>CABFOW010000552.1:0-218150 GCA_902141385.1 Timema californicum
GCCTAACAACCACCGTCGCCCGGAAGCTGGACTTCGACGAGACCAAACCAGTTACCGCGAAGCCGCAGTGAAGGGATAACAAAGTGAAGAAATTTTCAAAGTCAGCAGTGACGTGTTGCACAACCAGTCGTCTACATGTTGACTGATATTGACGGCGAAGAAATGGAGGGGACGTTTTACGATCCCAAATTGTAGGTAATACGTCCCCCCGAAACTTTTAAGTTGATAAAATAATACGTGTCAGGGGTAAAGGCAGCAGAAAGAAAGTGTACGTGTAGCGGAAAGGTTACTCCTCTAAGTTTATGTCTTGTATTTCTGCCAGTTACGTCAGCGTCCTATCATGAAAGATCAGTTCTACAGCACTTTGCCGGGCGACTGCTCTATGGGATAGTTCCCGAAAAATACCCTCGCAAATTTCACCACGCAACTGACTTACCGTCTTACACTTGGACAGTGGGAAGTTGCTCTCACTGAATTCAAATATCAATGTTCTTTCACCACCGTACCTGAGAGCCAAAATATGTTATAGTGAAACTGTGTGGACACTAACGGTGGGGAGCAAATATTCAAGGATTACATCTCACCTGGAAATTACAGCATTATTCATGACTTGGTCAATGCCCTAAATGATGTAGAGGCGTTTAAAGAGGATACCGGAGTTTTATTAAAGTATACAAATCCTCACATTATCATTACTTCACCAAATACATAGCTACTTACTCTATCTTTTCAGCTAAGTCTACAAGTCGGTTTCAAACCTGACTTATCTGATAAAAATTCAAAAATCACCGTCTGCCACCAATATTTTACTAGGTTTACCCTCCCAAATATACATATACATGGATACCGTCGATCCTCGATCCATGGGTGACATTGTGGCACCGCTTTTAGATATCGTTAATATCAACAACGCCAACTATGTCTACGGAGACAGTTAGCTATACTCCGTTGCACTACGTGCCCGTACTTAGAAAGGAAATCGAAAGCTTGGAAATCAACTTAAGAATATATACTGGTGAACTTGTACCACCATTTGAGTTTTGAAAAGTGTGCGGTAATCTTCATTTTCAACGCTGCTAAACATGAACTGTCCCTACCAAAGAAATTACGTCAAACAGGCTGGGACAGGAATATCTTCGATCTACCACAGTGATCCCTATCAATGCGGGCATTTAATAAGTAAGTTTTTTCAGACGCTTGTTCAAGAGCATTGTACCGTTGCTGAGAAGCGGTGCTAAAGCCATTAGAAAACAAGTGCATCATACGAGTATTGACGTGCTCTCAACATCGCCAATTAATGTTGTCCTTTCAAAGAGGCCCTGTGCCAGCGTGTTGGTGGGGCTGGAAAAAACCTGAAACACAAGGTGGAGCAGAAAATCGACACACTGATATCCATCTCAGGCTATAAAGGGTGCCGTAAGAAGCATGACGTCAGTTTTCTGTCATTTCCCGAAATAAAAAGGTCACCAAGAAGAAGAATACGAAAGGAGTGGTAACTATTTTCAGTTGAAATGTATTTTCCTTACCCCCAGTCCTCGAGTGTGCGAGAAGTGAGCTCGATCTCTTTTTCGTTCCACTAACACAAACCATTCTTGAAAGTGGACAATGGATTCAGTACAAACCGGTATCTTCCCTCGCCGATTATTCACCCATTGTATTCACCGTTACCGTTCAAGGTGAGTTCTATATTTATCTTTCACAGACAATGATCTATCTCAGGGCGACTATCATGAAACCCGACAGTGGTGCTTTCACTGAGTTGGATAAAATCGCTCCCGTCAACAACTGGCTGCATTTGCTATTTATACAGGTAAATGTGTTTTAAAACAAAAACTAGTCTCACTGCCCAGTAACACGTATGATATAGATCGTACATTGATACGCTGCTCAATTACAACAGTGAATCCAAAATAACACATTTGACTTGTGGTCTGTTGTTCACAGACAGCCCCGGAACCTTTGAAGAGTTCACCGCCATCAACAAGAAATTTAAGGCTCATTGCATTCTCAATGCAAAAAGTAAGACACTGGATCATTTGGGGTAACTACACGGTGATGTGTTTAAAAAAGAGAAATATCTTTTGAACGGCACTGAACTCATATTGAGTTGGCCCGTTCCAGAAATAAGTTTAGTCTTAAGGCTGTCCCTGAAAACCCTCACTTTAAGGTTCACATTTTTGAAGCCTGTCTTCTAGTGCGACGTGTCAAAGTAGCACCTTCTATACTGCTGACACATGCCAAAGCATTGAACGTCAGTCCCGCAAAATATCTCATTACACGTTTTGAAGTAAAAACACTCACTATTCTTAAAGATGTGCAAGGGAAATCACCGGACAACTTACTCACGGAACAGTTACCCACTATGGGAATTGTATCTTATGCTGCGTTCAACGGAGAGGCCACCAAGAACCCGTTCAATTTCCAAACCTACGGTATGGACAAATTATCGCTGTACGTGGATGGGGAACAAGGGCCATCGAAACTGCTACAGCCGGATTTTTCGAATGGCAACCATGTTATGTCCTACCACACGCTATTTTCAGTAACAGGTATCCATTTCATGAACGAAGATAGCGACATCACACGAGAAGCTATTCCTAAGGGATATCATCTAATGGATTTCGATCTCACACTTAATCTGTCCACTCACATGACATCGCATTGGAATTTGACGAGGTAGGGCTCTCTGAGCATCGAAGTGATCTTCACCAGAGCTCTCACCAAAACCATCGAATGTATCGTGTACGGGGAGTTTGCCAATATCATCACCATCGACAAGGACAGAAACGTTGTTACTGATTTTGGGAGTTAATATAAGTGACTTCCCGGCCCTTACCCCATCATTTAAAGCATGGACGTCATAGTAGATTTCCAGAGCTTCATCGACGACGGCAAAGAATTTATCGTCAAAGAACAGAGTATTTTATTTGTATGCGGTACATTACTTCAACATTGGATGTTAAAACCCTCTTACGGAATCGAGGAACTTTCTGCCGCAACTAAAAAGCAAGCCAACTATATCGTCAACAAGCTGTACGGTATTACCTGGGATAGCGGTGATGTGGATTACAACCTGCTCATCTCCTTGACACAATGCGTGCAGAAACCGTCAACCTCAAGGGGGCAAAAAAGAAAAAGTTTCTCTCCAAATACACGCCTACGCTAGTCGTAGATATGTATGATAGAGGTTGTTCGTCTTTGAAAACATTTAAATTGGGCCGTACTATGTGCATGACACATAGATCTGTTTGGTATTTCTGTTTGGCCTCCATTATTTGGGGACTTCGAGATTGGATGATTGAAGATGGACAAGCACACCATAAGACGGGTGCTGAAAACAAACCCGTGGTTCCATTTTTTTACGATCAGGTGTTTTTCCTGCTGATCAACTACCAGCAAGAATAACGCAACCTGACGCTTTCATCATCAACACGGATCTACACACCAAGCCTGGAATGCATTTGGCTGCCATCTTTATCGATAAGAGTGGTGGGAGAGAATATTTGAAAATTATAGTTTTTCACCCCGTATGAATACACAACTAGCATTTATACGCAAAAACACTTCCGACACGTCTCATAGCACGATACAACTTCAAAGCCTAGCCTTAGACGTTTTCGGCCATAATTGTCTCATGTATCTTCTCTACCGCACCCAATATATTCCATTGAAAATTTTCCCAGACCTATTCTCACCCACCAATCATCCATACAACGACGCTAAGGTGTTGAGATTTTACATCATATTGTCCGAGGTGTTAGGGTCCTGCCAACCCTCAAGAGGCTGCGTCCAATCAGCGTGTGCCCTTTCTTCCCCTCAACGGTTAAAAAAGACCCTCACGACGGCAGGTCAGCTATAATCACGACAGTCGTCAAAGTGACCAAACATCATAGAAGGTCAATACGTTTGCACCCGCAAAGCAAAGCTGGTGAAGCCACTTGCCATCTGTAGTATTCTTAACACTTTGTTTCCGCTGGAAGAAGTTGACGCCAAGCCAGTCATTGTCGGAATGAGTGGCAAGAACAAATTTACGCCCTAGAAGTATGTTCTTGTGTGACAGCTGATTAAAGATTAATAATGTTTAAGGAGTTGTGTGAGGACAAGGATCCAAAAGTCAAAAATTTTGTTGTATGAGGTTTTTGCAATTATATATTTGTGAAGTTAGAAGATGTAAAGTTGTGGAGGAAGTTTTGTTGAACTAAAGATGAAAATATGAATTACTTAGTAGATAAGACTAATAAGTTTTGAAATAAAGTTTTGTATCCAAATAATCACTACGAATTTAGAAAATAAATGTGTAATAAGAAAAGCAATAGAGTGAAATTGCGCAGGCATTAAAAGATTATATATAAGAGCTTAACATGCGTCACATTATCTATTTAATAACCAACTAAGTTGTTTTGAGTACCACCTTAACAAGATGAATTACACGCACCCTCTCTAGCTAAACGTCTATATATTAATTAAGATAATGTAGTAGGGTTGATTAAGAAAATGTTCCAGTATTTTACCTGGAGGGAGAACTGCCAACAGTTTACTTAGCAGGGATTTGATTCCAACCTCCCCGCCATAATTAGATTAGCTTGACATTTAAATGGCATGCCCACATGGATTCGAACCTCGATATATTTCGCAGGGCCAGCAGCGCTAATGTCTGTTAGAACGGTCATCCTATCAAATGCTTACTTCCCGTGGTGGAGTGCATCCCGCATTTGCGAGAGTGAAAAATAAGGCGAAATCAAAAAGTCAGTTAAAGTTGGTCGACCAGATATTCTATTTGATATAATTAGGCCAGGTAAAATGTGTACCAGCATTTGATGTCCCCCAACTGGCGTATTTCATAGAGTACATCAGCATTCGGTGGATACGTGAGCACAATTGACGAGTAACGGTAAATCTATACTGTTTTACGTGAATTGACCGCTCACTGTCACCAAATTGGCGGTTTGACAAGTTAAGACAAGAATATTCATGGGAAACTCTACGGTGCCAGATTACCGGCTCGAGGTGTCAAGACAGGAATGGGTGATGTTGCAATCCTCCCCGGCAATGGTTTTTCCCGGTGACGTCAGATGACTCATACCTGGCGCCAGTTTGGTGGCTCAACAAGACAGGTCGAGACAGGAATAGATCACGTCCTCAAAACAGTGAGGTCATTGACCCTGTTTATCTCGTATCACCGCAAGATCACGTGACATCGATCGTAGGAGAGAGGGGAAGAATATATAGGGGGCTCACTTGGTCGACTATTTATAAGTGTTTGTAAAGCGGATCAAGATGGACAAGTTACAGAAGCTGGTAAAGATTGTTGATGCTGTGAAGACTGTAAAATTGTGTGAACTAATCTTCGATCAAAAGTACTCGGTGGATAAATTAAAAGCGGTCAGTACAAAGTTCGGGAGATGCTTAATAGCCTATCTAGATGGGGAGTTTTGTTTATTTTTATCCTGTTGATTGGTACAGATGAAGACGTGTGTGAGCTTAGTACCAAAAAACTGGTATTTACCTTAGCCGGAGAAAAATCAGGTTCTCCCACAATTGTAAACTTTGAACGCGTTTAAAAATACCTACCAATACGCTAATAAATGGGCAGAAGAGTCAAGCAGTTAACAACAACATCGGGCAACTTGGCAGTTAATACAAGTGCACAAGTTAAAGACGTGCAATACCTTATTACACCAACTTAGTGATATAGTACTATGTATAAAGACAGTGGACAAGTTAAGGACCCTACAAGCCATCCTGCACGTTTAGCTGTCAGGTACGATCACCAAGTTTAGAACCGGATATACTTATTTAGTATGATTACCTCTCCCGCGCAGTTATTTAGAGTGGTTTAACTTCACATACAGGGGGGGGGGGGGTGGCGTGAAGAACAAAGCATTGCTTTGAACACTCGTTCTACATTAGAGAGCACATCTTGCACACCAAGCTGATCTAAATGACACAAATACAGGTCTTGGCGAGGAGTCTGTGCTGTCTAATAGCAGGCAAACATGATCCTCCACGCTAACTCCATGATCCTGGAGACGCCCTAGTAAACAATTTATTTGCTCCCCGATCCAGGTTTGAGCTTCACGATCGGTCTCTGGCGTCCCTTATTGTATGATCAATATAGTTTAAAAATTGGTTTGAATCAATAAGTATTTTCCTGCCCCTACGGTCAAACTACAATGATACCTTTCAAAAGGGAACTAAGTAAAGAGAGAGGATAGGAACAAGAGGTGCACTAGTCTCATAAACAAACTCCCCCACCCACCCACCCATGCGCACGCACTCACACACACACACACACACACACACACAAAAGAATATCTCAGCCATGAACGTTTTAAAATTACAAGAGGTTTGTGGATTTATATTTGACTTAAATGCTTAAATTGTATGCCTATCCCTCTCAGACGAATACAATGATTCCGATTTCTGATTTAAAATAGTGGGAACATAATTTTAAAGCTTCACAATATTGTAATAAATGGTTTTCTCGTCACTTCTAAAACGATCGTGGCAACGCTGTAAATGGAAGAACTTAAAAAATTGCTAAACGGCACACGTAGTTTCTAGTATTCCTACAAGCAGCATTACACTACGGTTACCAAACTATTTCAAAATTTAATTTTATAAATAACTTTTTAAAGCTTAGTATTGGACTAATAAATTATAAATAAATAGTTAAAGTAAGGAGAAAAACATTATCTAGCTTTGTGATTTCTTCTGACTCCAACATTAATACTTACATTCATATTAATCTTGTTAAAGTAATTATACATTAAAAAATATATAAAAAATAATAGAACGCTAAATTTAAATTTTAATCCAAGGAAATTGAAATAAAAATAGTTCGGTTTTATATAGTAAAATTTAATTTTTAATATTTTACTTAATAAAGTCATTATTAGCAAAATAGTGCGAGGCTGAAAATGCGATAGTATTCATTGTATAATTTAATTAGAATGATTAGTTAAAGTTGTACAGAGTTTTCTTTCTATATAATATAAACGCCTTTTCATTGGTGAAAGCCGATTTCAAATCCATAGAAAGGTTTATTCACAACATTTCATTTTGTAATACCATGTTTTTGTGGGTGATTGAGTTTTGACCAGCACCTCAAGCGTCCGGTCAAATGACCTCAAAAAAAGGGTAAACGTGCTGATATACTCTCAGGAATCCAACCGTTGTGGATGTGCGAGATTGGCTTTCATGATTTCCACTCCCGCGCAAATATTGGTACATATCTTCAACTACTTTAATCGCCCGGTCAGATACTTAAATTTGACATAGTTTATTTTTTAACAAATGAGCGGCTGGGCATGAGGAAGGAACAGTGCTTATAACACTTTCTTTATAGGTTTTTCCAACCTCACTCCCATGCAAATGCTGGTACATATCCCTATTTACTTTAAGCGCCTTGTCATCTGACTTCATGAATGTGTTCCGCCTTCCCCGGGTAGATAATGGCACAATATATGGTGAAGGATCGCTAGCCACCCACTGTGGTCATGTTTATTTAACCTTGATACCACGCAAATGCTGGTACACATCCTCATTTACTTTAATCGCCTTATCACATGACTTCAAACAGAAGCCTTACCTACGTGGCAAGAATCAGGTAGCGGCTTTCGTGTTTGATGATTTTTCAAACCTCGCTCCCACGAAATGCTTGTACACATCTTGCCCTGTCACAGACACTACCATAAATACTCGGGCACGAAACATTTGCGTGGATGGAGAGTGGGAAGAACAATATCTTGCACCAGTGGGTACGTTGTCTAAATGTAAAGCTCACCCGCTGACGGAGGGAGGTAGGGGTTCAAATTCCTACTAGAGTTGGTAGTTATCTCTTTGTCATCAACATAAATACCTTCATATCGAACAAACGCTAATTACTTTAGCTTATAGCTGTTCACATTTCACTCCCCCGCAAATCCCAGGCATAGCTATCGGATTTCAAATCCAGCCCGAGTGATGTTGTGAATTAAAAAAAAAATTAATCCAACCTTCCCAATTAATATCCCGTTAGCATAATTAGTATTTAAGCTTCACACACTGTGGGAGCACTTAGCCTGCATCAGTGGGCACGCCGTCTAAGTGTTGTACTCATCTAGCAATTTCTTGAGTTTGTAGTGGCATCGGTACTAAACATCAAAGTCCAATTGGAGTGGGCACGCCGTCTAAATGTCGGGCTCATCACACATGTGAGTTTACATCTTTATGTTTTTCCAGAGGTCATAAACACTGACTAACAAGGGAGGAACATTCCCAAGTTGTGTTGAAAATTAAAATTCCCCCTGAGTCAGCCCTATTAAAATACATTTGGTGAGCTAACGACGCTAACTATCTATCTAGAAGTTATAAACCCTGATTAACAAGGTGAACGTCCCCAAGTTGTGATGCAAAATTTCCATGACTAAAAATAAATGTGATTGGTCACGGATGGGTCGATGAAATCCAGGTGAATGAATGCGCCACTTGATTGCGACATCAAAGATTCCCTTCTCAATGTGTCCTACAACTGGGGGAAAATAACACACATAGCTCAAGAGGAGGGGTGGGGAAAAAATGAAAGGATGTCGGTGGCCGAACGAGGTAGAGCTGTAACTTAGTTCAGAATGTACGATGGCACAGACAGAGGAGGATGTAAGAGGGAAGGCTCGTGCGCTCGTTTCCAAACTCGACAGTCGCGCGACGCGTGCCCGACGCCTGAGACTGCACGCTCCCCACCAATAAATAAAAAACTCCCACACAAAATCCTCCCCTCGTGGACACATATAAAAACCATTATGCACACATATACATCAAATTGGATGGAGTCAAAGGTAAAATTGGGGCCAAACACCCCACATGTTGATAATACTCACTGATATGAGCTGACTGAACCAATTAGCAAAAAGTAAAAAAAAAAGTATTATAAGAATATCAGTTTATGAAAGCAGTAGTGGCTGAGTATTGTGTTAACCTAAGAAAGAATTTAATTTTTGATAGTTGTATGTAAAAATTACCCTGAAAATATTCATAAAAAAGAAAAATATGCTTGAGTGTAGGCATCATGATTAAGATTGTGAATAACATATTCTAAGTTTAGTATTCAGATAACTAAGAAGAAGTTTTGAATTGATACTAATCAAATTTAAACATGTTTATAAGTTAATACTTTATTTGAAACTTTAAAACAATTTTGAGAAAAAGTTAAACTTTATTATTTTGTACTTAAATTTTTGTCTTCTTGAACAATGCGTGGTGAGATGGTCTTTTAGGGGCCATTTAATATAATTATAAATTTTAAGAGTATTTGTAACTTAATTGATTTAATATGTTACTATGGCAACCCATTTTGGTTTTATCTTTATTTGTTAATTGAAATAGTTATAATTCTTTAATTTATCTTTTGTAAACAATAAAAATGAAAAAGGTGACCTGGCGGTCTAGGGGTAAGATGTCGGATTTCTGTGCTGGCGGCTGGGATTCAATCCTCGGTCCCGTCACAGATTTATCTGATTACCAAACCCCCCCTTCCCCTCTGACAAGACATCTTGTGAATGTGGGGAATGCCAGGCCTCCACCGTGGTTCGGATTCCACGTTAAACTGTAGGTCCTCCATTTCATCTCACAATCACCCTACCATTACACATTAGCGTAAGTGCATATAACCCGAACGGGTAGAAAGACGCGGTGCTAATAATAATAATAATAATAATAATAATAATAATAATAACAACAATGAACTTTTTAAGAAAGAAAAATTTATTTAAACAAAAATGGACGATTTCAGTACTGAAAATGTGTAGGTCTAGTTGTAAATGAAATTGTATATGTGCAACCAAGGGTAATAAAACAATGAGAGCATCAACCCTACAAATCAAGAAACAATTTATTTAATAATAAGGCAAGTGCAAATTTGATTATATATTAATAGAATAAAATTACTTCAAAATAATATTGTTATGCATCAAGAGCATACTTAATTGAAGTTGTGAAAATTTATTTCTTTAAATTCAAGAACATGGTGTCCAGAACTTTTTCACTTATATATTATGAACATTTTTAATAAATAGCTTGTAGACTTTAATAATTGTTCTTTAACTAATGACACAAGATCCCTAAACATTATGATAAATTAACACAAAAGTAAATAACAAACTTTGATATAAAGCTAGGTTTTATGTAGCCTATAGTATAAGCATTGATTTCAAGTCTAGAGTACGATAGGACTGCTTGCTGTCAAATATAATTGTGATTCTATTAATTCAGCAACCAAGAGAAGTACCGATTACTGTAATGCTCTCGATCTCCAATCCTTTTATTAATTAAAATTAACTTTAATATTCAGTTTCTTATTTTTATAATTTAATATTTCATTCATCATAGTCAAGACGACCATATTTCTCTTTTGTTGGCACGTGTCAAGGTCATATTCATTTACCGGTTGAACGTTATGAAACAGGTGCATTTAGACTCCACCCCTTTATTCTTTTTCCCGTTTTCTTTCAATCTCTGGTTGGCGGAAGAAAATAAATTATACTTGATTTTGAGTTCGAGGCTCAAGAATTTACGGTGAACCCTAAGCAGATTCATAAGAAGTGTCGTGGCTTCTGTAGACTCTGGACGTGTGTATACTTCATTCACGGTATGAATTACTCCCTGAAAGGTCTTTTTTCCTACCAATAAATATCCTACTAGATAATAGATTTCTGGTAGGGAAAAAGACCTTTCAGAAAATAATTCCTACGCTGAACAGACTAAGCTCGCGTACTGTTTGTTGTAGAGACTGGACGTGTGTATAAACTCGCGTCCTATTTGTTGTAGAGACTGGATGTGTTTATAAACTCGCGAACTGTTTGTTGTAGAGACTGGACGTGTTTATAAACTCGCGAACTGTTTGTTGTAGAGACTGGACGTGTGTATAAACTCGCGTCCTATTTGTTGTAGAGACTGGACGTGTTTATAAACTCGCGTCCTATTTGTTGTAGAGACTGGACGTGTGTATAAACTGCGTCCTATTTGTTGTAGAGACTGGACGTGTTTATAAACTCGCGAACTGTTTGTTGTAGAGACTGGACGTGTGTATAAACTCGCGTACTGTTTGATGTAGAGACTGGACGTGTTTATAAACTCGCGTCCTATTTGTTGTAGACACTGGACGTGTATAATTCATTCACGACCTAAGTTTACTTGGATGACAGCTCAAAATTTTACTAGAAGTAGTCCCTAATATATCACTACGCCAACAGCTGACATTAATCACTTTGGATTACTGTAACGAAAACAGATGGTAATATATTAATGGCATAGTTAACCACAGTAATTTAGGCCAATATTATGTATATATTTATTTGAGGATGGACACAAAGTCTATCGTTTTATTCCACTTAAAAAAATATTCACACCACTTTCATAAAAACTTCTAACGAACACTGCTTCAAAATGGCGACCGACGAATTTAAACCATGTGGTTGAACATGACGGTAAACAAGTTTTTTACAATGATGGAGACACGCAGTTGATGAAAATATTTTATTCAGTTGAATATTTCAAAATACGATAAAATAAACATAAAATCATTTATTGTATGTAAAAAAATTGACAAGAATGTTCTCTTTTCCAAGTAAATACAATGCCTGTATTAAAAGGTGTTGATGTGTGCACTATATTACACAAAATCAGTAACGTTTCAAAACGAAGAATAAGTACTTTTAATTATGTTTAAAATATTGTTTCGAGTTGGAATAAAAAGAAATTATTTAAAAAAAAAGAAATAGTATGAGAAAACTTAAGTTTATGCTATTTTTAATGTAATATATAACAGGTAATTAAAAATCTTTAAATTTATAACAAAACAGTAATCTTTTATAAGTGTTGGCAACCCAAAACCTAAACATAGGATTTTCCAACTATCATCCAGGTACAAACCTATCGTGAACGTACTTTATATAAACTCGCGTGCTGTTTGTTGTAGAGACTGGGCGTGTGTATAAATTACCTATTATTATTATTATTATTATTATTATTATTATTATTATTATTATTATTAGCACCGCGTCTTACTACCCATTCGGGTTGTACGAACTTACGTTAATGTGTAATGGTAGGGTGATTGTGAGATGAAATGAAGGACCTACAGTTTAACGTGGAATCCGAGCCACGGTGGAGGCCTGGCATTCCCCACATTCACAAGATGTATTGTAAGAGGTGAAGGAAGGGTTTGGTAATCAGATAAATCTGTGCCGGGACCGAGGATTGAACCCCGGCCGCCAGCACAGAAGTCTGACACCTTACCGCCAGGTCACCTATAAATTACTTGAAGCTGTAACCTAGTAATTTATATTTTCATTCATTTCATATGTAATGAGATCTCTATATATATTTTCATGAAACAATAAAAATAATCAATATTTTCATTGGCTTCCTATTTTTAGTACTATAATTATGATTTCGTTAAATAATTTAAATGTCGCCCCACCACTGGACTACTTATTTATTTTTCGGGACTTAATAAAAAATTGCGAATATAGAGGAGCGTAGTAAATTTCAATTGAAATATTGACAGATCAATATCCATACTTTAAAAACATGTATTGAACCTAGTTACTTGTGCCTTTAATTGGCCTCTTTTTAAAATAAGTTTTCTGATCTTCTCATCCATGTTGGGTATATTTAATAATAAATTATTAATTTTTAACACACTAATTTTACTTTGGTTTGGAAATCACTAGAATAAAGTGAACACGTTATGACTTAGGAAATAAATTAAAGGAGCATAATGAATAGATTAACTTAGTAACTATCTTGAAATTGGATAAGAAAGATTAATGCACGCGCCAATTTTGTCTCAGTTAACACACACA
The DNA here is from genome assembly GCA_902141385.1 of Timema californicum. Lineage (NCBI taxonomy): Eukaryota > Metazoa > Arthropoda > Insecta > Phasmatodea > Timematidae > Timema > Timema californicum. The sequence continues at coordinate 12,843 of CABFOW010000552.1, forward strand.
AAATTGACTGTTTCTTGCATGTGTACAATGTTGTCACATGCACTGTACATGTTTAAACCAATTGCATTTAACGTTTAACTTTGAATTACTGTTTAACACTAGTATATCGCGGTTTGCAGGGCCAATGTTTTTGTTTATTTATTTAATGAACTGTACACCTTTGTGCTGTGGTTTATTTCAGGATACACACAATCTTCGGCCAGTCTGGTTCATTGCTAGACCTTTTACGGTGTTGGCGGAGCTTCTCCCTACTCTAGCGGCGATAGCAAAAACCTTTTATCATACAGGACGCAACACATTATAAATTACAATGTCATCCGCCTGCTGAAGCGTACCTTTTTTAAAAACTCGTCAATAATATAATCCAAATCAGTATTCACAGCCAGCCTTTGTTCGATGAATGGGATCATGAGGTGATGTAGAAGGTTCTCAAGCTTACACTACTAACCTTTAGCCTTGGAATGCCCATCAAAGCCTTTTATATACAATATTAGGTATCCACTTTGTTCTTTTGTCATTCCAGCTTTTCATTTTATTATTATTTTACTAGTGGGGTGCCATGGCACTCATGGCATCCGCGATACTCACACCTATGGATAAAATTCAGAATGTACATAGGATTTTTCAAAAATATTGAAATTGAGACAATTTCTAATGGATACGACTCAACGCGAAGAATAAAAATGTGACAAGGCACAAGGCCTTCCCACCGTTAAAGTACTGCGATATTTCTTTATTATTACTAAGCAAATGAATTAGATAGTTGATACACACCTATAACAATGTATTGGTGGTCCTTGCCATCATTTGTTATTTAAAAAAAAACAATATTATTATTCATGAATGATGCGTGTGGCTTAACTTCATATCCACATATTAACAGAGAATTGGAGCATTCTAGAAGCGTGTTCTCTTCTCCAAGTTTAGTTTTCAGATTTTGAGACACAAAATGGTACGTGTGTTTTCTTCTACAATTTTAATCTGAGTGACCGAGAACTATGCTTAAGTACGTGATGCTCTCAATGATCCCAAATTATTTTCTTCCTCTCTCCAAATATCACAGTTGTTCACATCCATTCAACCAACCAAAGCAAAGTGAACCTAACAGGGAAAGTTTCAGAGTTTGTGATTAAACATTACTAAGTGCATATCTCAAATCACACGCGTGCAATGCGTGAAAGGTAGGAGTCAGGCTGACTGGTTGTGAAAACAAACAAAGCAATGCTTGAACTTCCTGCCCTATCATCTCTGCACTAATTGAAATTTACTTTAATATGAAATAAAATAAATGGCTCATATCTAACTCTTTGACTTCTATATCTATGAGACACAGGCGTATTGAAAAGGATGACGGAAGGGAGTTGGGTGGGGGGTGAGGTTAGGACGTTTTGTGCCCTTGGTAGCTATTCTGACTACTCTGACTAAAGTCAGATTCAGATAGGAATTTAAAAAAATGGCCGTTACAAAATTTACTTAAAACTGTTTCCATAATATAAGCCTATGTATTACTTTATTATTACGCTCTGGTTTAGGACAGCTCCATTCGTTTTGTCAGTGAACTTAGACTTCTAATGCGTCCTGTCCTCTCTCTACCTCATCCTTCAGCTCCCAAAATGTTCTTCTTTCCTTCACATCATCCAATAATTGAACCCTCCTTCTTCCTAAGCTCCTCTTTCCCTCAATATTTCCTTCCATGACATCGTGCTAAAGGCAATTCCTACAAATGCTGTGTCCGATCTAGTTTACTTTGCACTGAAGAATCACATCCAAAATGGTTCTCTTCTCACCCACTCTTCTTGGCACTTCTTTATTTGTCACCCAGTGTCACTTTATCTTCTCGAATCTTCTCCAGCACCAAACTTCAAAGATCTCCTAGTTTTGTTTTCAAACTTCCTAGGATTTAAAGTCTCTGTTGAGAGCTTCCTTGACCGTGGCGATCCTCAACCTAATGTCCTTGGTGCATTAGGAATCCTTTGTCAGCAGCCTTCACAGGTACTTGAACCGCTATATGTTTTTCAACTCCTGGTTTCCAATTGTGATTTTCTGTGGTTCTTCATTTTTTAAAATCACCATCACTTTTGACTTCTCAATGTTGAGCTTCATGCCATATCTTATACTTGAACCGCTATATGTTTTTCAGCTCCTGGTTTCCAATTGTGATTTTCAGTGGCTCTTCATTTTTTTAAATCACCATCACTTTTGACTTCTCAATGTTGAGCTTCATGCCATATCTTCTTCTATCTTCACCAACAGGTCCATCAGTTCCTGCACCTCTTCTCTATTTTTGGCCAGCGATGCAGGGTAATCTGCGTATTTTATTGTGTTGATGGTGCATCTTCCTATCCTGAAATTATCACGTCCACCACCATGAGGTCATACCTTCTTTTTCTTTGCAGTTGAATAATATCATCGCATGTCTTCTCTAAATAGTCTTTCCTTGCTAATAATATATTTAATCAATATGTACATATTTTTTTTTACCGCAAACAAAATTAATATCAGCCTATTTGTTTGAGGTAAAAATTTACAACAATAATTGACTAGATTGTTCATGTTATTTTATAGCCATTTTCATGTTTAGTAGGAAGAGCCTTTTAGAAAATACAAACATATTATGTTATTATGTTGGTATTTCGGCTGTTCCTAGTAAAAATGAAGAAAATGGGCAAGATTGTTTTGTCCCTTTACTAGAAATCATATTGTTAGCATAGAAAACAAAATTTAGCATCTAGGATAAGTAAAATAGTTAAAACAACATTAATCTATACCATACTATCCATTTAACTCACAAAACTAAAATATCATTCATACGTCACAGTATTTAAAACACGCACTTATCTCCAGACAGGCTGTTCTCGAACTACTTTCACTGCTTATATTTTCGCAAACTGCAACCAGTTGATGGCTGATGGCTGCTTATCCCCTCCTCCAACCCTCCATTACTTATTCTATCTCCGCCCTCTGATTCTTCTTTCTTTACCGACTCATTTGCCAAGTGTTCTCGGAACTACCATCCGAATAGCTTCGAGTTAAAAGGTGTTGTTGTTGTTCTTATCTACAAGGTTTACCCCTTACACAACTTTTACCACACTCAATAATACTTCCTATTTCCTTTGTTAATACTTCATTCGTTTTAGTATAATTACAGGGGTGGACTGGCCCGCCAGGACACCGGAAAATATGCTAGACTAAAATAAAGCTATTAATTCAATTCCAAATTATTCCTTTTATTACATTATAATAAAAAGTTTCAGTTAGTAAGTAGCGCTTGAAATACATCATTTATAAAAAATATACTAGGGAATTAAATGTTAAACTATGTCGTTTATTATTTCTTGGTGTTGATTATAAATAATTTACTAAGCTAAACATAAAAGCATATTTTGTTTAGTGAGTAATGACTATTTATTACAAGCTTTAACCGACCTCGTGGTATAGTGGTAAGTGCTCCTGGCTGCTGACATAGAGGTCCCGGGTTTGATTCCCGGTTGGTACCAGGATACTTTTCTCGAAAGGTAATAATTTCCAAGGTCACCAGGGTTTGGTTAATTGAGCTCAAGCTTACTCTTTAATTTCACTTTCATCATCACTTCAACTCATCAGGACATGGGAAGATCCTCCAGGGAAAGTATGTACAATTAGTACATTCAGGCGTCCCCTGGGCAACGGTGCGTTAGTACTGGCTAATCTTTCCACAAACTGAACTGCGAAGGATGTAGCCCAAAGAAGCTATTTTTATTGTTTTTATTATTATTTTGATTATTATAAACTTTATAATATAGTAGTGGCTGAAGGATTATTTTACAAACTTAAATATATAAAAAATAAACTCCCAGCAATTGTCTAACAAGGTTGAAGAATTTTTGTTCATGTTGGTGTAAAATAGAATCTAATGTTTAAGTGGACTGAATAGCAACGTAATTATCGGTAATGTAACTGAAATGACCTCTGAATTAGATACAGTATAGCGTCGATTAAAGAAACGTCAATTATCCGAAATATCAATCAACCGAACGCTTTTTTTTAAATAATATAACATGGCAAATGAACGACGTGCGACTCATTAAAAAAATCCCGCGTGGCGGCGACGCCGTGCAATGACTTTGTCAAGAATGTTTGATATGTAACACAGTAATTAATTATGATATGATATATTATAGGCCTACTATGTATCAAGTTGAAAAATTTTATAGTAAAAATATGTTTTGAAATGTCTATTATTATTATTATTATTATTATTATTACTATTATTATTATTATTATTATTATTATTATTATTATTATTATTATTAATGGAGGACCTACAGTTTAACGTGGAATCCGAACCACGGTGGAGGCCTGGCATTCCCCACATTCACAAGCTGTGATTAATACCGCAGTGTATATTATATCTATATTGGCATAGTTGTTTCCTATATTGTTTTATGATTCTTCTTATCATTATTTAATATATAGAACTGAAATTTGGTTTTGTGTTTGATTATCAGAACAATTATATTATCTGAACTACCCTTGGTCCCTTTTAGTTTGGATAGTCGACTCTCTACTGTATGACTAATAATAAAAATACTAACACTTTACTTTAAAACTTCAACTTACACTGAAACATAGATTCAGTGGTATTTATGAGTGTATACCGTCACATTTGTAGTCCCAGGCCGCTTGGGACCTGCCAGTCCACCCCTGTCTAGCAAACTTTGTTGTCTGGACACAATCACTAGCCACTTTTTAAAATGTACTTATACATTAGAATGGCGGCGACAAGCTGTAATAGGCCTACTCACATTTTCTTGTTTTGTTTAAACCGTAAATTAAGCAGTATTATTTTTTATTTGTCAGCTTTCAACTTTGAACCTGCAACACCACTTTACTCACAACTATGGCTTTGCCCATGTCTGTCTGTCTATCTGTCTATATTTCCTGGGGATTAATACTATACGGTTTGATGGATTTAGTTCAAACTTGTTATTTAGGTATTATATGGCTACACCTAAGGATTTTTTTTTTCAATTTTGACCCTATCCCGTAAATAAAGAGTAGTTAACTAATGAGAGATTTGAAAATACCATTATTTTTATTTAAAATGGCTCAAACGAGTTTGTTTTAATATATATCTTGGTAGGGATTAGCGGAACAAATAGCACTTTAGGCCCTACTTCTTTTTTCGGTAAAAATTGGTTTAGGGGTACTTTACTGACGAGTGATGACTGACTTTTAAAAATATGAAATACTTAAAAATGGCTTCAACAATTTGGTTAGAAATGGGTATCTTTTCAACTTTTCTACCATATAAATAATTTAACTTGTTTTTATTTGAAAACAAAATTAAAAGTACTTTTCTGATAACTGATTTTTGAAAGATTTTATTTATTCTATTTTTTAGATAGCGTTTACAATTTAATTCAAAATTGGTAAGTTTTTATCTGTTGACTCATCAATCATGTGCACATGATAAATAATTATGTTTGTTTATTTTTCTAAAATAAATTAATTTAAGGGTACTGAAGCTTACTTATTACAAATTTTAGAAAATTTGATTTTTTTTAAAATAGCCTTTTAAGATTTAGTTATCTGATAAATAGTAACATATTTTTATGTTTATAAATATAAATAATTTATTAATATTTTACAAGTGACTAGTTTTCAAAAAATTTGAAATCATTTAAAAATGGTTTGAATAGTTTTGTTTAAAATGAAGAGTGTTTAAACTGTTTATTGTGATTAACATACTGGTCGACCTAGGTGGCCTTGGGGTAAAGTGTTCGCCTCACGATGCGCTGTGTGAGGGTTCAAACCCAGCCGGAGTCGATTGATTTCTCTTGAGCGATACAAATAATTATGTAGCACACCTTCCTTTGGAGTGGAAGTAAAGCCGTCGCGTTGGTCGCATGTCGATTGTGGCATGTATAAGAACATTGTATGGTTATGAAAATACCTTTACCGACAAAATTGGTAAACCTTTTCGTTGTATTCCAATCTATAACACACTATGACTAAATAATAAAGTTTGTAGGATTGTGTCGCACCATTGTTTTCTTACTGATTTTCCAACCCCAGCTCTTTTAAAAGCGGTACGTACAAAGTATGGTAAAGATGAGAAAACTGTATCGTGGTAATGGAATAAATATTAATCCTTTTTCGTGTTCTTAAATATTATTATGTTAGTAAAAAGTAATATAGCACACAAATTATGTTAGTTATTTGGTGTGAAAGGGGACGCCCAAAATAACACTGCCCCAGTCCTCCTGAATCCTCTGGACATCCCTGAATATAATATGTGATCGAAGCGGATGTTACATTGCTGTTATTACATGGCGACTTTTATTAAAGAAAACTATCTTAGTATAACACACACTTTTTTGCTTACCCTCATGAAAAGTTAGAAAATAATTTTAGCTCGATCAAAAGATTTCAGATGTCACCCATGTTAAGAATCAGTAAAAACTACTTCCCATCTATTTAACTAAAATAAATCAGGAAAGAGGACCTGGCGGTAACTAACTTGCTAACCAGCATTCTTGATATCTTTGGAGTCTCTAGTTCAATTTCCGACTGAGGGACATAGTTGTGAGATTTACAATTTTTATCAAAGAAAATCTTAAGTGTTGGTGACTAAAATGAATTAAGTGCTCACCAAAATTGACTTTTTTATTTTACGGAATGTGTAGTATTTGTGTACTCACTGTAAATTGTACTCTTTTCTAAAACATTAATCTTCTTTTGGAAATATTTAGCCAGTCCGATTGTGAAACCAAGTCTTAGAAAATAGTTCACATCAAAAAATATGTATAGTAACGTAATTATGATCAAAATGATCCACACAGTACACCAACAAACCATAATGAGTTCCACTTATAACACTACGACTGGTATTTCTTGATGACATGTAGTGTAAAGAAAACTTGTTTAGTCACACTTCTCCACATAACTTGTTGCCAGAGTCCCTTGAACGTTAAATAACAATGGTCAGGACGCAAGACTAGGGCCAAGAAGGACTCAAGGAAATTTAATATTCTACCGTCCATGAGAACTTCTAACAAGAACGCGTCCCAGTCTTAGGTTGATATATTCTCAGTAGGAGCGCTATTTTGCCAACATTCTTCAAACTAAAATATAAACTTGCCAACATTCTTCAAACTAAAATTAATAACTGTATAATAATGTAAGCGAAATATGATTTACAAAATTGAAGCGTGAAAACTAAACAGCACTATAATATGGAATGTAACTTATTTTCGAAATATTTTGATTTGGAGACTTTGTTACATATTTTCATCAAACATTGAGTGTTTATATTAAAAAGATTAAGAACCACAATGGATGATTCAAGAATTGTAACTACTTAGTTTCCAACGTAGATTTTTTCTTAGCACCACGTATTATCCCCCGTTTGGGCTATACACCAATGTACTAATTACTCTAATGTGTTAGGGATGAGTAAGGTTGAATTTAGAGGAAATGTACCCACATTTGAATAGATGGAGAGTAAAAATACACTTAGAAAATCTCAGAAAACCCTGATGGGATTGAACCTAGATCGTTCCGTCATCAGCAGTTTAGTTCTAGTCTATTGCGAGAACTACGTAACTATTATCTTTCCTTAGCAAAACAAAGTGTTTTTTAAAGTCTTGTATAAATTATTATTAAAAAAATCACTTTAGAAACTTTTATAAAGGCCAATTAAGTTCATGATTATGTGTTGGGGGTTTAATAAACTAAAAGCAATGACAATTTTTAGGGATAAAGAGTAAAGAAAATTGTAAAAATAATATATATATGCTGGCATTTGAAAAAGAACTGGTGTAGCGCTTAGCGGCAACCAGCTCAACTACTTAAAATATTTCCGTTTGGACAGGTCTTGCACATTTTCAACTCTCCTGTGATAGTCCCTTCCTTTCCGTATAGATGCCTCTGCGTGCGTCGAAGTAAACTCTTTTAACTCATTGTTGAAGGAAGTGGGACGACCCGACGCGAAGAGCGGCAAATTGCTTTCTCGTATCATCGTAGCAACTGACGATCGGTGTAGTGGAGACCATTGACAGAAATAAAATACTTTCCAGTCAACCAACAAAACTGGCGTGGTGAACATCTCAGGTGATGTGACGGGTTGGGGCAGCGAATAAGGTCACGGCTTTGAGTGGAAGCGACTTAACTATTAGGTGCATCGATGTCAAGGGTGCGCCACCGCATATCCGGAAATTAAACAGGTAGGCCTTTATCTCGCGCACGACACCTGTTAGCTCTACACCCCCTTAGTAATTTTATAACGCTATTCTTGGTTTATTTAATATCACCACTGACCTGGGAGTGTTTTAAATATATTATTTAGCTAGTTTGATAAACGTTCTCTTCTAAATTATCAAAATAAAATGTTACAATTATTTTAAACATTAACAATGAATATTTAATAAACAACTAATGCATATAAACTTTACTGTTCCTTCCTTTTGACATTGCCAATTTTATATCCATTGAGGCTTGAGGAAGAACCGTGTTGTCTTTGATAATTCTATCAAATGCAATTTCGTGTTTCAGACAATGGCCCACTATTTTTGCATGGGTTTGTTTTGTCGATGAATTAACGTTGGCTATATTCAAGTGTTGATATTATTGACCTAAGTTTCAAAGTTCACGTTAAACTTCACGGAGAAAGAATTTAGAGCTACTTTATACTATGGAGTGTTTTAAAGATAAATAAACCTAGTTCACTTCTTGACGGCCTTGTATTGATGACCTTGTCAATCTCGACAAAATTACTGGATTCAAATTATCCGTTTGAGCAATCAATATGTTATGAAAGGAGTTTGTTCAGTGCGTTATTAACTTTACTTGTTAAAAGTCGAGTAGATCTTTTGGTAAATTAACTTATTTCAAAATTAGCTTAGATCACACAAAACTCGTCTATATACTATAATAATCAATTTAAAAATTATAATTATATTTTTGATATGTGTGCAACCCAATTATTTTTAAGTTTGTCTTTAAATACACTCTAATCAAAGCAATAATTTCAAGAGAAAATACATTTTTTCAACTTGTCATGCTATCCATCCATGCTATTCGCATATTTACACAATTTAATAGGGATAAGGTAGATATAATTTAGAGGAAAGGTTCCCGCATTAGCATGGAGGATGAGAGTAAAACCAAATATGTAAAAAAACTCATTACATCCGACCGGGATTTTAACACCGGCCTACCTGTCACTGAAAAATTAGGCTATATGAGATTGACACCTTGGTCCGTGAGCCCATGGGTGCGAGTAACAAGAATATAATTTTAAATAAAAACTAAGACTAAAATGGTTCAGAAAAATATCTAATCTCCGCATTATTTGTATCGTTTAAGAAACTCCATCAATATTTTTCAATCTTCAGCGTTAGCCGAAGGGACTATGCAATGGTATTCAAGCTGGGATACGCGTATCCCTGGCAGTGGCGTCGAACGAAATGTATTTTGGCGGGAGGGAAGAAACAAAGAATTTACCAACTCCAGGTGTTCTGGAATTAGAAAAAATTATTCGGTGACCAGGTGAGACAAGGGTAACGTTGAGAACACCGATGAGTCTGGGAGTATGGAATATCCTCCAGCTAATAGGGGGCGGGGGGGGGGGTCTTCTTCAGGAAAATGGTACAATTTGAGGCGATTATTGGGCCCTAAAGCAGGGTTTTAAGCAACTGTGTTTTTAAAGCTATTTGTTAATGATGGATTTTTCAAGTTATAAGTGTTATTTGTTTTAACATTCATCATCTTTTCGAGTAGGAAAACTAACAAGTTTTGGCTCGTAAAAACCCTAGGTTTTATCAAGTGATCAACTTTAAACGTTACCTAACCTTCTTAAGGCTACTATAATCTAGTAGACTAATAGTATCTAGTAACTTTAAAACTAGTAGGCAGTGACAACGGTGCAACTAGTCAACTTGATTAACTAAGCTCTCTATACAATCAACTTCAGAAGATATCTCCTTTCAATGTTTGATGAGTTATGAAGTTGAGAACTTTTGAAGAGTCGGGATCGACATTTGGAAAATTAAAAATCTGTCTGTACAGGTTTGCGGTAAAGAGCTTTCATAGTTGAAAGTAATGTGTTACAAAGTAATTCTAGAATTTCCCAGCTACATATATCGATTCTCCACTAAATTCTCACATTCCAACATTGGAGGTTGTGACACACCCCAGTGCAACGACCCTGATCCCCAGAAGTTCACAAATACATCTTAGAGGGTACATAAAATTTAAAAAATATAAACACACACATTATATTAATATATATTTCTCATTCAAAACTTACTTACAAAATACCCCATAATATATTTTTTAATGTTTTTTTTTAGATGTAGCCTATATATTGCATTACTCGTCAACAGCTTTGAGGGCACAATATCTGGGAGTATCTTACGCAAACAAAAAAGGTTGAATACCATTGGTTAATGGAGTCAAACTCGCATCTGGAAAACCCACAGGTGTAAAAGTACCTTTAATTAGTTAGTGAGCTCACCTGGTAGCCTATTGCTTGACGGAGATGGGAAGGTCGAGGTTTTAATCCTACCCGGATGTACTGAGAGTAGTTTTCTCTAAGTGGTTTACCAATCTCCCTCCACATTAATGCGAGTAAGTTTATTTTAAATTCTACCTTTCCCTTCCCTATCCCAGTGTGGTAAGGTGGTAACACACGATCAACATAAACAACATATTGTAAGGCGGAACTTGTATTGTCATAGTTAAAATGAAACGCTCAAGATGTCATACTTGAGTAATTTGAAGCTCACTGATAGTATAATCCCAAACGATAATAATCCTTAGCCTACGGAAGGTGTATAATTAATGTCCTACTGCCAGTTATTGTGATTGCTTTAAAGTTTTGTGTTCGTAGAACAGCCTGGTTCAAAAATAGAATAAAAATGTTGAGGTATCCCCTGGAATATGTTTTCTTTACAACCTTTTTATTCAATGAACGTGACCTCACGTACATTTTGGAGTTGAGCAACGAGTGGAGGAAACTCTTTCAGCCCTTCTCTTGTGCCTCTCGAGTTATCAGGTAACGTTATTGTCAAGAGTCGTCGCGGCAACTGAGATAGTTGCCATCCTGAAAAAAATGAGATATTTTATTGCTCACTCTTACTCTAAAAAAATAAATAGGAAACTTCAATCATAAGTGGGATGATTTTTTCCCCGCCCGTTTAACTGAGTGGTAGGAAGGGTCGACCACAAGATGTTTAATAGTTCTCGATTTGATTCCGGATGGTGCTGTTGCTGTTGATGACATTAACTGATTGTTTTAGTGTTCGTACCGCTATCCAACAGCATCGGTTGGCACGCTTACTAAGGGGTCAGTCTTTTATGGTCAATTTTTGCAGATAATGGGGAGATTGTAGTTCGAATCCCGTCCGGGAGCACTGGAAATTGGGATTATTTGTCCCTTAATAACCTCTCACTGCCATTTCACGCAATTGAGAATAAATGTCATACTTTTATATCTTCCTCATCCCTACCCCAATGGTGTAAATATGCGAGCAGCTCGGATGGGTAGTAAGACGTGGTGCAACTAAAAAATACCCGAGGCGTTTTATTTTAATGCGCAATCAATTTAGTGCCATAGCTTAAGTTAGCTTGTAATTAATTTGCTGATAAAGTGTCTAGAAAGTGCACGTTAAATACTCGAATTGGTGTGCTGACTTTTATTGCTCGTCTACCCAGTCCCTACGTTTGAACACATGCTACGCGCTCGCAAGAGTCACTAACTGGTCTCTTGGGACACGAACCGTGGACTATTTCTCACAGAAACCAGAAGAGTTGCTGTCTGACACACAAACAAGTATTTTAAATTCCGACTTAACCAGTTGAGATGGCTTATCTGGTGAATATCATGTCCTTCTAATGACCCGTCAAACCGGAAGCCGTTGGTTTCGTACTTGTTGCGATTGAGACACCTTAGCTTAGTAGGTGGAGCCAGTGGCGTTGATAAGCCTTTTTAGGAGGGCGGTGTTAGCATTTTTCATTTCAATTCAGGCTCCCTCTTCAAAAAATGTTTAGGTTAAGCCTATACTAATATATTCAACCCATTTTAAAATCTGTAGTTTTAGAAATTAGACAAGTATTATTTACGGCCTTGTATAAACGTAGGCGCTTTGCTCAACGTCAAGGTCGCCTACATCGTCGAGGACGCGGAAAAAGGCGTCACTCTCATCTGCTATAGTTTTCCTGGTGGCAGGGAGGTTAGAATTCGATTCTCCGGCTGGGTATTCCGAGGTGTTTTTCCTAAATTATTTCCCTCTCTGTTTCCACGTAAACGCAGGTACATTACCTTTAAATTTTACTTTCCTTATCTCTATCCTTGTAGTGTGAATATGCGGTTAGTCTAGGTGTGCGGTAAGACGCAATACACGTGAAAAAATCAAATTTCCAAGACCGTATGATATTGTGATAATTCTCTTGGCAATCGGATATTCTTAATACATAAAGTTTGGCCCAACTTTCTAGGTAGGGGGAACTTATTCAATTCGGAAAGGATAAGACTTAACAACTATGATTCTATAATGTGTGTTAACACAATTCGGTGGCCAAATTGTATAAGGCGTCACTTTCATGTTAATACTGGCCTTCTGAATATGGGAAGATCGGGGTCCAAATTTCAGTCAGCCCTTGCTTGGTTTTCCCTAAATGGTTCCCCACTCTCATCCACGCAAATGTGGGTAGACTACTTACAAAGTGCTTCCTTCTTTATCGCTATCCTCATTATAGAAATTATCATGTGCGTATAACCTGAGCAGGTAGTAAAACGCGATAACAAATAAATAGTAAATATAATGTGTGTTTGTTTCAAGAATATTATGTTGAAGATAGGCTGAACATCTACATGAAAAGTAGGGATTCCGTCTAATCTGGCATATTTGGTTCGATCCTACTATTTGTGTGTGTGTGTTCTACTACCTAGTCAGAGACTATACCCTCTATTAGTAAGCCATCATATTTAATCCTAGTACAGACACAACAACTAGACCCTAGGACATCAATTTAACATCTAGTGAAAGGAAACAAGCTCAATTATCCAATTATACATTTTTTACCTTACCAGAAATCAGAACCTTACGTCAGCATGAAAACATATTTCCACTGTAATATGTTCACGCTACTGTTTTTTTATCACTACATTTTACATGTTCAAGATATATGATAATTACTCTAATGAGGTAGAGATGAGGATTCTACTCGCATTTGCGTGCAAGGAGAGGGGGAAACAATCTAGAGAAAACCACCTTCAGTAGAAGTTACTGGGATTCGAACCCCGATCTCCCCGTTATCAGCAAACCAGTCTAACATGAGAGTAACACCGTTCAGCCACGGAAGCAGGTCTCGTTACTGTACTTTTGTTCATTAACTCGAGTATTAAGTGTTGTTGTTATCTTTGGTTTAAGTTAGTTTGTAAGCCGTGTTTTCATAGGTATATTTAAATACACTTTTGCACATAGCCTGCTAATATATATATACTTTAGGTGTCGCGTATCAAAATTTAGCAATGGTTAAAGTGAAGACGGAAAGTATTCTATTAATAATTTACACTTTCACACAGTTCGGGGGCTATCAAAGCCGCTTATATGTTTAATAGAGACCTTGGTTTGAATCCGGGAGATGCCTTAAATAATTTGGTCCTACATCTTGACTAAGTGGCAAGCATGTTTTCCGCTGAGCTAAATGATCCATGTTAGATTCCCAGCATGATCGAAAAATGTATCATCGATAAAATAGAGTGTTTCCACCTTTTACGGTATTAAATTAACGTCCGGAGGACTAGGTGTTGTGTTTGTTCTAGAATTAATTCAATTTGTAAGTTGTGTGCTGATATAAATATCCTGGTTTAGGAGATGTACCTTAAATATTAGTATAAATATTTTTTAAATGTTAAAATGAATTACTCATTTTCTGTGTGTTTTCTTCAGCTATCAGATAATGAATCCGACACCTTTACTTATTTGGCAGCGTGTATATCTATTGATCTAAGAGTCAGGGGTTCAATTCCTGGTATGGCCGAACAATTTATCATTGGTGAATTGTGGGTTTCCCCTTTCATTGTGATGAATTAACTGCCGAGGCCTGGATGTATCTGTTATAGAGTTAGGTTAGTTTTTATAAGTCGTGTGCAGATATAGTCAGTCGGTCCAGAAAGTGCACGTTCAATACCTCAAATAAATGAAATAAAGAAAGAAATATTAGATAATGAATATGTCTAACGTATGTTTTATCTGGAAGTTTAACACAACTTAATCTAGGACCTAGGGAATAAGGATGAGAGGGGTAGTCAAAAGTAAAATTATTATAAATCCCCTGAAGATGGCACTCAGATCAGGTAAAGTGTGTTTCTATCTATATGTGATATGTACAAAGTACAGCTTGTGAAACGACCTTTCGAACTTGGCACAATCAGAGTAAACAAATTCGACATTTATTTAATCCGCAGCCCTGACCCTGGATTCTAGGGTCAGTCCCGGCCAGTTACACTAAGGAGGTTTGACCACGTGGTGGGTTTCTAACCACTCTACAGGTGAATTAACCTATGTTTTAAACGGGTTGGTTGGAAAAATAATAAAAAGTTAAAACCATTTTCATCAAAAACGGCGTATGTCCAAGCCCATTGTTTGAATTGATCGATGAGGTGAAAGTTTTAAATTAAATTTATGATAAGGAAGGTATGAACAAATTAAAACCTGTATCGGTGGCCGCGTGGTCAAAGGCGTCACTCTCGCATTAGACTAAGTGACGTGGAGGTTGTGGTTTGGATCCCGGAAAAATATATTGAAGGGGATTTTTTCTTATTTGCTTCCCACTCTCTCTCCACGCAGATGTGTGTAAATTGTCTCAACATTTTACCTTTCTTATCCCGACCTTATTAGCGTAAATGTGTGGATACCTCAAACAGTTAGTAAGACACGGCGTACAAAATATTTTTTTCATTTATTTTAGATATTTATAAACCGACACTACACGACTTATAAACTAACTTAAATCTAGAACAGACACACCGTCCAGTCCCCGGCCGTTAGTTCATTATTTAGAAAGCAGAAACCCACATTTCACCAATGATACATTTTTCGGCTATGCCAGGAATCGAAACCGGTACCCTTCGCCCAGTAGACAGTCGCGCTACAGACTGAGCTAAGGTGTCAGACAGCACAAAATCAATTTGAAATAAGGTCACAGGATCAAATGCCCTTAAGGGTTGTATACACTGACCTATTTCTCAGGATGCGGTTAATGGTACCGCAATCGCGGATAAGATTTGTTTGACGTAACCTACGACGAGGCTGTAACCAGCTGTAATGGTATTGGTGGGCGTTAGCTGCTTCCATCCTTCCATGTTTGTTACGTAATATCAGTATCATCATCCTTTGGAGGCGGAATGAATGGGTCGGCACAACTTAGCCACGGGCGGCATTCGGTGGAACTGACAATGACTAGGCTAGTTCATCCGCTAATTGGTGGTGAGTTTCTGGATGTTTGGAAAATGTGTGTGCGTGTGTGTGTGCGAGCACCGTACTTTACTAGCTATCCGGGCTACCCGCATATATACACTAATGTGGGCAGGAACGAGGAAAGAAAGGTTTAGAGGAAATGTAGCCACATTTACGTGGAGGAAGAGAGGGAAAACTACTCTCAGGGCCCCGGTTGGATTTGAAGCCTGCTTCTTGTCATTGGTGGTCCAGGCCATTGTGAAAGTGACTCATTAAAGTAGTGGTCTCAAACTCAAAACAGTCAAAGATTCACAAGCACAGGGCGTGTTGCGGGCCGCAGGCTATAGAAACATGTTTGCTTAAATCCATGCCATACTTTGGTTTTTGAAGCGCGTTTTACTACCCGCTTGGTCTATAGGCTAAACACTTTAATCACGCTACTGGGTAAGGGAAGAGGAAGTTATGATTTAGAGAAAATGTGACTGCATGTGAAGGGAGTCTGGGAAATTATATAGGAAAATCACCCGTTAAACATCTGGTTGTAATTCAAACTCTGACCTCCCCGACACCGAAAAACTAAACCGGAAGAGCCTGAAGTTTAGTCCGTGTGCCTAACAATGTAAGTTTATGTTAGCTATTTGATATTATGAAAGCGTATTTAAAATCGTTGTGTTTTTAAATTTTTTTAAACTTATATTTTCCCAGGTATGTGTGTGAGTTGGCAAAATACTTGAAGCAGTAGTTGTAAATAAAATGAAAGTTCCTATATTCAAATATTTTAAGCTCTACAAAAAAATAGTTCAATTTAAAATAATCCAAAGTGTTCTTGTTACTCAAAATTACGTAAGGCACACCTAAATAATTTTTTTTGTATGTGTAGAGTGTAGATAATAGACGACTGCAAGCCAAGATAGTAAAAATATTGCAGACAAGTGGACCGGCCAAATATTTCTCGTGGGCCGTGAGTTTGTAAAAGCTGCCTTAGACCACCGATGTGGTTTTTGGGAACTTTGCTGGCTATTTATTAAGAAAACGGTATGAAGACTATTTTTTGGACCACAATAACCCTTACTGATAGTTCAAAAGCTACTCTGTGTAAGTCAGGTGAATACAGAGAGACTTTATTCACCTGACTTAAAAATATACGGCATATTATATGCCTCGGTAATTTGACAACAATCCATATAAACTGTCAGACTATCCTAATTTAATTATAGGACAAGCAGAGCTGCCAGACCCAAGACCGCTAATTTACCACTTAATGAAGTACAATAAACCCAGTTTACAACTATACCCCCTAGGTGCATATCGGGAAGAAAACCCAGACCTTTATACAATTACTTGGAAGTAGCACCTAGTGGGGGGTCGTTAGAAAAATGACAGCTTTAGAAGGACCTTTCATTAAATAAAATTACTGTATATTAAATTTAGGCTATTATTTTAATTTCAAACCTATTGTTTAACAAACTCATATTCTACTGGAGCTGGACAAATCATCTTCCAGGCGTCGCAAAGTGCGGTTTATCATTAGTATTCTTTAGAAGACAGCCCACTTCGATGGATGCATGGTCTAAGGCGTGTATCTCACAATAGACTGGACTTTCGAAAATGGGGAGATCGGGTTTGAATCCCGATTGGATGTACTTATGGTGGTTTTACCCAAATGTTTTCCCCCCCTCTTACTCCACGAAAATGGGGGTACACTTCTTCTACATTAAGCTTTACTCATACCTAACACATTAGCATAATTATTATATATGCACATAACCCAAACAAGTAGTGAGATGCGGCGCTAAAAATTAATTTAAAAAAAAAGAACACAGTATAAGCAAAACCTGTGAAATAATTAAACCATTTAAAAATCTACTCTTTTTTTAATAAATAGGTATATTCAAATAATTAAATCTATTTATCTCCTTCCAATTTAACTTTCGTCAATTAAAGATTGCAGCAACCCACACTTGGGATCTATTTCTGGTTCGAGCGTGGTCGTACATCTAATTTTCCGGTTAATCTACCGTGTGATGGGCTCTTAAGAAAGTCTTATTCGTGACTGTGAAGTTGTTCATTCTGTGACGGAAATGCGGGGAAGAGAAAACACAAGGCGAATGAATGTCTGTGGGTCGACAAAAAGGCTGGATGACATGAGAGTTGTTATGTAGGTCAACTTCAGGACTAGAGTAGGTCGGTGGTGCACACATCAGTCAGGAGAAAAAAAATGGGGTTACCTTTTTGACCTTTCAAAAGGTGGGAAGATATCGATAGATAGGTGCTTGCGACTGGTGAAGTTAGGAGTGCGGAGGGAAGACATGGATGTAGGTGCGGGGAAATGGTATGTATAGCGGGGACAGAGTAGAGGATTAAAGAGATTTTTTAATGAAAAGTGATTCGCTCATCACGGATAAATATATTTTCTTCTCACTCTACACCTCTTATGTGGAGCAAATTAAACTGTAGGAAATGTTATTTGAAAAGATAATAAGGAACTATCCGCCCTGGTAACATGGTATAAGGTGTCAGAATCGTGACTACCGGTGTTGGGGAGGCTCGGCTGGATGCAGTGTTGGTGGTCTTGTAGAGATGATTTGTCACTATAGTATTCTCATCCCCATTCTACGCTAATGTTAATGCATTTCCTCTAATTTACCTTCCTCATCAATGATACATCTTTTAGGTTAAGTCGTTAGTAGCCATGACGTTCTTTTCACCGGTCCAGGCAATACTAATTTAATTACACAAATGGTGTAAGAATAAGCAGGCTACAATTTAACACAAGTGTACCCGAATTTGAGTGGAATTAGAGTGGGAAAGTATCTATAAAAACACCATCGGTACACCCTTCTAAAAGATTTAAACTCTAAACTCTTAATCACCAGAAAACTAGACTCGATAAATCTGCAATTTAGCCCGTGTGTCCACCGTTGCGGGTAATCATGATGTTCAATGTAGGCTACTAATAAACAAAAACACTGAATATTTTGAGCTATTGAAGACTTAACTTGAAGAGTTGGCCTAATGGTTGGTGGTTGGTACTCCTGACTTCAACCCGGGAGACTGGACTCCAATTCCTAACGGGTGCATTGAAATTAGCCCCCTCACAATGCCCTCCTCTACTCCCAATTGCTAATTTCCCTCTCTTCAGACAAATCCTGGTGCATTTATTTAAAACTTGAAGACACACTCCTCATCCAACACACGCAATTATGACGTCATGAAAGAGGTGTTACGCCCCCTGCCTTCAGCCCAATGGCACGTTCCGTCACGCAAGCACCCAACCCTTGCCGTTCCCCCTGTGACGTCATGAAGAGAACATCTCGTGTAGTGCCCCACACAACTTCTACAACACGTATTCACGCGGTCTTCGTGTTTATCCATGTTTCAAGGTTATCAACCAAAATATGATTATTTTCAGAAAACAGATGGGTTATGTATACATTAAAAGATAAGTGTGTATTTTGAAATCAACAGAGTTTTTTCATCATAGCTATGTGTCTATAAAATACATTTACTAACTAAAACCACTTCCTGCAAAACCTTTTTCAAAACAAAGTTATTTTGTTTTAATTTTGTTTGTAAAACAAAGAATTTTCTGCTAAATTTGCCAACGTAAAAGCACTTTAATCTCTTCTTTGAAAGCGTTTGTCGTTGATGGGCTTGGAACAGTAATATTATGTGCCACAAAATATCAATTATGATAATAATATATTAATGTGGTGGGTTGATGTGGCTAATGCTCTAGTTCTTGGACATTTGACCTTATCTTACCTCTACCCTTATGGCTTATGGAGGCATTCATTTCTGAGATGGGGACACCATTAAGGTTGATAACAGATTAATGTTTAAGCCTTAAAAAACACAAAATAATTTATAAGTTTAAATAATTCTTATTTCAACATACCTCGTACTTTCAAAAATCATTACAAATAAGCTTTGCTGATATGGTAAAGGAAGTTTAGAAAAAGAAGAAAGATTAACTAAAACTGTTACAGCTGTGCTGGCATAGCACACTATTGCTCCATTCGCTTCAGCTAAACATCTCTGAACTTTATGACCTATTAATCTATTAAGTTAAGCATACGTTTCAATAATAGTTACGTATTTTATCAATAGTGGCCATTATAGTTGTCCGTTCACACGGTTATAGTTTACTTAGAATGAATTCATTACTAAGCTATGTACGAAAACATCTCTCGTGAGTACGGGCCATAGTAAGTTGTCTCACTTTATTTGTAGATGATATACTCTGTCCTTTAGTTACAGAAACTTTCTCGACCAAATATCTTCACACGTTTGAGGGCTGTTACTCGCTGGACATTTACAAACTTTTATACAATATTTTAGCTACACTGTTGGCTTGAGTGGATGGATACCTAGAACTAGATCTAGTAACATTAACAACAGTGGCGGCTCGTAGCTAAAATTAGTGGGGGTGCTGTTTCAGAAAAGTGTTAGTATTTGTTTTAAAATTGTGTAAAAGGAAACAAATATGTTTAAAAAGAAAATTTATTCAGGAACTTGATTAAATATTAACAAAATAACCAAACTTTATTCTTACTTTAACTTAGATTGTTACAGTTCAAGCTTGATCTATTAATTTAAAAATAAAATCTATTCTTCTTTTTTTAATTTGCGCAAAAAGTTCAATAATTTTCTCCTTGATTTCTGGATGACAATTGAGGAAATTTTTCTCCATTGAAAGTGCTGCAAGTGCATTTAGTCTTTCTGTTAAATAAAATAACCGGAAAAAAAAAGAATCAAATAGAATAGCTGGAAGCAGAATAATAATCTAATTCTACACTATTATTATATGTTACACGGTTTTAAGCCCAACACACGCTGAGTAAAAAAATAACACTTCCTTCCACCATCACGCCAGAGCTGGCACTGCGAGAACAACAGAGCTCTCTCTACTTGGCAGTCCCCTCCTATGTGTGCATGCGCACAACAGTCAAACACCAAGTCACTGGCAATGTGAAGCGCACCATTCTATACAAAGATTTTTGTATCTTTTTAATAAACTGGGGGATAGCTACTGAAGTACTGACATTAAACTTAAGGAATATATATTGTACTACAAAAATAAATAAAGAATTAAAGAAAAAAGGACTCATTATATTAAATGTAATCGATAATATCGAGTGGAAATAGGGGGTGCTGCAGTTCCGCAGTGCCTAGACACGAGATCAATAATGTAAATAGGTCCGTAAAGTCGTGGACGAACTATAGCTACCTCTGTAAGGTAATGACTGTTTTTCGATCAAGACTTGGAATTGCGATTGCCTCAAACCACCATTATTGTATTTATTAATAGACTGATGCTTGCATCACCTTGGAGTTCCATAGATAAACAGTTTCTCCTCAATACTATACAGAGTTGGACGGAGCTAAGGCCAAGGATCGGCTACTATTTAACAGGTAGACAAATCATAATTGATCGAGACAATCTCTTTCTAAAGTGCTTTTCATGGTAACACAGCCCCCTAATTTTTATTTGTATCTTAATTTTGATATGGTTTGAACCATAAATAAAGCCATATATATTTTGTTCATAAGATTTCACGAGGGGTTTTAACCCCCAAAACCCCCCTGGCTACGGCCTTGATGTGGACCAATTTTAACAACATTGTGCAGGGACATTCTTGGAATCCAGGCCAAACCACTTATGTACAAGGTTTTTCGATCTTGTTATTCGTTTCAATATGGCAACCACTAAAAAAAATGTCTCTTTCTTCTGAGATAGCTTCCAAATTTGTGGACCAGTTTTAACGAAATTTACTAAACAGATGAGCATACTTTGAATCTAGGGAAAGCGATGTATTTAGGCTACATATTTTCTCAAAATGACAATTCATTTCAATATCGTAGCCACTTCAAAGGGTTTTCATTTAATGGCTCCATCTAAAGTGATTTGAATTAGACATTTAAAGCAATCGATCAAGTACCTAGACTGAATTTGTTTAAATTTTGACACATATTGTGAGAGTGACGTCTTAAAACTCGTGGGCATCGGCTATTATCTATGTCTGTAGTGAACTGTTAAATATATTATTCATTGTTTTTTATATATCTTGATCACCAGGAAAAATATCAACTTCTAATTCAAGAAGCAATATTAAGACTTCAGTAACGACAAGAACACGGAGGGAGCGTTATGCATATCACTAGCTCGGTTTAGAACCGGAGGCAGGGGAGGGGTTATCCCCTCCTGGAAATAATTAGCTCTCTCCCTGAAATAATTCCCCCCCTCATCCCTTGGAACAAGTATGCCCCTTCTAGATTTATTTCACTCCCCTTTAATGTTCTCGAATATGAAACGAAAATATGACCTTGTATTAAACTCTAAATATCTTCTAGAGGTATCTAATTTTAAAAATAATATCCAGGTGAGGACACTCTAAATATCTTCTAAAGATATCCCATTTTCAAAAAATTGCCGGGAGAAGCTCACTTTAAATAGCTTCAAGAGAAGTAACTTAGAGTTTTCAAAAGATTTCAAGAAAAGGACCACTATAATAATTAGAACCGCGTCTTACCACCCGTCCGGGTTATACGCTAGGGCCACTATAGATAGTATTTAGGTCAGGCATGTCAAACTCATTTGATAATAATGACCACATTTAAAATAAAAAATACCGAGGGCACCATATTACAATTATTTTAAAAATTATTTCTTAAGTAAAAATGACTACAAATTAACGTATAATGCTTCGATTTTAAGACACCATTGATTCTGAGGCGCAGATTAACTTTTTTCTACCACCAAAAGTAATAAATGCTACGACACGCATACGCTTTCTCATATTGTTTATTAAAACTTTGAAGAAAAATTTAAAAAATAGATTTTTAGTAAACTGCCCTTAAATAAGTTATATCATAAAAACAAACACATCGTCTTGTTAAGCACAATAATCACTCATTAGACTGTATGTGGGGAATGCCAGGCCTCCCCAGTGGTTCGGATTCCACGTAAAACTGTAGGTCCTCCATTTCATCTCACAATCACCCTACCATTACACATTAGTGTAAGTGCGTATAACCCGAACGGGTAGTAAGACGCGATGCTAATAATAATAATTTATACTGTACATATTATTAAACCAAATTGTTCAAATATATTTATTTTAAATTCAAATTTTCAAAAACAAATTATTTGTGAGATACCTTAAAATTATTTATACGTAAAAATAAAACCAGATTCTTATTTATCATGAAAAACAATTAACATATTCCCAAATTAATTTCAATCTTCAAAGTCAATTTCCAAAACATTTGAACGTTTTATTATTTGTTGAAACTAAACTACCCTTAGATTAATTTATTTTAAATAAATAAAAATAAATTATTATTGATATGTAAAATAGTCTCCAGATACCAATTTTGAACCAAATCACTAAAGTCATTTTTGTAAATATTCGAATTAAAGAAATAGTCAGTAAACTACCTATAACAAAAATCCCCCTTCCCCTAATAAATAAGTATACAGCTTTATTTGTCATATTTATGTCAAACACTCCCCAGATATAAATTTTAAGCAAAATCATTTAAGCCATTTTCAAAAAAGTTTTCAAAAATAACTTCTCAGTAAACGACGAATTTTTATTCAAAACCAAGATTACAGGGTTATTGATCATATCAAATACTCCCAAGAAGTCCATTTGGAGCCAAATAGTTTTGGTCATATTTTAAAATGTTTCAAATTTAAAAAAATATATCGTTAAACTACCCATTAATGAGTTTTTACCCCCCTCCCCCTCCCCAAAAAGTACACCCTGTTATTTGTAATGTCAAACACTCCCAAAATACCCATTTGGAACCAAATAATTAGAGCCATTTGTGAATATTTCAAGTTTTTGAAAAATCAATCATCACTAAACTACCCTTTAACAAATTTTTGCCCAAGAACCAATTATATAGTGGTATTTGTCATGTAAAACAAGTCCTAGATGAGTGTTTTAAACAAAATACTTAAAGCCATTTTAGAAAAATTTGGAATAAAAAAATCACTCATCAGTAAACTACCCTTAATTGAAGGTCTAGGTTAAAAAAGATTGTGTGGTATAGCCCTATTAAATCTAAATCAAGTTTGAACAAAATCCATCCAACCGTTTTGAATCCGTGGCCAGATACAAACTGACTAATAAACAGACGGACAGAAAAGGAACAGACAGAATGTTAAAATCAATTTTTTTTAGATTTGTGTTCACATGACATGCAAAAATTTCACAACATCTCGAGATCAGTTTTTTCTCTCGATCACAATACCTTCTATTGATATGAGAAAGTAAAAAAACATTGATTCTAAGAAAATAAATAAAAATAAAACGCTAAAATACCCTACACATAAGAAATATTTTTATTACAGAATTAAATTTACTAAAAATAATAGTATCTTATTTATCAGTAGATATATTATTCATCTCTTATTTCTGAATCATTATAAGTCTGACCAGCTTCGGTGGCCACATTGTCTAACGCGCTACTCTCACAGTAGACTAACCTACCGATGACGGAGAGATCAAAGTTCGAATCTTAGACAGGTGTTTTGAGGGTGGTTTTAACTAAACGATTTTTCCTCGGTTTTTTACTCAAATGCGGGTACACTTCCTCTAAATATAACCTAACCCCTAGAAACCTCGGTGTAATTAGTACATAAGTGTCCAAACATTATTTCACATTCTCATAATAACTTATATTGTTTTCTGAGCCATCGAGAGCTTTGATTGAAAAAGGCGATTCTAAGACGCTCCGTTTCTATACAAGTTTAAATGGGAAAAACGTGCATCTTTGGATCAAAGAAATACGAGTACCTTTTTCTTACAAGTAGAAAATTAAATAATAAAGAACCCTTTCTTTTTCCTCAGGAATGTTTGCAGTGTTTATAAAACTTTATTTAGAAATTTGAGCCTCTTTGTAAGGTTTTGAATATGATGTAATAAAATAAGGTATTTTTACAAGTTTGATAAAAAATAATCGAGCCCCATTATATATTGATTCATTATAAAGTCCACGGGCCGTATATAATCATGTATTGGGTCATAGTTCGGGTCATGGGTTGGACATGCCTGTTCTAGAGACATCAAAGTTTTTTTTAAAGAATCGTTCCAAATAGCTTCTAGGGGCATCGTATTTTTTTAAAAATTTGCCAAGGGAAGGGCCCATGAACCCCTTTATAGCTTGGGAGAGTAAGCCCCCTTAAAAACACTTTATTTTTGCTAATTGCATCCAGTTCCACAAATAAGTTTACACTGCCACTACACCCCCCCACCAATGATATTGTATTGACAAGGCTGGTGACGCACGACTGATGATGCTGTGTGTGGCAACAGGGGATAGTTTACACATGAAACTGCGAGTTAACGTTTCCAGTAGAGGGTGGCAGCCGGGGGGAGCTGATGAGAAGAGGAAACTGTCGTTTAGTGCGGGATGGTGGTGTTAACCTTCCATCAGCGTGGGAACCAGGATAGCACCAATCTATTAGCGGGTCTCTTCACCACTTGACGGCTGCCGAAACAGGGTTCTTAATCAACACATTATTAGTTGGGGTATTCAAGGTGAGATGGAAGTCACCGTGCCTTAAGGTGGGAGTGTGGTGGACATGAGAAAAGTTAAATGTTTTCGCAGTTTTTATAACAAAACTTATTTTGGTCAAAATAAATAAAATATCGCTTCAGTACAAACAGAGAGTTTGGTATTTTCCTCACATGGTGATATCAACAGTTGCTGAATATCTGTCGTCAGCATAGCAGCATTAGATGATAAACTTTTTAAATGTAGTGAAAAAGTCGTCATAAAATTCCTGGACGCCCTTTAGAGATATTCAAGAACGGTTGAGGTCACCTTGGGAAGAAAATTAAACTCTATTTTTGTATAAAGACCATATTTTATTTATTAAAAAAAGTGTTGATATAAAATCCGCAAAAATACTGACCTTTTTCTCACGTCCCTTACATCCTCACCTTAAGGGTGCTGTCTACCTGAAGGAAAATATATTATCACATTTAGGTATTCATAATGGGAATGGTGGATGTGATGCTTTAAAACCTCTAAAACAATTCTGAATCAACTTAAATTTGTCTCTTTGGGATCTGTAAAAAGTTGTCTATCTGTCCGAAGAATAATGAATCTGTGTTTCTAACCATTTACAATACTTTGATATAAGAACTGCGACATTTATTGTGAAATGTCCTTGAAAATTAGCTAATTTCATGTTATAATTAATTTTGTTTAATTTATGAAATTTAAAATGCAATGGTTTTAGTCCTACAGAGGCATGTTGTTTACTTTTCACCTCCATTTTGGCGGTAAATATATGTTTAAATAACAAAACACTTCTTAATAAATATGGGATTGTTGTACGTCTGAAACGCGTATCAGTGCTTCAGCGGGGAAAATGAAGGTTATAGTTAAGACGGAGGGCACTAGCATTTGCCTTCAAATAGTCTGTAAAAAACACATTTTCTACCAAAAAAATGTATCCATCTGGTTTTTGAATCCTGGACTTACATTTTAGACCCCAACACGTTATTATTGACCAGATTTGTTAGTTTTAGGAGTAACTAAATTGGTGGAAACAAAAAAAAAACCATTATAGAAACTTTTATTACTAGGATAATACTTCCAAAATTTAAAAGTAAAAACTCAACACACATCTGGATAAAAGCTCTCATAACCACTAAGCCACGTAGATCAGCTCTAGCAATCATCGAAAAAATGACATGATTAGAAACAATGTTGCCAAATTGTGGTTGTTTTTCTGCTAGAGCTAGATTTTTTTTTCAGGCCAAAATAAATAAATAGTGGCTTGCTGCACAATTTTATAGCCTATATGAGTTATACTGTTGTTTTTTTTCCGTAGGGGAAAATAATTTGAGTGTTTTTTGTTTTATTTTCTTGATTTCAAAGTAATCTTGGGGTGAGGTAGGTGAATGCCAATTAATTTTAGATTTGTGGTTCTACTGTACTTTTCAAGTTGGCCTCAAACTATTCTCTAAAAAAATCTAATTTTTATTTTTTATAGATTAAAGTGTTAAGCATATTAACAATATTTATATAGATTCAGAGATTTTGCCAGACCAATTTATTTTGAGCTTGTATCTTCTACAATTTAAAATAGATTGCGTTTGTATTTTATTTGATAGGTTTTACTGTCTTTTAAAAAATTGAGCATCAAAAAATCTACCTTTATTAAGCTCAAGTCAAGCAAAAACCTAAATTCCTTTTTTTCACTCCTGGTGGGATCTTGGTAATAAGAGTTGGCAACACTGAATATAAAGTCGACACAAGTTAGAATTAGAATTATAGCTAAAAATAGACATCACAGAAAATGAGATAGATTTTTATTAAACAGCAGAAATAGCCCGTCGATACTTTAGCTAGGCATATCAACTAAATCTCAAGTGGAGAATTTGGAATGGACTAGACGTGTTTCAAGATTGGAAATGTTGCCCCAAGACGTCTTCTGAAAGGGTTCTTTATTTTTTAATCTATTCAGTACTCTCTTTGGAGTAAATTCATAAAGTTCGGGACCCTGCTACGATAAGAAGCCTGATCACGGCTTATAAGTCGCCAATTCAACTTATCCGTAGACACGCATAGGTGGCTAAACGGTCAGGAAATGTACTGTAGTGCCGGTGGTGGAGAGGTCGGTATTCTAATCCCAGCCTAGTGGACTGAGGGTGGTTTATCCTAAACGGTTTCCCACTCTCCCTTTGTGAAAATGTGGTTACATTATCTTAAAATTCTACTTTCCTTGTCATTAGTATAAATATGCGGTTAGCCTGGACGGGGAGCAAGACGTAGAGCTCAACCAAATATTCCGAAGAAGAGAAAAAGATTAAGGTGCTAGGAACGCATCATTTAGTCGAAATTATTTTATTTGCGTTCATTTTCACGTACAGAATATATTTTTTGCCTTATTAAAAAGCATTTTCACAGAAAATTATTTGTCACTATGTTTTTTACAAATATTTATCTTCAGTACCCTCCCACTTAAATATACCATTTAGGTTCTAAAGGGGACCATGACATTAGGTTTAGTCGGTGGTGCCTATGTTTATTAGAATTATTATTCTACTCCAAATAAAAAACACCAAATCTTATAATGATGTTTTTTGGTATTAACATTTACAAATCCATATACTCTGGAATTAATTCTGATACATATATTATTATTTTTATGTACATCATTCATGGATCAACGTAAGCTACTGATGGTAGCACTTTTAGGGACTCATTTTGGTAAAACTGCATCTGCGCAAGCATCGGCCAATTGTTGGTAGTTAATTATTTGCACCATGCCTCACTCCTTCTATTGAACCCAACATAAATTAGATAGCGATGATGAAGCTATAATATTAGAGGAAATGTACCCGAAATGCACGAAAAGAGAGAGGAAAAACCCCTCAGTTGACTCAAGTGGTATTCAAACCCTGAACTTCCCATAATCGAAAAACCAGACTTGACGAGGCCCCACAGGTCGAAGGATGTGCGTATGCGAAAATAGTCGACAGTTATGTGAGGGAGTCACTACTGAGCACATAGTTTTTATTGTCTGTCCACAAAAAAAAGAGCACTTACTTGCAGTTTTGTTAGTTCTTCATGGTGAATGCACGGGTAAGGTGTAGAGGGAATTGTAATTACTCTTTTCCATGGTAGTACCATTTCGAGAGAGGGAGAAGAATACTTTCTCTCATATACCCCCTCCCCACTGTGAAATACCACATCTGCAGCTCCATGTCTTCCTGTGCATTTGAGTTTTATGTTTAGCTCAGTGACAATTTTTTTCTTGGCATTTTCTGGTATCGCTGTTCTAAACACACTGATGAAAGCAGGAGAAAGTAGCTGCCATTTAAATGGTGAATATTACACCAGGCATACCAAACTTGCGGGCCGACATGCAATGTGCTCCATTTTATATTTTTATAAACGCTATAGAAATAAACCATTAATTTTTAAATTATGACATTTGGGAATTTTATTCGGAGAAATCTAGAAATTGATGCTACTGTATATCTCTTTTACTCTTTATTCATCAAAGATCGATTCCCCAAAAATTGATTATGTTTACCTACCAAATCTGTGCAATGTTTGGCTGGTGGCAGCACGTAAGCATCTGAGCAGTTGTTTTCTCTTATGTAAAGGAACAAACACCTGAGATCACGTCTTACGGACACATTAATTTGGTCACCAATTATGAAAGTGACTCCATACATACATAAATACATACACACATACACACACAAACACACATACACGTCGTTGCCTTATGGGGTAGGCAAGAAACTGTGCATATAACTAAAAATAATAACTCCAAACTTAACCCATCCTCACTAACTTTCTTCACACCTCCCTAGCCTTGCATACTCCCTTCGAATCAACATCATGCATGCTATTTTATGACTAAAACTCTTAATGTTTCTCTTTTTCACAAATTCGTCTACAACATTTAACCACGTCTTACATGGCTTGCCTCTTTCTTGTGATCCACACACTCTTCCACCATATATTTGCTTCGTCCCTCGATCCACACTCATTCTCTCAACATGACCAAACCAACGTAAGACGCCTCTTTCACGTTGACCTATTGCAGTGGTTTCCAATTAGTAAGTACTGCAGACCCCTTGTTTTTCAAAAACCAAGCCACAGACCCCTTAATTTTGAAAATTTTTATTTCTCTATGGTAAATATCTGGGTGGAGCAGTTTTTTTTTAGAAAATGTATGATAGACCTTAGTAAGCAAAGAATTTTAGGTAGACTAAAAACACCCTATATTTCATGATACTACCACTAAATAATTACAATGATTTATTTAGGGGAAAAAAAAGACGAATCTAATTTTAATAAAGTATATTACCAGTGAACATGAGCTACTAAACCTAAATGTGATGGGATAAATCATGCCTCTTTTTGTTCCGAACAATCTCTTCCACACTCGGTTCAATATTTCCTACTTTTATTCTCAAACCTAGATCAATATTGAGCTTGTTCTTCATGTAACAAAATGTCGAAAATGTTTGTTCACTAAATTATGTGGAACAAAAAGGAACTTGATGTTTCAAAGCTATGGAATAAAATGCTCCAGCGGTCCGTAAACAACCAATTGGGAACCGTTGACTTATTGGATTCCCTTTCAAACCGCACTCCTTCAGCACCCATTCATTACTGACTATGTCCATACGAGTTTCTCCAAATACCTTTCTTAAATATCTCATTCCAATCACATTCAGCTTGCTCTTTTGTTTCTCCTGACAATCCCACATTTCATATCCTTACAATGATGTTGGCGTTAACCCATTTTTAAATACCGGCATCTTGCCTATTTCGATATTACTTCATTCTGTGCAAAAAATAGTTTCAAACTTCTGTAAAATTTAATAAAGTAGGTCTTAGTTATTTTTATAAACTTAATTTTCTGATTGTAATACTTGTTGCTGGATATGATGTGCATTTTTGCCAGATTTGGCCTCACTATCAGCTAAGGATAAAACATTTCCGGTAAAAGGATTAGCTCATTGAAACCCAGGGTCGGAAGGGGTATGTATTAATAATTAAAGCTGATTTTGTCAGCAGTAGACTGGATAGACCCAACGTTAGTGACACATTCAAACACCAAGCGCTGTAGTCGATACGTGAGCGTGAGAAGAGAACTTGAATCACTGTTATTGCTTAATTGAAACTCATTTTATACTGTTTCTGCTGTTAACGTCTTTAGGATAAATTGAACTAGGATGCAAACTTTAAAACTTTGTATATTGGGGGCTCATAGTTCCAATTAAACAGGTGAACTATTTCCCTAAATATTCAAAGGAACTTTTCTAGCTCACATTTATACCACCATTGCCAAAACGGTTGTCGACACTTTTTGGAAAATTAACCTCCAAAGAGGTGTGATCTTTTAGAAGGGGTAATAAGATAATCTACTCTGTAATGCATCCCCCAACCTTCTATATTTAAACTTATATTTTCCCCCCAATAACTTTAATTAAAATAAATGTAAAACATATGACATAATAGCTAATGAAGAGGTGGAAAAAGGGAGATGTATTTAAAACTACCCCCTACTCTGGAAACAAAGTGAAGTGCAGCATTGGAGGAAATGAGGTCTATTGTGTTCCCTGTCGCACAACTTAATCACACTCTAGAGTGGCGATGAACCTCATTTTTCTCACGTTTTAAGTATCAAAATGTTGCGCATGCGCAGTTTGGAATTGCCAAATGTTGTTGTATCCTCTCTAGTTTGTGGAAATGCATTCTATTCGTTCCATTTAGAGATTGACACGTGAGTCCAGAACACATAACCATCGAATGACTTGACTGTTTCATGTTAAAAATAAATGTTTTCTAATATTAAACTGTTAACAGTGTTAGAACTGGATACTAGCACGGCTTGTCATGGAAATTAACTACTCTGTTTAAAGAATCCTTTATAAATGTTCATATTGTTGAAGATTGAGCACCTTTTACTGTTCTGTTTACAATCTAAGATAGCACCACAACTTTTTTTTTACTCCTTTATTTCCTTCCTGTGGCTGCCACAAGGTATGTTTACGTTACCACGTGTGAAGAAGCCTTATCTTATCTTCACAGTTCTATACATAGGATGGCAATGGCGGGGGTGAGGACCACCGTACGTTCAGAATCTCGCTGGTGCTGTCGTTAACTAGGATACCCCGGAGAGATGTTAAAAGACATTTCTAACAGACAAAATTAGATTATCGTTTAACACCCTGGCCCAGGATCTTCCTTTAGGTCAGAATAGATTGTAATATTTAAAGCCAACTAATATTTTTTTAAATCGTATAAACGTTATTTTATAATCACAAGCGGAAACCTTCATTCAATACACCCCATGAATCAACGACAGTAAAATATTTCATTATTATTTTTTGAAAGTTTTATCATAACCTTTATTTTAAATTAGTAGGTCTACGTTCAACATCAAGTTTATTAACAATCTAATCTAAAAAATAAGAATGAGGAGAGTAATTTAGAGTAAGTGCACCCGAATTAGTGTGGAAAGGGATTTGATAAACCACACTTATAAGAGGAAAACCACCATGCAGAGATTAAAAACTTCAGGGTCACTGACAGTCCTCCATATTTCAAGCCTGGTGATTTAGATTACGTGCTCACTGGTACAAAGAATGGTTATTAAATACTTTAATAAATATTAATCCAACGTAACAGGATAGCGATGGTGAAATTTGAGGCATAGTTTTCTAATCCCCTTTTCAGTCGTTGCCGGGGTGAATTTCACAATCCTCACTCTTACAGTTTCCTTGTATACAATCTAATAGCTTGAACCCCGCCTTGGTGGCTTAGTTGGCTAACACGCTAATTTTGTCTTGAGCTAGACTACTGAAGATGGGGAGATTGAGCTTTAAATCTCACTCAGGGGAACTGGAGAGGGGTTTTCTTAAAGGTTTTTCCACTCTCCCTCAACGCAAATGAGGGTTCACTTCCTCTATATTCAACCTTCCCAATTCCTAACCCATTAGTGTAATTAGTACTTGAGCTTATAACCCGAACGAGTAGTAAAACGTGGTGCTAAATAAATAAATAAAATAAATAATAGCTTGAATGGAAAGAAGATGAGTATAATTTTCAATGAATACGTCAGAATTCACCTAAATAGAGGATGGGAAACTACCAAGTGACCTAAGGAAAACCCTATCTTTTTTCACTTTCGATTCACTACGGTAGCTCAATTTGCAAGGCTGTTTTCTCATGTATAACCTATGAAGCATACATAATAATAATATTTAGCACCGCGTATTACTACCCGTTAGGGTTATACGCTTTAAGTAATGATTACTCTAATGGATTGGGATTTGGGAAGGTTGAAGTAGAGGAAGTGAACCCGCATTTGCGTAGAGGGAGAGTGGAAAACCATTTAGGAAAAACCACTCCCAGTTCACCCGACCGAGATTTGAACCTCGATCTCCCCGTCCTCGGCGGTCGAGCTCAACACGACTCGCGCATTAGCCAACTACGCCACCGAGGTGGGTATGAAGCATAAAGAATATTTTATGATACCGAAAACAAAATTCTCATAATTTTAACGAAAATTGAGTTTTGAATTGAGCATACAAAAAAAAGAAGTAAATGTGTGTGACGCGTGTCGCGTCTGTTAGCGCTCCAATCAACCGATGAATGACAGGCCCCGTTATTATATTATCTGTGGATCCTCGCTTCATTAGACTGGTAGAGGCGCTACCAGTGGATTGTGCCGTTACCGGGCGGGCCTGCAGTACCGTTACCGCTCCCCTTACACCCTAGCCGGCGAGACACTTGGACAAGGAGGTCGCGAGTTCAACAACTCACTGGGTCTGTTTACACTACTTTGTGCACGTCACAGCCGTCTCGTGGTTAGGAAGATGGACTACAGGTATTGAGGAGCTTACGTCACAGGGGTCTCGTGATGAGGAAGGTGGACTACAGGTGTTGAGGACTGTACGTCACAGGGGCCTCATGTTAAAGAATGTGGACTACAGGCATTGAGGACTGTACGTCACAAAGATTGCATGGTCAGAAAGGTGGAGACTGCAGGTCTAGTTCACATGACCCTTCTATAGAACACTGCACACGTCACTAGATGAAAATGCCAATCAACTAGTTTCTTGTAAGGTGTAGCTTCTTGCTCTACAACTTAGACAAAAATTCTGTAATATATTTCAAAAGCATGGTTTGCCTCATGCAATTGTTTACATAAATGCTATATGCTATTCCAAACCGTATGTTTTAATATTTTGGCATCTATATTAATCCCTGCACACATGGCCCAATTTATTGTAAAAGATATTGCAACCCCACGTTTGTGCCGTTTTAACTAACACCTATGATTTAAAAAAATTTAGTTTGCACAACTCATTGTAATCAATAGCATGTGTCTTGTAGACAATAGACAATAGACAGTAGACAATAACTCGCATTTAAATCAACAATATTGATTATAATTCGCAAACTAAAACGTTAATTAGTAGTCAATTTCGCGAGCATTTTGTTATGTTTTGTTTCTCGCGTGAAACGATATAATACATATAAATATTATGTTGTGGTATGTATTAAAATTTCGAAAATTGGTAAAATGATCTTGAAATGCATTTAAATAGCCATTTTAACCGTTTACTTATGGATTTTTGTGATCATTTCTACTTTCTCTCGACACCTTAGAGTAAAAGTATAGTGATTGTATAAATAATCGAACTCGAAATTTTGATCAATGTCGACGTTTCATGACCCCACGAAACCAAAAAAGTTGTTTTCGCACTGCCGTCTGTCTGTTTGTCTGTAACTCGGGCTATAGGCAAAACTATTTTACCGATTGGGATAAAACTTGGTGTCTGGGACTTTCATAAGATCCCCCGAGGTATTTTGGAATTAGATATCAAACCCCGAATTTAAGGGTAGTTTACAGAAGGTAAAAAAGAGAAAAAATAGATTTTCTCGAAATTTGCTTTAACAAGTTTGATTACATTTTATATCTTGACATTGTTTATCACTATAAATAAGATGACAAGTCTCGTTTTCTCATAAAAATGACTTTAAGGGTACTTTAAAAAGGGGATATTTTCCAATTTTCTTAATTTCTCCACAACTATTCGAGATACGAAATAACTTACCATTGTAAAGTTGTAGTACTAAGTTTATTAAAGATAAAAAAAACTTGTATTTGAAATATATTTTTTATAAAACCAATAATTTCTTAGCTATAGGCATATATATATATATATACATACACACTTTTTAATCCGGGTCTTTCTTTTAAATGCTTTTGATTCTTAAACTCTTTGGTGGACAACGATATTTCTCTTTTCTCAAATTTTTCTGTGTGAGTTTCTAGTTCCTAATACCATAGATTAAGTTATAGTGTATATTATTTTATTTATGATATTGGTGAAGTGCTTCTACAACAGTGTATAGACTTATTATTTCGTTTCATAAACCTTACACGTTTTTATTAATTGTATATTTTAAGATAAAAGCGGTGGAAATTCTGTGCGGTGCACCGTACCATTTTAACATTTATATGAAATAGTATCACATTGCAAATAAGCTCAGCTATCTTTCCTAGCTACCACTTAGTTTTGAGGTTATGTTGATAATATTTCAAAGTGATATTTTATGTATCCCATCAATTTTATGATCTAAGTATAGGTGTTTCTGGTTTTATTTCAAATAATATTTCGATACAATCAATTTCAGTTATGTTTCCATCTTACTTGATTTTGAGTGGATAATATTTCAATGCAATGCATTGTGTACCCCATTTATCTTCTTACAAATACACTCTTCTATACCACACACTTCCTTTCTCTCACACACACTCTCTTTACCAACCACTTGATTTAGGCCTAACACATTTTCTCACACACTCTCTCTCCCAGACTCTCACAACCTCTCTAATACACGCTCTCTTAAACACACACTCTCTTTTTCCCATTATACTCCTTGCACTCTCTTTCACTATCACTCGCGAACACTCACGCGATCACACTCACTCTCCCAAACTCTTTCTAATACCAACAACCTCACACTCACTCACTCACTCACTCACTCACTCACTCTCACTTTCTAGAACTTAATCTTTCACACACTTACTTTCTAACAAGCGTATAACCCGAACAGGTAGTAAGATGTGGTGCTAAATTATAATAATAATACTTTCTAACACTAGTAATCTCAATCTCACATTCACTTACCCAATCATACACTCATACACTCACTCCCACATTTTCTCAATTTTTCACTCTTTTCTCTCTCAAAATATCTTATATATAATTTGATAATCCCATTTCCGATAACAGAAATTACAAGGAAATGGCTGGACAGTTTTTGGATGAAAAACCATTCATTTTAAATGTTAGGGGTCCAGGTTGTCGGCAAAAATATTTGCTTCCAAAGTAACCACGATTTTAATAGATAATATCCAGTTTTCTGCTGTGCGCGCAGTGGCTCATCTGTACAATGATTCTTTGTTTAAATCTTCATGGAAACCTTGATTTGTGTATGATTGTTTATCGGTAAATAAAATAATTATCTTGGGTTAAAAATAATATCAACTCAAGTCTTACTTGAGTGGTTTGGTGCAACAAATAGATAGAGAGCTGAGGAAGAGGTAGTTTTAAAGTTCTCATCGTGCTGTGAAGGGGGGAACATGTACGTTTTGATTAGGAGTTAACATCGAAACCTTAAAACCTATATAAAGTTGATAGCTTTTGATGAACCCTAATTCTATAGAACTTTTCCCAGTAAAACATTTTTGAATACATTTTAACGTGATAATTTGCAAACATCGTTGCAACGATCCACTAATTATAAAAGAGGCAAATAAGCCACCATAGTTTTCAAATATTGCTTGCAATCATAGAGCAGTCTCTGTGTAAAACTGGTATGCAATAAATGTGGCCAAGACCTTGTACAATATATTTGGTTGTATGTAGCATGCTTTGGAGACGTGCCAATTTTTCTACAGATGTTGCCACAATGGTCGGGTTTTAACCTCTGTTACTAATCTTGACATTTTTGATGTGTGTTGCTCAGTATTATGCTACCTTTTGGACGTCCCACTTTGTGGAAAAGTCTCGTGTTGTCTTCTAGCGTGTAGCACACATGTGTCGCTAACCATCAGCATACATGCACACGGTGACATTTTGGTGACTAATCTTATTCATGTCCGCAGCCTCACGACGGCTGCTTTCTGATGAGAAAGTTGGATTCATAGAAGCGAGACGCTGCTAAAGTGAACTCCACGAATGATGGAGTGATGATGCTAGAATGGCCACAATGGATGATGGGGTAGTGGTGCTAGAGGGGTCACCATGTCTGATAGGATAGTGGTGCTAGAGTGGTAACCATGTCTGATGGGATAGTGGTGCTAGAGTGACTACCATAGATGATACTATATGCTAAAGTGTCCATCGTGGCTGATGAGATAGTGGTGCAAGAGTGACCACCATGGCTGATAAAATGATGGTTCTAGAGTAACCACCATGGTTGTTGGAATAATGGTGCTAGAGTTACTATCGTGGCTGTTGGAATAATGGTGCTAGAGTGACCACTATAGCTGATAAGATGATGGTGCTAGAATGACCATCGTAGCTGTTAGAATAATGGTGCTAGAGTTACTATCGTGGCTGTTGGAATAATGGTGCTAGAGTGACCACTATGGTTGATAAAATGATGATTCTAGAGAGATCATCGTGGTTGTTGGAATAATGGTGCTAAAGTGACCACTATGGCTGATAAAATGATGGTTCTAGAGTAACAACCATGGCTGTTGGAATAATGGTGCTTTAGTGATCGCCATAGCTGATAGAATGACGGTGCTAGAGTGGCCACCATGACTGATAAAATGATGGTGCTAGAGTAGCCATTGTGCTAAATGTGGAATAATGGTACTAGAGTGACTACCATGGTTGATAAAATGATGGTGCTAGAGTGGCCACCATGGTTGATCGGTTGATGGTTCTAGAAAGGCCACCATGGCTAATAGAATACTGGCACTAAAGTGACTACAATAAATGATGGACTGATTGCCCCTGACAAGGGAAGTTAAGGTTTGAATGTCAATTGGGTGCATTATGGTAGATTTTATATATATATATATATATATATATATATATGTGTGTGTGTGTGTGTGTGTGTGTGATACACCTTTAACCACCATCAGCCCCGAAGAAGACTTTAGTTCTACTCCCTTACCCCGTATGTACTCTAAATGCACAGTACAAGAAGTTGTAAAGCAACTAGACTGGCCCGCATGACAGCCGCGTCTTACTAATATCTTATCTAGTAGGGATGACCCACATAGCGCGACATACCGGCTGTGGTGGAACGGTAAATTACCGCTTTACATGGCGGGTTTGGAGAAGAAAGTTGGTAGGATTAAATTATTGTTCTTCCGTTTACATGCGCTACATGGGAATTAGATCGCAAGTAAATAATAATTATGGTTCAATCCAAGCAAAACAAAGACAGCCTGTTCTTACTTAATAATGGATACATCTTCTATCCCTGTTGCTGTGTGGTCTGGGAATCTGAGTTCAGGGCTTTGAGAAAACTGATTCGATTCGGATTTTTGTTATTTAAAAATCATAATAATGTTTCGCTTTATTAGTTCACTAACATTCTGGTATGGTTATTGTGATTGTCTTAGTATTAAATCTAAATTATTGATTGTGTTGACTATTAATATGTCATGCTACTTGTCAATATCTTAAGATTCTAAGAACAGTTTACATTAAAATAAATAATCACATAGAAATATATCTGCTCATTATAAAATATTATATTTTTTTACCCCAAATTTCTGGCTAAGACGGTGTTAAATGGGTATTTTGTTTTCAGGCGTACTGGTTTAACTCCAACCATGGGTCGCAGCGGTTACACTTGTGTCAGGCACATCTTCTGTTCACTCAATGTCTTCATGTGGGTAAGCTATGATAGCAAGTTAATTTGTGCCAGGCACATCTTCTGTTCACTCAATGTCTTCATGTGGGTAAGTTATGATAGCAAGTTCATTTGTGCCAGGCACATCTTCTGTTCACTCAATGTCTACATGTGGGTAAGTTATGACAGCAAGTTCACTTGTGCCATGCACATCTTCGGTTCACTCAATGTCTTCATGTGGGTAAGTTATGATAGCAAGTTCACCTGTGTCAGGCACCTTTTCTGTTCACTCAATGTCTACATGTGGGTAAGTTATGATAGCAAGTACACTTGTGTTAGGCACATCTTCTGTTCACTCAATATCTACGTGTGGGTAAGTTATGATAGCAAGTTCACTTGTGCCAGGCACATCTTCTGTTCACTCAATATCTACGTGTGGGTAAGTTATGATAGCAAGTTCACTTGTGCCAGGCACATCTTCTGTTCACTCAATGTCTACATGTGGGTAAGTTATGATAGCAAGTTCACTTGTGCCAGGCACATCTTCTGTTCACTCAATGTCTACATGTGGGTAAGTTATGATAGCAAGTACACTTGTACCAGGCACATCTTCTGTTCACTCAATGTCTTCATGTGGGTAAGTTATGATATCAAGTTCACTTGTGTCAGGCACATCTTCTGTTCACTCAATAACTACATGTGGGTAAGTTATGATAGCAAGTACACTTGTGTCAGGCACCTTTTCTGTTCACTCAATGTTTACATGTGGGTAAGTTATGATAGCAAGTTCACTTGTGTCAGGCACATCTTCTGTTAACTCAATGTCTACATGTGGGTAAGTTATGATAGCAAGTTTACTTGTGTCAGGCACATCTTCTGTTCACTCAATATCTACATGTGGGTAAGTTATGATAGCAAGTACACTTGTGTCAGGCACCTTTTCTGTTCACTCAATATCTACATGTGGGTAAGTTATGATAGCAAGTTCACTTGTGTCAGGCACATCTTCTGTTCACTCAATGTCTACATGTGGGTAAGTTATGATAGCAAGTTCACTTGTGCCAGGCACATCTTCTGTTCACTCAATGTCTACATGTGGGTAAGTTATGATAGCAAGTTCACTTGTGTCAGGCACATCTTCTGTTCACTCAATGTCTACATGTGGGTAAGTTATGATAGCAAGTTCACTTGTGTCAGGCACATCTTCTGTTCACTCAATGTCTACATGTGGGTAAGTTATGATAGCAAGTACACTTGTGTCAGGCACATCTTCTGTTCACTCAATGTCTTCATGTGGGTAAGCTATGATAGTAAGTTCATTTGTACAAGACTTTTTTTTATTTGTGACCACTCTAATTTATCAATATTAAGTTTTGGTCATATGATCCAGGCCGTAAGTCTCGACCAATTTTTCACCTGAAATGAAAAGTTTTGAGTTCTAATGTTCTCTGGGTTCATAAATATGTATTTAAAACAAATTTAAACGGCTTCTTACACTTCCTTTTCATAAACGTGAGCTTAGTTCTTCTAAATTCTCCTTTCCTCATCCATAACTTATTAGTGTAAAGATTCGGGTAGCCCGGGTGGGTAGTAACACGTGGAGCACGAACAAAAAACTGTATATTCTGAAAATATATTTCGATGATAAACTGAAAAAATCGTGTTCATCCAGGAACTACCGTAAACCATATTGCTAAATATTGACCATATCGACAGTAATCTTCTTATCAGCAATGGGCTGTGTTGGTATTATGAGTTCAAGGCCAACGTACTTTGGATCATGGCAAGTATAGGAGGAGGGGGCCGGAACAGGAGGGGGAATCAATACACAGAAAGGCTAATTAAAATATTTAAATGTTTCTCTAGCCGTATGTCATCTTCGGCTACATTAGACAAGACAATAATTTAATCTTTAGCTCTAAGGCCAGGGTTCAGATACCAGTTGATTGTTTTTGAGTGCTGTGAGTGGAGTGATTTTTTTCCTTTAACAGCTTTACAACCTATTTCCAAGAATATTCTGATGCATTTCCTTAAAATTCACTCTCCTAAAACTTTATCCTTAGATAAGAAAGGGACGTGGTGTTAAAAAAAAATTAAGTGGCCCTAATCACAAGTTCATTTTGTTTGATATTCTGGTGACGGAGAGGTTAGAGCTCAAATCCTGGCTTAATGTCCTGAATTATCTTTATCTTTTATTAACACCTCGGAGAGAAAGTCTCGTGTTCGTAAAAAAAATCAAACTCAAGACTTCGATGAATGTCGACGTTTCATGAACCCATGAAACACAAAAAGTGATTTTCTCAACGCCGTCTGTCTGTACCTCGAGCTAGAGCCGAAACGATTTTACCGATTGGGCTCAAACTTGGTATTTGGGGTTTTCGCAAGGTCACCCTAGGAGTTTTTTGTAATTGAATATTTAACCCTAAATTAAAGGGTTATTTACTGAAGGTAAAAGAAGAGAAAAAAATTGATTTTCTAAAATTTCTCTCTGACTATTTTGGTTAAACTTTATATCTATATAATGTTAATAATCGTAAACAAGATGGAAATTCTCATTTTCTCGCGAAAATAACTTTGAGGGTACTTTACATAAGGGAAAAATTACAATTTTTATAATTCATCCGCATATATTTTAGATACGAAATGAGTTATCATTGTAAAGTTGTAGTACTTTTAAAGATACAAATTTTTTATTTGAAATATATTTTTATAACACTAATAATTTCTGAGCTTTGAGCAAATATAATATATAGTTTTTAATTCAGTTCTTAGAAAATGAATTTGATTCTTATTTATTTTGGTGGGCAAAGATGTTTCTCTTTCCACAATTTTTCTGGAGCAGTGTTCCTAGTTACTAATGCCATTGAATAATTAAGCAAGAGTGTATATTATATTATTTATGATTTTTGTTGAAGTGTTTATACAACAATGTATAGAGCTATTATTTCGTTTCACAAATCCTACGAATTTTTGTCTATTTTTGCCTATTTTAAGATAAAGGCGGGAAAAAGTTTGTGTGGTGCGCCATACCAATTATTTCTTTGGTTTTTTTTAACACTCTTCATCCACAAAAATTTAGGTAAATTTCCTTTAAAATTCTACTAATCAGATCCCTACTCCAATATTATTATTAAATGTAGTTAGCCTGAAAAGGTAGTAAAAAACAGCTGAAAATCTACTGAGCACTAATGGAGTAGGAATGAGGATGATAGTATTTAAAGGAAATGTACAGACACTTGCGTGGAAGAAGAGAAATAAACTATTCAGGAAAAATTGCCCTCGATTCACACAGCCGGGATTTGAACCTTGACTTTCCCGTCTCTCTGAAAATTTATACTAGATGAACTTGAGGCTTAGTCCACGTTCCCACCAATACGGGTAAGAAGTATTGTATATTTCTATTAATGTGAAATTATCTCATGCAGCAGCGCGTATGTTTACTGAACTAGATGGCCCGGGCTCGATTCCTGGCATATCCGGAAAATGTATCTTTGGTGAAATTAGGGCTTTCACAGTGATTAGAAGACAGCAGAGGGATCAGGTGATGTGTCTGTTCTAATTTAGCTTGTAAGTCGTGTAATGATACATTTTAAACTAATTTTTACTAAGATTAAATGTAAAAATAAAGCTCATCTTCTTAAACGCACCAACCTGTCCCCAGCTGGCAGGGTGCGGCGTCCTGGGAGTGGGTGTCTGGCTGCGCCTGGCGTACTCAGGGTACGCTGCCCTCCTTCCCCAGTACAGCATCATCAGCGCAGACAGTCTCTGCATAGCCGTGGGGGTCATCGTGTTCGTCATCGCCTTCTTCGGCTGTTGCGGTTCCTGGTTCCAGAGCAGATGCATGCTCATCACGGTGAGCACCACTCAGTGGTGTGGTAAGGGGTGTTGTCAACATTGCCTGTTCATCACGGTGAGCCTCACTCAGTAGTGTGGTAAGGGGTGTTGTCAACATTGCCTGCTCATCACGGTGAGCATCTATCAGTAGTGTGGTAAGGGGTGCTGCCAACATTGCATGCACATCACAGTGAGCACCATTGCCCACTAACTATCCCTGTTAGATAACATATGTATGGATGATTAGTCAAATGGGGACCGGTATGAGGTTGAGAAGATCTCAGACAGTTTTGATTCTTACCCTGGCAGCACTAAACTCCACTGCGACTTCTTTTGAATTGGCTGATTTGGCTGAAAGTGAGCCTGAATTAAATTGGAAATGCGTGAGATCGTGAAACGTAAGATTGGATCTTCTAAAACAGACTTTCTACAAATAAGTTACTTCCAACCGCTAGAAACAAAAAGTTTTGTGGCTGCGAGATTTGGGATTCCTTCTATTAAAAACCTTATCTAGATCGGTAGGAAATTATTTTAATTTTTTTTAAAAGTTCAAACGATTGCCAGAATAGGTCGTTCACAAATCAGGCTACTTGGTTTGGTGGTAAATATTCAAACCTTTATTGTAATATAAAGTTAGTGTTAAGTCTTAAACTAGTAGAATTAACATTGTTATCAACTTAATGTCATTTTGTTCCATAATGTGTGAATAATTCTACATCATCCATGTGTGAAACTGTCTCGCTCCAAATGTCACGTTCGTTCCCCGTCCAGTATTTCAGTCTGGTGATCTTCATGTTCCTGTTCGAGTTCCTAATCGCCACCCTCGCCTTCGTGTTCCGCGAGAACCTGGGTCACGTGCTGAGAGAGGAGCTCAAGACGGGTATCGAACTCCACTACAACGCCACCCACCCCAACAGCCTGGATTCCATCTGGACACACATTCACGAGGAGGTGAGGGTGTCACTGGGGCAGAGCTTCCTTGTGTTGAGCTACGTCGGAAAGACCGGCTATCGGAGCCCTGAGTGTCATAGTAGACATTCACAAATCTCGTGTTATTTAGGAAGGGGTTTGCGATTTAAAAATAGCTCAGATCAAACTTATGGCTAAATGTATCACTATAAATATTGGCATAGAAATCTTATATTTAAATTCAAATAAATTGAAAAATTACACCTGGACATGGGAATCGAACCCAGAACCTTTGTCTTAGCGCACGATTTTTCTTCCACTGAGCTATCCAGGGATCGTTTTATGCCTAGGGTCACTCTTCACTCATATTTTAAGGCAGAGTCTGTGATAAACGTGTGAATATCATCGCCTACTAAGAGCTATCATCGATATCACAGCCATCAGAGATTCAGTCGTGGCTTTATGTTGTCAATAATACAAACACATTGTACTGTACATTCCAAAGTGATCAAGATTAAAGAAAGCAACGCTATGTAATCACTAATTAACTATATATGAAAGGCTAAGTTTGGGGTATGAATGATTGTAATTACGTAGATCAGCCATAGCTGAGTCATACTAGATTTATAGCCGATTATATTCACACGTCCATCACAGACTTTGCCTTAAAATATGAGTGAATCATGACCCTGAAAACAAGACTATCCCTGGATATCTCAGTGATAGAGCATTGACATACTAAGCCGAAAGTTCCAGATTCGATTCTTGTGTCCGGGCGTCATTTATCAATTTATTCGAATATGACTCAGTTACAGCTGATCTCCATTATTATAATCATTCATCCCCCAAACTTCGCCGTTCTTATATACTCAATTATATAACATCGCTTTCTTTCATCTTATATTTGCAGTTTAATAGTTTTAAATAATAAATGATACAACAAAATAACACATATTTTTCATTTGATATTATAGTTTGTAAAACAAGAAAATACAATGTATTCATTCATGCAATGTTATTTTTATGGTGTTAAAAACACTCTCTAGATATATATTTTAAAACAAATCGTAAAGGCAAGTTTAGAAGAGACAGTTGACATACAGAATTGTAAGACTGGCCTTTTTTGAGTTCAAGGGCACATAATAATCCCGATGTAGAAAACATCCAGGACTATAATACTTTATTTTTATGTGAAAATAAAAATTATAATGAAAAGTTAAAATTATCTCATTTTCAACGCCATTTCACATCAAGTGATGCAGTTCTGAGATCAAAGAAAATGGGTGGAAGCATTAATCTAGCCTTATTCAAACAAACAGTCAACTTACTTTTAACAGGGTCACACCAGAACATTATAAGATAATTAAGGATTGTTTAAGTTGTTTTGAAGCTTCAGAACTGCTTTCTAATAAGAAATACAACAGCGTGAAGATATTTATTTTCAAGTGGGCGGCATCCTTTACATAATGGCTATGTGTGTTCACCATGGCTATTCATGTATCTACACTAATATAATAGGGATGAGAAAGCTATAATTGAGAATAAATGTACGTTCATATGTG
This sequence comes from Timema californicum, assembly GCA_902141385.1. Taxonomy (NCBI): domain Eukaryota; kingdom Metazoa; phylum Arthropoda; class Insecta; order Phasmatodea; family Timematidae; genus Timema; species Timema californicum. The sequence continues at coordinate 56,983 of CABFOW010000552.1, forward strand.
TGGAAGGAAAGTGGGAAAACATTTAGGTGAAACCACTCCAATACACCTGAATGGAATTCAAACTATGACCACCTGGTTTCTGATTTAGCTAGACAAGACGAGACTGGCATCTTTGTCCGTATGCCCATTGGTGTAAGTCACACTATGGAAGCTACCAGCATGATCTTAAGGGGTAAGGCTGGAGAAATGTTGTTTTAGAGAAACTTCACCAGCATTAACACTATGAAGTTATGGGGAAACCAAACTGATAACTCCCATGTGAAAGATCAGCATTGTAAATTGAGAGACTGATGCCTTATATTATGTGACCACCAGTGTGGGTCAGAACAGAATCTAGGTTTACCCTGGTTCCATCCTAACTGATTTCTATAACATTTTTTTTCCCACACCACATCCTAGTATATGTTCAGGTTGTTCTCTTACATTAATTATGCTAATAAGATAAGGATGAAGAAGGACAAATCTTTTAACCAAGTTTGCATGGTGAAAGCTTAGGAAACCATTTAGGAAAAATCACACTTAGTACACTCGACCGGGATTTTTAACCCCGACCTTCCCGTCACCAGACAATATGAGCTTGATTTGCTGGCCACCTGTCCACCTTTACCCAGATGCCCCAGTGGATCTAGGATCGGGTGTATTAGCATTAATTTATGATATCCTAGTTTATGTTATTATTTTACCTATTAGGATCGTTAGGTCAGTTGACGTAGACACTATGTATTATGACAAGTTGTGATTGGAATGTAACCATACTAACCACATGTGTAAATATGAACGTGTGTACTGTAAGATAGTGTGAGTGAAGTAAACAGGAGCCTCTGAAAACATTCAGGTTGGCAATGTCACATGGGAGGGAGGTTTCAGAGCTGCACCTGCAGGTGTCACTGAGTGTAATGGTCTCTTAAAAGAGAGACCAGGCTTTAATTCCTGACCAAGAGCACTGTGGGTTTTTGTGCTGTAGTTTATCCAATTTCCTTCAGGTTGAATAATGCTGAAGTTTCTTAAAACTGCATCTTTATCATCTTGTTAACTAGGCTCTATATGGTTGGATAGCAGGGAGTGCAAGATAAGGTTATATTTTGGGAGTTTTTATAACAAAAAAGTTTTTCGCCAAAATAAATTAAATATTGCTTCATTAGTTGGCTTCACTTAGTTTTCTTTATATAGTAATAACAACATGTTTTAAATATTTCTACAAATAACCCATGAGTCGAACATAGATTTTTCTATTCATTCAAAAAGCTATGTTCAAATTCTGCAATGTCCAGGACAAATATTCAAGATCTGTTTATCTTAATATAGGAAGTACACTAAATAAATATTTTATATATTTTGGCCAAAAGGTTTTGTCGTTAAGAACCCTGTGTAAAGCACTGACTTTATCTCATGTTCCCGTGCATCCCCGCCTAAGGGTTTAGTTTAATTCTCTGATATCCACTGCACCTAGAGCAAACATATAACAATAACTCGAGCATGTTACATGTTTATTGTCCAGTTCCATTGCTGCGGAGTGTCCGGGTACGAGGACTGGTACGACATCTCCGCCTGGAAGGGGCAGAGGTTTGTACCAGACTCTTGCTGTGATATCAAGTTCAGCAACATTACAGGTGTGTATGGGGACATACCCTATCTCCCTTTCATCAACAAGTACCAAGAGTTTGTACAAAATTACAAAATAAAAGGGTTTTTGAGATGTTAAGTAATATAATTGATATCTTTGCTACCAATAGTAGAATTTTGGTATCAAGGAGCATGTATAAAAGTTACAAACATTTCTAAAACTAGTTTCAGATATTTATAGATCAAGTCGAGTGCTCTTCAGCTGTCACTTTTAATAGACCATATCAATATACCTTAAACATAATACTAACACTATGATAAACTATTATCAATATATTGATCACAAAACAGTGTATTTGTATTTTATAAATTGTCCTTTCTACCAGAATCCCACTACACATAATATAATAGTGAGAGGCTTAACACATTGCTTTGCAGATACGTCATTACAGTTAATTAATTATATCACTCATTCCTATTCACTAGCATGTAATAAGTACTAACCAAACCTTGATTTTTATAGGAAGCCCACCTTAGACCATCAACCTTGATTGAAATTCACTAACACTTGGCATTCTAGACATATGTATTATTAAAATGATTAATTATGAAGTTCTTATTTTTTCTTTCTTTCTTTAGCACTTCTTTTTACTACCCGTTTGGGTTATACGCCTGTGCACTAATTACTCTAATGTGATAGGGATGCATGAGAAAGGTTGAATGTAGAGGAAGTGTACCTATATTTGCCTGGAGGGAGAGTGGAAAATTATTTAGGAAAATCACCCTCAGTATACCCATCGAGATCAAATCTCAGTTTCACCGTCATCGGCAGTCTAGTCTATTGCGAGAGTGACGCCTTAGACCATGTGACCACCAATCATCTTAAAAGTTATCAAAAGCTTCCACTTCCACTTCCTTAACTGATTAACTTATAATTATCTTCACATAATTAACTAAACTAACAAAGAATGTAAATAAAACTATAATTATTATCCTGCCATTGTGGCATCATGAAGTTTCCAGTTTTAAAATAATGGAATTCTTAATGGAAAACAGACTTTACACGCAGCACACAATTAAATCAACTCACGCAGAACATGCTCTTCCTCGGGTGGGAGCGAGCCACCAAGTGTTTGTAAGAAAAGATTTCAAACACATTTCTTAATGTATTTGTTAAATATTTTTAATTCCCTGGCCCTTTCAGCTAGCCTAGAGCATACGATACTCAGACATGCATGTTTAATGGGAACATGAGCACTTAATCTCCTCTACCAGTGTTCAGGGACGTTGACTAGTTATTTAGAGCGGCCTTATTCAATACCAGGTGGTGCTTGGAATAAATAAGTAACTGGCTATTATAATTCCTCATAATATGAGTAAGTTTATTCTAGATGTTTCTTTTGTATGCTAAGCTAGTACCCATGTAAGCTGTATTCTGACGCAACACTCTGGTTTAGAAAGGGTATGCTAAGGTGGCCTGGATGGGAATGTGAGTTAAGGTCTGTCTTTTTAAATTTTTTATGACAAAAATAAAAATAAAATATTGCTTCAATAGCTGGGACAAGTTTAATTTATGCTAATAATCATAGAAATCTCAACAATTTTTTAATATCTTCCATAAGCATAGTAGCATTTGGACTGACAGTTTTTAAACTACGAGAAAAGCTTCTTGTCAGATTCCGCAATGCTTATAGTAAATATAAAATAACAGCTCATATTGTTTATGTGTGGAAATGAAACTAAATTAATCTACTGAAGCAATGTTTTATTAAATTTGTCAAAAATAGCTTTTTGTTATAAAAATTGCAAATATATTTTCATTCCCTCACGTTCTCTTCCACACCACCTTGAGGACCAGTAGAACTGGGCTAAACACACTAATTAAAAGAACACATTAGAATACCTCTCACGTTTGTTCTAGATTGTGGTCGGAGTCATAACCCTGACATGTGGTACACTAAGGGCTGTGCAGAGCAGGTGCAAATGTGGTTTGTCGAGAGGTTGCACATCGTGGGGATAGTCGGTCTAGTGGTTGCCTTCATACAGGTACAGGTATTGTCATTCTTGGTAACTTTGGCTTTTTATTATAGTTGAAAATGTACTTAAAATAGTCTAATATTTTTTCACTCTACAAATTTGTTTGGTTACTTAGGCAAGTGATGTAAATAAACATACCTTGTTAAAGTTATAAACATATTTTCAAAGTGAATGAATATATAATGGTGTTCAGTAACTCATCAACTGTTGACTAAAGCCAAAGATACCATGAACCAGTCATCATTATCACAATCAACGGTATCCAACCTGTAGTAAAATGCCTCCCTCTTCTTCTATCCTTCCACCACACTCTCTCCTTTAATTTCTTCCGTGCTTCTCCTCTCACTTGAACACTTTCTGTTATCTGCTCCTCCCATCTCTTTATTGGCCTCACCTGCATTCGTTTTCCCACATACTCCATTTCCATCATTCTCTCTGGCATCCTCTTCATCTCCATGCTCATTACATGCCCATGACATTTCAGTCTTGCTTCCTCTATTGTCTCATGTACCCCCTGTACCGCTATTCTTTCCTGGATAACTTCATTCTTAATCTTGTCTATCCTCATGACAGCTAGCATGCTCCTCACAAACTTCATTCTCATGGCCTCCACTTTCCAAGTCTCTCTAACATTTATTGTCCCTGTTTATCCTGCATATGTGACAATAGGTACAAGGTAAGCCCTGTACAACACTTCCTTACACTTTAAGAGCACTTCTATTCTCCATAGCAGGTTTCTTACACACAGGGCCGTGCGGTAGATTTTCTCAGTATGATGCAAGTCTTTGAAATGCCGCCCCTTAAATGTTTTTTTCTTTAAAATAACCTTCGATTGTTTTTTTTTAAACTGCACAAAATATATGAATATTATTTTTATTTTGAAAATATAAACTACTTTAAAATAATTATATCAACTATCAACTACAACAATCTATTACAGTATTACCATTTAACTTTAGCAAATTAGTTTATTAGGGATGTGTAGTTTAGAGTGGCAGCCAATGTAGATTCAATAGAAATTAATGACAGATTTCTAAGTTTTGTTTGGCTTATTGGCAGTGCTGGATTTAAAAATTTTGCGACCCTCCTCCAATTTTTTGTCTACAGTTTTAGGAGGTTTCGGAGTAAAGGGGTCTTGGGGAAGGTGGGTGGGTGGGGTTAGTAGAGGGGGGAGTTAGTCCTCGAGAAAAGATTTCAACGAAAGAAAATCTGGCATGTACATGTCCTACAATAGCTTGAGTTAACATTATGAAGAAAGGAAGACTGACATCAGTTACAAAGTAATTGCAAAGTACATTTATTTAAAACTAAATAAATATTATCGTTCCGACTTTAACGTGAACTATTTCAATAATATTAATCAATAATTTTAAACGTAGTTTTTAAATACACAATATAAAAATAAAAATAGTGCTATCCAAAATGTGCTCCCCCTAAAGCCGTCGCCCCTAGGCTTGTGCCTAGTGGGCCTTTAGTGTAAATCCATTTCTGCTTATTGAACTTCTTAAGTAGAGTTTTATTAATTTTGAAAAACTCCTTTCACCACTAGCTACAGAGACAGGGAGTGTTAATAAAATTCTCAGAACTACAACAGTCCTTCACAAAGATGAAATCGCGGGAGGGGGAGGGCATTGAAAATGATTAAATATGATGATGCTTATCATGCTATTAAAATAGAGTAGATAAAATAATGATAGAAATATTATTATTATTATTATTATTATTATTATTATTATTATTATTATTATTATTATTATTATTATTAGCACCGCGTCTTACTACCCGTTCGGGTTATACGCACTTACGCTAAGGTGTAATGGTAGGGTGATTGTGAGATGAAATGAAGGACCTACAGTTTAACGTGGAATCCGAACCACGGTGGAGACCTGGCATTCCTCACATTCACAAGATGTCTTGTCAGAGGTGAAGGAAGGGTTTGGTAATTAGATAAATCTTTGCCGGGACCGAGGATTGAACCCCGGCCGCCAGCATAGAAGTCTGACACCTTACCCCTAGACCACCAGGTCACCTGATAGAAATGAATTGCAAAGCTAGTAAGATTTGTAGGTCACAGATCATAATAAATAGATAACGAATATTTGTCAAATTGGCAGCTAACAGTCGTTTTGACATATGCCTTTCTTTAACTTATTGTATTGTCTCCACTTCAACGTATATGAATTTGGTAAAAAAGAGAGCGATAAATAATGAACGTAAAAGTAGGCAAATGCAAATATTTCCTAAGCAACTTTCTCTCTATCACACACAGAACACAAAAGTAGCCCAATATTACCTAAATAACTCTCAATCACACACAGGCACGAGTTCCGCACTTGAGATATACCCAGTCCATGCAAATGCTACTTTTTAATTAAATTACCTATTGTCATGACATAATCATTTTCAATGATAATAAGTAACTACATTTGCTGTAAAAAACAATAATTCTCTTACCTGATCTACTTTTTAAACACAAAAACTGAATTAGTATAAATGCAAAAATATTATACTGATACAAATATGTTGTATATCTGATTTAATGATTTAAGCACAGCCACTTCTCGAGACAAACTAACATTAAAATCAAATATTGTCAATAATTGTAAGCTCAAAGCAGAACTATCAACATGTAACACATGCAATTGTCTTTTGTGATAATTGCCACCTCAGCTTTTAGGAGCAGCCACGCGGTATATTACAAACAAAAATAATATATTCACGCTGTTAGATCAAAAGTCTTTCGGCGAGTGCTCACCAACAATGAACCTGCACCAGAAACCAAAATTAAAGGATATCGAAAGCGCTTAGACAAAGGTGTGTGATAAATCATAAATTGTATACATCAATATCGGAATAACATGGACCAATATAGTAAAGGTTGTGTAAAGATTTTTATTATTGAATGGTTCTTTGATTTCGCTGGTTATGCCGCCTGATGTGGCCACCTCTTAGTATCATAGCATGGCACAGCCCTGATTACACACCTATAGAACAATTCTCACTGCAGGTCTCTTACACACCTAGAAAACAACTCTCCCCGCTGTCCTCTTCTCATTAAATTCTCTCCACTTCTTACACACCTAGAAAACAACATCTCCCCGTTGTCCTCTTCTCATTAAATTCTCTCCACTTCTTACACACCTAGAGAACAACCCTCCCCGCTGTCCTCTTCTCATTAAATTCTCTCCACTTCCACCTTCCTCCCCAATCACGTTTCCAAGATATTTTACGTTCTGTACTTTTCCCAATTCTACTCCATTCAACCTTATAACCTTATTAGGCCTTACCCTCTTCCTTGTCATTACCATCACTTCACACTTTAACATGCTAAATTTCATTCCACACTCTTTTAATTCCGCATTCCATTCTTGTAGTTATTCCTGTACTTTCTCTTCCTTCTCCAAGGAACCAATCATTGAGTATTATCATACTTAATGTATTGATCTATTTTAAATCAATAAATTCTATCTTCTATTAATTAATAAGAGCTATACCCACACCTGTGATAGCGATGGGTGGTCACAATTTGAATCCCAAACAAGTAAACTTGTTTTTTATTTCCCCATGTGATGTTCCATGTATTTTTACTTTATAGTATAGATAAAATATTGTAATCATAAAAAAAATGTTATGCAGGATCCTTGATGTTAAATACCCCCCCAAATTAAAAAAATGGGTTTTAATATTCTGTCCATCTGCACTTAGAACTACAGCTGAAATTGTTTAATTGGTTTCTTAAAACTTTATATTTAGATTACATATGGTAAAACCTTGTGATTAAATCATGATTATAATTATTTTTTATATTAGAAATGATTAAAAGTTCTTAATATACTGATGACTTACTGACAATTTTTAATGTTTCAAAAAAGGCTCTAACAATTTTATCCAAAATGGGTATCTGAGAAGTGTTTTTCAAAATAAATAACACTGTAAAGGTACTTTTTTCCACAGAAAACTAATTTTTTGGTAGTCTATTGATAAATAGTTTTTGAAAATTGTATTATAAACTATAGTAAACTATATGAGAAAGTATTTAAAACGCACACACTGCAGTGATCCGGGTAGATTCCTTCCCCAAAGATTAAGCTTATAGCAATCCTTGTGATAAGCACACAAATACAAAAAATGGTACAACACAATCATACATATTTTCTCATATATACTATTATAGCTTGTTACAAAATTTTCAAAAATCATTTATCAGCAAACTAGCTCACAGTAAATTTTCCTATTAAAAAAAATCATTATTTTGCTAATCTTATGGATTACTTTTCAGATATGAATTTTGAACCAAATTAGTAAAGCCATTTTTAAAAATTATAAATTTTCAAAAAAGAGGTCATCACTAAACAACCCTTAAATTATTATTTTTTAGACAAATAAATACACTTACTTACCGGTATCTATAATGTTAAATAATCTCCAGACACCCATTTTAAACAAAAAATGTTAGCACAATTTGTGAACATTTTGATCTTAAAAAATCAATCAATTGCATTCTAACTTTAATTTTAGGGCTAGAATCAAAGCTATAAAAAAAGCCCTGAGGCATCACCATATAACAACTTAATATCGAGTTTTAATGAACTCCATTAAACATTTTCAGCTTTTGCCCTGGATACAATGCTCTCTATATGAGAGATTAATAAATTAAAAACTAAAACTCTTGATAAAACTAAATGTATTTGTTCTTTTGAAAATTTGAATTTGTCAATTTGACAACTCATGTTGTTTCTCAGCTGTTTGGCCTCATCTCGTCTATGCTGCTCTTCTGCACTGTCCGCCACAAGCGGTCAAGCCACACATATAAGTCCTATGACCCGACCACATGACTAGCAGAGGGCCAGGATGAGCAGTCTCGTCCTCTGCAGTCCGAAAGGTGGGGGCCGAACTGACCCACACGACCATTGCCTCAATGTCACATTGAGCGTCCTCCCAAGATGATCAACCTACTTATGTAGCTTAGAGGTAGTCCATCTTGGGCGTGTTGTCAGTGATTTGATGTACTTTAGTAAAGTTGGAAGCTTAAGAAATGGCGAGCTTAGTCTGAAGTGTCTTTTCAGCCAATCAGACAACTGTGATTGTGTATCGCCCATTCAAAGACATCAGGCCTCAACTTGTCTAGCAGTACCTAATGCTGTCCAGAGGGGAGGCAAACGAGTCAGTCTTACCTAGGATCTTGCCTCTTAAGGGGCCCACAACTACCCGAACATCTATTTTTTTATGGCAGCAAGTCTTGTCGTAGTCACAACACATGTGCATAAATTCAATGTTTTTTTTACTGATTTTACAAATTAAGCTCTTTTAAAAGGGATATTCATTTTAAAGATGATAAAATAAAAAAGTATCTTACTAAAGGAAGGACACTTTTATCTTATTTTCATGTTCATAAAAATCAATAGACCTAAAACACCATAAATAATTTAAATATTTTGTGTGAAAGGGAGCCCCCAAAGTTCCATTACCCTAAGAACCTAGACTCCTCAGGGTGGCTCTGGTTATACCTACAGCATTTAATTGAAGTCCATGCTTTTTAACTGGTTGATATCAGTATGATAAGTTAATGCATTATTTTATATCACCATATTTTCATCTCATAACTAACTGTAGTCGTCAGATGCAAGCTTCCCTTGGGTTGTAAAGTGTGTTCAAAACTATCAATTACTAAAATAAAATTGGTAAGATCTTGCCATGCTGGAAAATTGCTAATGTCTCTGTTTCATATTTAGGCTAGAGGTGGAGTGACTCAAAGGTCACTTCAAACAGGATATCTCTGGTGCGTTAGCCAAAATATGTCAAGTACCTACAAGAGAACACAACATACAATCATGTATGTGTATCTTTGTGAGCCCGCCCCATTTGTTAGTGGGAAACAAAAGAAAGATCCATTATACAACTTTAATTTTAAAAATTGCTAGTGCCCACATCTGTGATTGTTAGGAGTAAGCATAGCAGTTGGATTATTAAATCGCTGTGACAAATTCAATGTGACATACAGTTTCAAATAGTTGAGGCAAAATAAACTTTAGAGACATAAAAAATATGGATCAAAACCCTTTTATGACATTGCGAAAGTTATTTCTACTGAAAATAGAACTTTAAAGCTAAACAAAATGCAAGAGGAAGATATATTAGAAAACAACTCAAATAACTTATTAAATTACCTTCATATTAAATATGTATTTATTAAATTTATAATGTTAAAATGTAAAAAGGATAGTATTAATATAATGTTGCTTCAATTTATACACTTCATAATGTTTTAATTTGTAACATGTACAAATCAAGGAAAATATAGATTACTGTACTTTTAAAAAAACCCAGTAACATCACATTTGTTACATTTGGTTAAGCTAAATTTTTAAAATAATAGTTTAACGTTAAGAAAGTACAATGTTGTTTATGTAATATTATATTAAATAATCTACTTGTTTGTATATGTACCAAAATATGTGATACATATTAGAAAAATTAATAGATCCAAATAAACTAGTAACACTATGTTTTTCTAGAATTCACATAGACTGTGTAATGCATTTTAGTTAAACAATAACCAAACATGTTATAGGATTAAATTAATCTTACTAATTGTCGTACCCAAATGAAGAATTGCCACAGTCAAATATCTTGACTGTCCAAATCAGTGGTGTCATTTGCTTCTATACCAATTTTGTCTAGTATGTCAGCAGAAATTTAATATTAAAAAAATCCCTGTGGTTAGCTATAGCCACAAAAATATTTTTCCTAATCACAGATTACATTATCTTATGTGCATGTGCTCTGGTAAGAGTTGTCTTTATTACCCAATTATAATGAAACTTCGAATTTCGTCTGCACACATTACAAGCATGCACTGTTGTTTTCATTGCTACTTGTGTTTTTACGATCACTGATTTTGTAAACTTTTCTGGAATGCTTGCTACAATATTTGGAGAATATTGCGATATGCATTTGCCTACAACTTCTACATTATTTGGGCCATTATTGTTTTTGTTTATGCAAACCTAATCCATCAATGTATCTTATGTAACTGTAAAGTTTAACAAGTTAAAATCAACATAATTTTAATTTAGTTCTTAAATGTCTTTACTTTGAATTCTATTATTTTCCTACCAAATTTTCAATTTTACCATATAAAACTTTGTAAATGTAAATATAATTAAGTTATGGCTATGATATTGTAATTTGAAGGTGTAATCTAATTTTGTAAGTTGTTTATGTCACTACTATTGCCATTACTTTCAGTGAGATAAGGGGGATTAGGATTTAGAAGTAACATTAGTACAAAAAACATCACTAAGAATTCTGTATGGTCTGCTATGAGAGGGGAGGTCCATGGGGGTGACCCCATGAGTTACCGGACTGGATCACACCAACCCTGACCACTAGTCCAAATCACCAGGTCATCACATAGTCCATACATTTATCAACTACCGTAAATTATAAAACATAATGGGTCATATTGGGATATAAAAGTCTACTTCACAATTAAATTGAGAATAAATAGATTTATTATTAATAATTACATTTTCATATGTTTTGATATGAGTAGTGGTACCATATATCTACACAATTATTTACCATGATTTAATATTATCCTAATTCATGTTTACCAATACGGTTGTACAACTTTTTATTTGGAATATAATGTTAGTAAATTATATTATTTTATTTTCACTTATAAATTTACATATTCTATCCCATTCATGAAAGACTAACATGACTTTTACAGGTGTTTACTTTGCTAGAAAACATACAGTTTGATTCAGATAGGAAGATTTTTTTTTTGACAGAAACATAATTTACTTAAACAACTTTCTTATATTCATACACCAATTCATGTATTGCTGTTTCTTTGTTAGATTAAAATAAAATAAAGTAAAATACTATCAATTCTGACTGAAAAATATATAGATCTGTATTTTCTAAAATGTGTTTTCTATTAAAATCCTTTATTTATTATGTGGTTTCAAAGGGTTTATTATGAAACAACACAGCATTTCCGAATTTGTGACATTACAGCGGCTTCCAGATGTAATATGGCAACTATACTAGTTTCACTGTAAGTTCAACATTTTAGAATAAAGTTAAATATTTAATTATAGAAATGTATAAACATCTTTGTTAGTTTTATCCTACTAACGGATGTATATAATAAATATTTTCATATGTTTGAATGAGTTATATCTTGTTTAGCTAGTTCTTTTCAGATCTATCAAAAAGTTTGGACTTATTGTGAATAGATATATAATATATTTAAATATTCTAGATATATGTTTATATATTTTCTCCATGTAGGCCCTATTTCTTATTATTTATACCTGTCATAGGAGATTAGTCAGATAAATGAATGATATTTCAGGAAGAACTGTGGGGAAAAAATTGGAAAGGATCTAGAGTATTATAAAAATAGAGTGTTTGGTTGGAACTTTGTCCCTTTCAGAATGTGATAGTTTTTGGACAATAATGAGTTGTATAAAGTAAACATGAAAAAGTAGTGGATATTTATTTAAAAAAAATGTATTTCTATTTAAGTAAAAAACAATTTTTTGTTTGTTTTAAAAATGTATTGTTAGTACATTCCAATAAATAAGAATTAATATGTTTACAATTTATAACCCTGAATGTCCTTGTATCTGAATTCAAGATTAGGGAACCAAAATATAATTTTGAAAAATAAAAAATATATGGTCTAATACTTAACAAAATAATATACCTAAGAGAAGTTGATACAATTTGTTAGGGTGATAACATCAATAGTGCCTTTGAAAAGTAGTATACTGGCATAAGATCCTTGTATAAAGTACAACTTTTATTTTGCAGTTAACATCAGTAATGTTTTACTTTATTAGTAGTAATATCTTAAAGGTATTGATAAGAATTGGGTTGAATCAAATATCTTACGAATCTAAACCGCCACCTTAACTTTGAATCCCAAATCTTGATTTTGAATCTGGATTATAGAAAAAAATGATGAACATAAGAAGAAATAGAAGTACAATGGAATATGTTCAGTTATGTGTTAAATTACTAGTCTGAGGCCTGGTTTTTAAGTTCATATGATAATAAGATTTGCTCTGAACCATCAATAAGCAGTATTAGAGCTATAAAATAAATTTCAATTGAAAAATGGAACAATCTTTTTCAAAGGATTTGAGTCTCTAATCTGATATTTTCTTGAATACTTGAATCTCAAATATTCATAAGTGCTTAAGTTATTTGAGCCCGTTTGAAGATTCGAAGGTCCCAGCCTTGGTAATGATAATGTCTATCAAAATTGACAGCTGACTAATACATGGCTGAAGGTATGAATATAGGAGTAGATTTAGTCAAGAGACCACCCTTCATACCAAAATTCTATGCTACTCGGGACTTCAATGAATGTGAATACCATGTACAGTAGATATTTTAAAAGAGACCCACATATTCTTAACAGAAACAGTATCAATTTCATTTAATGTCAATAATAATTTTTGAGCATAGTGCTTTTTTTGTTTAAAAAATACTCTCTAAATAATATAACATAGTTTATAAATATTTTTAAATACCATAATATTAATCATACACAAATGTACAGACAAATAATTGTTCATTGAAAAAATAATATTTAATATCACAATGTACTCTGTAGTAATTTATATGCCAACTATTTTTGCACCTACATTGTTTAATTGCTCAGTTACTTTCCTAGAGATGCCCTTTAGTACAGTCACTGGATACTGAAAAATAAAACAAAACATAAGGAATCCACACCTCCTAAACATACTTATTTAATAATTATATGAAACATGAAATAGGATACAAAATTTATGGATTTACTATCATGGAACTAAAATAAATGCTACTGTGTTCAAAACTAACCAAATAAATACTCAATATAAATAGTCCTTATTTATACAAATAGATTTTTAATCAAATACTGGAAATCAATTGTTATTTTAAAGTATTTACACATGCTGATGTTTGGTTTAGTCTATGTTTGCACCAATAGCTTACATAACATGTTTAGATCACGGAGAATGGAAGAAACCCAAGATCCAGGGCATTAGCAAACAACAAAAACAACATTCTTAAAATAGAAAATATTGGCCAAACTAAGCATTATATTGAAAACTGTAAAAATAAATGTGTTGTGGCTTGTGTTATAGCTTAGTTTTCTTACGAATTAACATTTGGAACATATTTTAGAGAATACAAACTATTTTTGGGGTTGTAATATACTCTATAGCAGGGATGAGTATAGGTTAAGTTGGTCAATCTGGACTGGACTGTAGTGATGGGTCGCTCGTGAGCGAGTCATTCAAATTGAACGACTCTTGAACGAGAGCTGTGAACGAATGACTCTCGCTTCGCGAGCGAGTCATTCACGCCACCATTGCTCACTACTTTTTCGCTATCGTTCATCCACTCTGGAAAGAGTCAGGAGTGTTTGTCATTCACGACTCTTTTGACGTTCTTCGTTCGCTACTAAGAAAAAAAATTAACTATAAATGCTTACTATCGTTACTAGATAGCAGTACTGCCTACAATATTAAACTAACAATTTTTCTTAACATCACTTAGACATAATTCTGTGAATTAGACACTAAGGGTTATATGTTAAGGTTAATTATTATAAGTAATATGAGTAAGTAATAGAATTAAAGAATCAAACACAATAGGATTCGGATAAATTACACATAAAACTTAATTCGTTCATAAGTTGAAAGGAAAGAGACAGATTTGCACGCTCGGAACGGGAGTTGTGAGAACTAGTTAGCGCTCACTCATCAAGTTTTTGGAAAGGTAAGGGGTGAAGGGATTGGGAGCGAGCCAGCAATGCGGTGAACGATATGACTCATATGAACGACTCTTCATGAATGACTCTTTTGAGTGAGCGAGCTTATGTGAGCTAGCTCCCGTCAACGAGCTGTTTCGACCCATCACTACTGGACTGAACTGAACTGACTAGAGTAGTCATAGCAGAAAATATAGATAACTGGTTCCGTTTTAAGGTTTTATCTTGGTGTTTGTTTGGTGTTTGTTTGGTGTTAAGAAGGTGCGCGAGTTATGTGGTTAGGGTACAAGATTAAATATATATGTGTATGTGTAAGGACACAACAGGGGTCAACATTGATAACACTTTAGTTTTTACTGTTTTATTAGAGTTATTTTATCAGTATTGATACTATATATTAAAAGTGACACCTTCAGATCACATGACTTGAAGTATGAATATGTGGGAAGTAGATCTAGTAACTTTTCTAGCTGTCAAATATGTCCATTCATTTAGAACATTGGGGTATAGTTAAGTAAGATGATTCATGATCAATATGTATATTTTTTAAATAGTTCAAAATTCTCTATTCTTCTCTATAGCTCATTCACTATTTATAAATTATGATTATTTTGTTAAGCTTTCATTTTAACAAAATATGATTAGATAGCAAATTTTTGCTTTAACATATCGATAAAATATTGTAATCATTTGAAGTTCTTGACCTTTAGAGTATGATAGATCTTGGCCTTTTATAAGCTCATCAATTTGGAAAAGAAAGTTTTACAATCATATATATCATGAGGGGAAATTCTAATTTTAATCCATGCTCTGAAATTTTGTGTAGCATACTAAAACTGATTTTTGAAAATGACCTCAATTTTGTTTAAAATAGATATCTGAGCAGTTTTTTTTACATGATAGGTATGATAGTTTAGTTCGAATGATTTTTAAAAATATGAAAATGTTCGAAAATGGTTTTAAAGATTTTATTCAACATTAATATATGTATATGATACTATTATATCTCTTCTCAAATGTAAGTACAATTACTCTCAATTCTACCTACCCTTTTCTTACCCCATTGATGTATATATCGGATAGGCCATACAGGTAGTAAAGATGAGAGGCATAAAAGAAAACTTATTTGATTTGGTCGACCTTAGTGGTCTAGCTTGCCTCAGGACCTGATGTTCACGGGTTCAAACGCCACCACAAATTTTTCTTGGGCAATAAAAATCCGTAACACAACTTCCTTTAAAGAGGAATTATAGCCGTCGGTCCCATGTTGCTTCTGGCATATAAAAGATCCCTGACTGGTATGGGAAAATATCTTTCTTGGCCAAATCAGTTGGCCTTTTCACTCTCACTCATAGAAATTATTATGTGCTAATAAATTCAGTTGGGTCACAAAATGCACTTTAAATACCCAAAAGTAGTAATAATAATAAACCTCTTTTGATTAGGTTGTATTGTTTATGATTTTATTCTGTTTGATAAGTTAATGCAACGCTAACTTCATGTACTGCTGTTATATTTAAAAATAACAAATACACAATTTGAACTACATTAAAGTATAATAGAATGATATAATAAAAGGATTTTATTACAATACAAATTATTACGATTAAAAATGTAGAGTAATTACTTTTTTAAGTAATGTATGTTTGCATCAAACAAACTGTACAATAAAACCTACTTTATCATAGCCTTAAGAGCTTGGAACAAAATTTTCAAAAATTGGTTAGCAGTAAAACTAATTTTGATTAACCTTTCTTCAGAAAAATTAACCTAGAGTTTTGTTAGTCATATGAAACTCTCTCCAGATATCAATATCAGATATCAGGAAAACCATTCCTCACTAGAGGAGCTGAGCCACGAACCCTGATCTTACCATCAGTGGGAGTGCTTATCAATGCGGATATAAAATTGCTTTTTTTCTCATGTGTAAACCTTTTCAGCAATTACTTTAACATATTGGAGTATCAAGGTTGAATTTTAAAAAATGTAGCTACATTTGGGTGAGGGGGAATTGAGAAACCGTTTAGGAAAAAAATATCCCCAGTACATTTGACAGTGATTCCAATCCCGATCTCCCAGTTATTGGCAATCCAGTCAAACACGAAAGTGACGCATTATACCACGCAACCACTGATGCAGGATTCTAATAGTTAATTTTATAGGTGAGCTCTGATGCTGCTACTGAATACCAACAACATTAAATATAATATAATTTAAAGAAACAGGAAGAGAAAGTGGAATTTCAAGTAACTACACCATTCGCCTGAAGATATAATAGGGAACCTATAGGCCTATTATGTGATATATTTAAAAGGCAACAATCTAGTTTCAAATCGCAGTATTTTATTAAGTCAACTTACATCGGCCGCTGTGCTGAAGAAACTGGTTATTGCTGACACTCCATCCACAAACCCCCGGCCAATCCTATTGAACTTTGCTCCAGTGTTGCCATATTTATCTTCTTCCTTTATGTTGTCAACGATGGGTACAGGCTGAAAAAGAATACAAAACATAAATTTTTCACATATTACAAAATCAATGTGTATGTTAATTTACTGCACACAAAGATAAATTATGTATTGGTTATCGGCTGCGTTTACCTTTAAAAAATATTATAATTCATGCTCAAATAAATAATATACCCATTTGATACTACAATTAAATGCATGAATATATTATTATATTAGTTCATTATGTGGTTACAATTGCAAGCTTAATTTTTTTTAACTCAACACGTCAAAGGCTAACAGAATAAACTATTTTTAAGTATTATTTAAAATGTACACTATATTGATGTATAAATTAGTAGTTACGTCTTAAATATTAATAGAATTACACACAAAATACATTCGCGCAGTGGTGTAACTAGGGTGAGGCAGAAGAGGCACGTACCCTGAGAGCAAAATATTTTAACAATAGTACTAACAATAGATGTTTCAATTATTTTACAATACAACTATTTTTTAAAAATTATTTTGTAACTGGTATTAAAACTAGTGACCAGTGTGAGTACCAATATAAGAGTTCAGCTAAGCCTTAAAAAACTCTTTTCAAGGCGCGTCCTTTTTTTTATTTGGCCTGGGTGCCATCGATTATATTTCCACCTCTGCATACGAGATACAACATACAATACAAGATAAAATGTATAGTAAAAAAATCCAATATAAATATTTAAGCAATACTTTCTAAGGTTTTTCCATGGCGACACACTACTGACCTCCAACATTTTGTGTGACACCCCACCCCAGAAATAAAACTATTTTTACAGATACCTGTTTTATGAGGAATAAAATCAACACACATATTTATATTATTATTTTATATGAGGTAAAATAAACATATTTTTTACAAACTTTTCTGAGGAGCGAAAAAAACCAACACACCTATTTTCACCCTTAGTTTTAGTGGCTAAAATGTGTCTTGCTGAGTTTTACAAATTTATTTTGTGTTAGGTCGTACAAGACCGTAGTCATGGGGAGTTTGGGGGTTCAATCCCCCCAAATTGTATGAACAAAATATATGTGGCTTTAATAAGGTTAAAACAACATCAACATTAAAGTATAAGTACAAATTATGGGGCTGTGGTACCATAAAAAGCACTTCAGATATATTTTAGAGGCCCCACCTCCTGAAATTGTTGACTGACTACGGCCTTGGGGACATGAATGATAAATTCACTCGCATTTCTTCATTCAGCATTTTTAAACTGCCGCGTTTCACTGTTTTGATATTAATCATTAGAGAAAATCTAGCTTAGCAATAATACGTGGTCGAAAACTGCAACAAAACCATGAGAGCTCGTTTAGCAAAATGAAGACAGTCTTTTTTGAAGTGAGATCCAGAATTTGTCCAATTCATATTCTTGATGTTTTAACTTCAAGCTCCTATCATTTTTCAGTTCTTTGAAGTCTTCCTCTTCTTCTGCCAGAGAAAGCCCACCAACGTCCGTCAAATGCGTTTGTGTGAAAATTTGGATAGTAACTTTTAAGTTTATCTCTGAGTAATGTCAGAAAGTTATGAACATATTCGGATTTACTACTCTACCTTCCATAGGCACTAGATAATCTGTAGCCCACTTTTCCTAACTTCACTTCATTTCTAACCTTCTAAATCCCCATTTCCACTCCTATCACCCCTCATACACCGACATACATTTATACCATATTCACAAGTACTATTTGTGGACTGACAGATAAAACATGCTTAAATTATTTTATTATTTACTATAGTTAGGTTTTAAAAGTAGTAAGAATCTAAGCAAAGGCTTAAAAAGTTGGAATACATACTCTTACACTGTCACAAAGCACAAATTCAATTATGTTATCATTTAAAAATATAGAATCTTCACTAGTAGACTGTAGAACATTTACAGATAAAATATTAGCATTTACACAATACGAAAATAGTCTATAGTATATATTTAGCCTTAATCTCTGCTGAGCGAACTAGTCAATGATTCCAGACAAATCCCTTTTATCCAATAAGTCAATTTCAATTAAGACGATTAGCAGTAAATTAAGGCGATACTCTGTTATGCTAGTGCGCAGATACAGCAAACCACAACAATCACACACAGGATGAAGCCATAAAATTATTTTAACTGGCAGAAAATATATGTATTTTTTTTCGTCATTCAAAATTTGGCGCCCCTAAAATCTTCCGCTGTAAGCATGTTATGGAGATACGGTTAATTATTGCTATTGGTGCCCCGTGATTGGGCACCAATTATGAAGAGATGGTATTATAATGAGATATTTGACCCGCAATACGGCGCCAATTATGTTGATACGGGATTATATACTGATAATGAAGTGGATGTGGACGATACCGGATTTTATGATGATGACGCGTACATACGTGCGTACGCACTCATCCCATGGTTATGTGATCTGATTATTTATCATTCTTATACTTATGAAATAAGTAAGACCTTTACATTTGCACACGATTTATTTAGATGATTGTACCTTTGGTGCTGAAGATTTGATATTAATGATACATTTTTTGTGAATTTATGGACTGTTTTTCTACTATATTACATATTCCGTGTTGCGTGTACTGTGTAATGTTATATTAACCGGTAGATTTGTGCTACTGCTCTATATATTACCAGCACTGTCAATTACTGTCTTACTGCTTAATATATTACCGGCACTGTCAATTACTGTCTTACTGCTTAATATAGTACCGGTACTGTCAATTACTGTCTCACTGCTATAGATTCATACGCACAAGTGGCTTATATATGACTTACCCCTAGCCTCTTGGACCCCTTGTCACTAGTGTCAAAACTAAATAATAACAGAACTTCTGATAACCTAATGTTGTGAAGGCTGACTTACTATTGGGTAGAGGCAGCCAGAGTGTCACGAGATTGTTCTAAATACAACGGAGTTGATCTTTTAAAGAAAAAAGTTTTATGGTGCAATATATTGAAATTACTTCTGAAAAGCGCGTGACTCCATGGATGCAGTATGAAAATAATATTTTACATACAGTACTTTAAATAAAAATGCACTTGATCCATGACTTTTTTAATATATGAAAGGGGTCCAAAACAGTATCATTACAACGTGCCTACTAGGCCTATGCGTAAATCTGGTTATAGATCACATCTTTTACTTTGTTCTTTAAATTACAGTTAGGTGTATTTGGGAACATTTCTTAACTGTGCTCGTTCACGTTCAGAGACCAAATTGCTAATTTGTCCCTTAAAGCTGAAATTTCGTTTGGTGTAATCAAGATGATCTCATTCTTTCCTTACAGACTGGAGTTGGTTTTGTTCAAGACCTCAGATATAACACAGAGAAAAGCTAATTTGGTGCACCATAGATTATTTGTAAACAGATATATGGACTAATTTTTATTTTCGCGCAAAATAACAAAATTGCACATCTGGTTCACCCTTGGTAAAATTTTCCGTCTGAATGGCTTTGTCTAAAACTTTCTTTAATTCTTCGCCAACAGTTTTTTTTAACCAGCACTTCTCGATGTAGAAAACAATGTGTGATAACGCTTTTCCTATTTTGTTGTTTTGGTCAATGAAATAAAGCCTTTTGTAGCTCCTGTCATTGCAGGACAGCCATCCGTACTTATTCCAACACAGTTCAATGAAGATAAATTATTTGTATCCATGTAGTCATTTAAAACTTTAAAAATATATTCTCGTGTAGTAAGGGGAAATTACATGCAACACATATACTGTTAAATAATTTTTCCTTCATAAATAAAACGTATGTAAGCCAGAAGTTGAGCCAGTCCACTTAAAGCAGTTGATTCGTAAACTTGTATTGCAAACATGGCACTATTTTGTCCAACCTTATCTCTCACCAAATTTTTGATGTATTCAGGTAAAGCCTGAATTTTTCGCCCAACCAAAGGGATTTTCTTAATTTCAGATTCATGTTCAGGGCCAAACGTAGTCTTTACAATAGCAAAGCATGCTGGAATATTGGTTTTCTCGCCAGATGAGTGTTGTAGCGAATTTTCTTTGCAATTATCTCAGATAATAGGTAACTTGCTTACTAAGCTTTGTCCTAATTCTTTAATTTCTTAGTAAATGAAGCACTCTGTTTTGATTAATTTTTAAAATTTATTTGTAATGACCAACAACTTTTTTTTAGTTAAATAGCTGTGTTTAGTATAAAAACGACGCAGCAATTTATTTGGCACTAGACTCGTACGAGACAGGTTTTCTCCGCAAACTAAACATTCAAACCACTTGAAATCCATTTTCAAATAAGTATCACAATATAAACATACCAGTGGCGTGTGGTCAATTCTGGACAAAGCGAAGAAATAAGGCTACGATAAAGGGAGTTTGATGGACCCTAGTATAATTAGAAGTTCACACTGGTCTTTTTTTTTGTATAGTTAAAAGTATTCTGGAGAAGAAAGGAAAGGGGGTGACCCAAACTATGCATAGAATAAACCAAAATAATTGGTGATATTAGAAATATTACCACAGTCATTATATTATGTATAATATATATATTTAAATAATAATTTTAGTTCTAGCTCAAATAATAATAATGATGATCAATTTCGATTGCCGAAATTTTCTCTTGGGCTGTGGCCCGCAAATGAGTATGACCTTTGGCCTGCCTTATAGTTTTGAATCAGTATTTATTCTACACGACATTATCATTAGTAAATAGTAAGGTCAACTATATAATTTTCCGCCAACCCAACATACCGATATTTACTGTACACTTTCATAAAATTAATTATTGAAACATCAAAGTTTTTGTATAGGCTGTCTGAAGATGGAATGGGTCTGCCAGTTTCAATTATTTTATTTTTCTCGTCAAAAAACTGGGACGAAAAACTACGCTTCAAAATATGACTTAAGAATACACAGCACCTTCCACTGCTGCACTTGTTGACGCACTCGTCATTCTACTACTGTACGCAAAGAAACAAACCGCTTCCCTTGGAGGATCAAACAAGCGTCAATATTCCGTAAAATAAAACTAAACTTACTTTAAATTGGTGATAAATACGTTATTTTGTAATAGAGTGCTCATAAGTATATCTAGAAACAACAATAAATTTCAGTCAAAACAAAGTAATTTTTTTAACAGTATTAAACGTACGATTGTACAGCAATCATGATAGTAGTACCTCTATTCTATGATAGTAAACTCATGCGATAATATTCTCCAAGGGATACGGTGTTTCCCTTTCCCCGATGAGGGCCGGATATACCCGGAAACAAACGATTGACAAAATCTGAGAAAGAACGGCCTACTCCGAAAGAAGAGCTGCGACCTCAACTCAGTATACTTGTTGGAGAGGTTTCTATTATAATAATAATAATCTGTTTTAACTTAATTTTCCTTTTATTTTCTTATTTTCTCGCTTTAATTTTAGGGAAGTGTTGCTTTCGTTGAATAAACACCACTGAAACATACTTTACCTATTATGAATTCAGTGCTGCCAAGGATGAATATCCTGTCTTACTTGTTGAGGCGGTGACATTCGTTTCGTTATTACTTATTAGTAATTTTAATAACGTCTTTTGGATCATTTTCGACATAAGCGACATCTCTTTTTCTCACAATAAATGTATCCATGACTAGCACGATACAAAAGATTCATGTTTCACAGTATAAAACTGCTACAGATAATCACTTTAAGTCATGACATACCATCCCACAGTTAGACAAAATATAAAACTTGATTAGAACGTAGAAACGGCCACACTGCCATCAAATGGTCGGTTAAAAGAGTCTATGCGCGTTCACCAGTAAGATCTATACAATGCCGCGTCACTTGATTGACTGAGCTAATCCCCTTTAACAAGTAATATGTATTATAGACCGCTGATCAGCACATCTGACAGGCACCTCTTGTTATTAAAGTTAATATTTGAAAATATAGAAAAATATTTATTAGTAAATTTATTTATCAGTCATATTGCGACACCCCAATTACCTTTAGGTGACACCTAGTTTTGAAAGCACTGATTTAAGTCAAACGTGTGTATTTACTACCCGGCCATGAAGTAAAGATGTGGGTCATGTAAAAAAAAAGTAGTTCTTTAAAAAGATACATTTAGAATAGGAATCATATTTCTCAAAAATATACTATAGTTACTAAATAATCAAATTTTGATCTTACTGTAAGCGTGTGGACTTTAATAGTAAGTTTCTAATTTGAATGTTATAAAGATTTTCTGAAAATGTTTTCTTCATAAGAAGACTGGGAGATTTTGAGATTTGGTGAGTTTAGTTTTTAATTTGATTGATCTTTAGTAAATGATTTTTTTACTAAAATCTCAAAAATTAATTACTTGAGAAAACAACTGTGCCATCATGTTTAACAGTACAGTATAATTTTGTTTAAATATCCTAATAGGGGAGGGTGCATTTTCATGCTTTTCCTAAGACAGTAAAAGGGCGCGAGCCAGCCCTGAGCTGCTGATAGAAAAATAAAAGAGCTTGTAATATTAAAAACTCAGTGATAATTTTATTGGGTCACTTTCTACAACGTATGTCGTAGAAGGTAATGTACATACTAATTGTGAGTTTGTAACTAAATAAAATACAAACTTATTCTAATATGTATGGCTATAGATAATTCGTACTCACGTTAATGAATTTGAGCAAAACCATCTGCACCTTGCTCAGTGGTTTTTGGTTTAGAATACTCTGTCCCTCAACTTCAGGTCTTGCCCGTTCTAGTTTCACATTGGAGTAGCTAGAACCAGCTGGAGTGGCACTTGGATACAAGAGTTCCTGATCAGACAAACAAGGATATAAATAGCTTTGGCACCTTCAGGAGTCAAACCAGTAACACCTCTCTCTACGTATAAGGGATTACTCACAAATCACGTGAAACTTTTTTTTATCCCATTCCCATTCTCATTTAACACCAAATAGACAGTTTAGCGTTAACCCTCCCTGGTCCAATCTGTGTTATGTAGCGCATATCAAGAGTGAATATCATTACTTCAGGGGAAGTAGACAGCTCCGCTCAAGCGCATTCGAGAAATATCAGGAAACAAAAAGTAAATACTTAACTTACATTATAACATAGTAAATGCTCGAAAATGATACATAAGTGTGTTTACTAATGGTGAAATCATTAAAAGATTATGTTTTCAACATTAGTTGAGTATAAGATCTGTGTTACATAACACACACTGTGATGAACCCGCCCTGCACCTATGTAGCACCATATATACGTTAGAATTCCCCCCTCTTCCACTCTCAGTAAAGTTACGTGGTTTATGGATGACCCCTAACACCTAGACTAGGTGTGTAATACAACTAGAACCAGATGTCACATCATGGTGAAGTTGGTTTTTTGTTTTCTAATTTAGAAAAAAGTTGAATTGAGACAAGTGAAGCTGTTTTACCAAATTTTAAATAAATTGTACAATTATATCGCACACACTTTTTCACATAGTCTAGTATAATAAGAAACCATTAAAAAAAAGTTTTCAGTAAATTACCATTACATAATGTTCCCTTGGAAAAATCCGTATTAATTTTGATAATCATATGAAATACTCTTCAAATATAAATCTTGGATACATTTGTTAAGGCCACTTTTAAAACAATTTCATATTTTCAAAAAATAATCCTCAGTAAACTAACCTCAAATTCTCTTTTTTGTTGTTGTTGGTAAAACGAAAATACATTCTTATATGTAAGATACTCCGTAGATATTCATTCTGAATAAAATCATTGAATCCATTTAAAAAATAAATCATCAGTAAGCTATCCATAATTTTAGAGCTAGAAGTAAGATCACGATTGGGCCTCGAGGTATGATCATATTGCATCTAAATATGAAGTTTGACTGAAATCCATAACACGGATTCGGATGTAGTCCCAGGTACAGATAAACAGAAGTGTAGCATCCACTTTATTGAGTTCCACCAATAAAAGTCAATATTCATCATAATCTCGAGGGCGAAAATTTCTATGAATACAATACTTATTCTATTTAATTGAAACAGAGAAGAATACAAAAAATAAGAGAATACATTGAAAACTGATTTTAAAATTAAAATATTATTACACTGAGCTTAATTTTTCCGTGGTATAGAATTCAAATATCGCACATTGATATGTTTTCTAGTTCGAGTGTAATTTTGTACCTAACATCGCAGCCAATCGGCCGTGAGATGGGCTACATAATAACTTTTGATTCCATTTTAAAGTAAATATTTTATTTTACGATTTGTTGGCAAATCGCTCTGATTTATATTACTTACAATTCATAATTCTAGAACAAATATTGTTTAAAACAATCCCCGATACTTTCATTGTTATATCAGCTTTAGCGTTTGTATTAAATTTTGACTTAAAAGTTCTAGAACTTCAATAGACTTGTGAAACATTTTTATATAACCATACAAATATTGTGGAGGGTTAATAAAATGTTATTTTTATAACTATGTTAATGTAAATTTCAAAAAGCACAGTACTTTTTTCCAAAATAAAATGCTTAAAACACTTCAAATCTGGTAGGCGCAGCATTTAACGATGTTGCCTACTTGGTGATTTCAAAGCTATTTTGAAAAGCCGGTTCCATCTAACTTGATGCGCTAAAGCATTCTGATCTGTATTATACTTTGACAGCAATATAAAAAATATAAAGGAAGGGAATAAAATAAGCAGTTTGCCTTGGGAGGCCTCTTTTAAGTTTTATGTGCCGATACACTTCCCCTATTTCTCTGACGAGTATACACACTCACTCTACTATTTGCGCCTGGACAATATTGACTTGCCTTTCAAAACTACCTTTTTTCTTGTTTCTTACTCTAAATAGGCACGTGCCTCCACGACATTTTTAAATCTATGTACTGGCAGGCCATTTTTGAGAATAGACCCGTTAATCGTTTGAGTTGTAGATCTAAAGAAAAAAGTTTACAAAAAACACTATGCTAAGACCAAAAAAGTAATATTGTAACATTGAAAAATACTGACTGGACTGCCGATGGTGGAGAGATCGGGGTCAAATCCCGGTTGGATGTACTGATTTTGGGTGGTGGGGTTCTAAATGGTTTTCTATTCTTACTTCACGGAAATGAGGGTACACTTCCCCTAGATTCAAACTTACTCATCCCTATTATACTAACGTAATTTTTCATAGGCTTTTAATTATTTTGATTTCACCAGAAGGTGTTTGACCTTTACACGTTGGGTTTGATTTTTTTTCACTTGATAACATCAAAACATTACGTGATAAAATTTAAATTCTACCTAACTACCTCTATTTTTTTTAGCACCACAACTTACTACCAATTTGGGTTTTTGGGTTACACGCATGTGTATTAATCCCTATAGTGGGTTAAAGATGAGATATGTTGAACTTAAATGAAGTGTACCCGCATTTTTTTGAAGAGAGAATGGGAAACCATTTTGGTAAAGCCACCCTTAGTACACCCAACCGGGATTGAGCCACGATCTCCTCATCATCGGCAGTTAAATCTATTGCAATAGTGACGCCTTAGGCCATTCGGCCACCTAAGAAGGTTATCCCTAATTGATCACTAATTCAGCCACTTATTTACTTTATCTGACTAAAAATCCTTATAGAATATTAATACAGTATTCAGTAATCTCGATTCTCCTGTGTTTTAAGAGAGAATACAGAAAACTACACATTAATACCCCCCCCCCGGTTCTAGGTGAGCTACCCGTGTGTTATGCCTCGCTGCTCTTGATCATGGCCGAGGCTGTAATCTTAAGTAAAGCTTACTGTATATGTTTTAAAAACACATCACATATAATACCATTAGTAGTCACCTCTTAATTTAAGTGATAGCAATGTGAAAGGTTGCTTATAGGAAGTGCACCAGCATTAACGTAAAGAGGGGATAGGAAAGCTACCCTTAGTGCACCTGAATCCGGCAAGAAATCTTAATATCTCCTCCTGTAGAGATAAAGCCAGTCCATTGCGAGACTGACACTTCAGACCATGTGACCACCATGACGACGTAAAACCAAAGAGGGCGAATGTTTAAGTCAAACATTTTTTTTTGTGATAACTTAATCACATCGGTGGTCACATAGTCTGAGGTGCCAGTATCGCAGTAAACCGGATTGCAGGGGACATGGTGGTCGCGCTTCGAATCTCTTACAAAGGTGCTCATGGTGGGTGGGGGAGTGAGATGGGTGTCCCCTAGAGATTGGTTAAACTCTGTGATTTTATCATCTCCTCTCCAGGCTAATGTGGGTTAATTTCCTCTAAGATACCTATTTATTTCTATACCTTAAATAAATTCAGTGGACACGCAACCTAGCTGTCAAACTGATGTCAAGGTGGGGGCCGAGGTTTGAAATCCGGCTGGGTTTACTGAGATAATATTTGCATAATTTAGCTTCCCATTCTCTCTCCACGAGAATGCTGGTACGTTTCCTCTGAATTTTACATTCCTAGTCTTTAGCACATTGGTGTAATCAGACGCCTATAGATCCGAAGGGTACAGGTTATTCGGGCTAGGACTGGTACTGACAGGAAAAGTTACCAGATTTACTCTCATGTATCTATTCGCCAAACCATTTGGTCCACAGAACATTTGCTTCGTTGTTACTTTTAGCAGTCAAAGCTTTCACAACAAACAATTTATTAGTAAGAGCGTTAGGTGACCTGGTGGTCTAGGGGTAAGGTGTCAGACTCTGTACGGGGCGTCCGGGGTTCAATCCTCGGTCCCGGTACAGATATATCTGATTGCCAAACCCTTCCTTCACCTCTGACAAGACGTGTATTAATCACAACTTGTGAATGTGTGGAATGCCAAGGCCTGCACCATGGTTCGGATCCCACGTTAAGCTGTAAGGCCTCAATTTCATGTCACAATCACCCTACCATTACACATTAGCGTGTGTATAGCCCGAACGTGTAGTAAGAAGTGGTGCTAATAATATTGATAGCACTTTTGATTGTTAAGTGAGTGGTGACCTAGTGGTCTAGGGGTAAGGTGTCAGACTTCTGTGCTGGCGGCCGGGGTTCAGTCATCGGTCCCGGCACAGATTTATCTGATTTCCAAACCCTTCATTCACCTCTGACAAGACATCTTGTGAATGTGGAGAATGCCAGGCCTCCACCGTGGTTCGGATTCCATGTTAAACTGTAGGTCCTCCATTTCATCTCACAATCACCCTACCATTACACATTAGCGTAAGTGCGTATAAGCCGAACGGGTAGTAAGACGCGGTGCTAATAATAATAATAATAATAATAATAATAATAATAATAATAATTGATAAGGTTAATTAGTGACTTTTAACCAATGTCTGCAAGACACTGACCCAAAACAAAATAAGAATATTCCCTTAAACAAAAGGTATATTAAAAATAGATAAGAAGCGTGTTATCAATTCTTTCTCCCTGCCCTCGTACCTGGCTGCGTTTCTCCTTGTTGCTGGTGACGTCACCGTAGGGCTCCACGTCTACCAGTGATGCCGTCACGATGGTCGGCCCGGTGATAACGTCGACCTGACCATCGGGAGAAATGTCCACCAACGGGGCTGTGACGACACCGGGTGTATAGTAGTTCCCGGATTGCTCAACAGGGGTTGGCAGAGCTAGAAGCATCGGCACTGAGTATGGTAGAAGCAAACACACTACCCTCAGTATTGTCGTCATCTTGAGACCACGTTTAAGGTTTCTTTTATTGTCTGTGAATAGAAATGATGTCTTAATGTACAGTTCAATTTTAATAGGTAGAATTTTATTTGACAGTAAGAAAAACTACTAAATCTACTCCTGCGTATTTATATCAAGTCATAATCCTCTTCAACTATTACTTTTGATAGATAAGATCAAAACCCACAAAATAACATAAGAATGTAGTAAATTATTTTAATATTTGACCGCCAAGAATGTGTACTAATAAAATTCTTTCTACTAAAAACTTACTTATGGGCTATGGCATGGCCGTCTTTAGTTACTATAGACGTCCATGGTTATAGTTGTATCCAGAAGATTTATTCGTGGGGGTCAATACTTTATGGTCTGTATTATTATTATTATTATTATTATTATTATTATTATTATTATTATTAGCACCACGTCTTACTACCCGTTCGGGTTATACGCACTTACGCTAATGTGTAATGGTAGGGTGATTGTGAGATGAAATGAAGGACCTACAGTTTAACGTGGAATTTGAACCACGGTGGAGGCCTGGCATTCCTCACATTCACAAGATGTCTTGTCAGAGGTGAAGGAAGGGTTTGGTAATCAGATATGGTCTGTATTGAACCTTGGTTTCGAAATATCTTCAATCCTTTCTAGATAAAGTTATTGATGTATTACCTTAAAATGTCATCCCCCACATGGTGTATTTCTTAGGTTAAATAGTTTTAGTCAGAGATAGCAAGTATCGCCACTATTTACCCCCTTAATTCTGGTCTCCTAGGTTAAATAATAAATTAATAAAGGTCATTTTATTAATTTTAGCACAATACGATACTACCCGTTCGCTTCATACGCCTATGTACTAATTTGTTAGTGATAAATAAGGTTGAATTTAGAGGAAGTGTCAGCATCTATGTGGAGGGAGAGTGGGAGAATATTTAAGGAAAACCACCTTAAGTACATCCAACTGGTGTCAAACGCCAATCTCCCCGTCATTGGCAGTCTAGTCTATAGCGAGAGTGATGGCTTAGACCATACGGCCATCGAAGCGGGTTAAATACTAAATAGTTTTAATAACAATAGCACGTACACATATAAAATAACGCTGTTTGCTAACTAATGTTAATTTATTCAACCGTTTGATCAGCTAGTTTAGTCGCCAGGGAAAGTGGGTTGGTTACCAGACAATGCATGCGCGACGCACGAGAGACTGTATGCCACATTTAGTAACTGTGAAAGTTGAAAGGTTGCATAACTTGGTTGCCTTAACCGTCGTTTCGGTGCGGATGTCAAGGGGAAAGTGATTCAGTGAACTTGCGAAAATCACTTCTTGAACAATGAGACATAATTATCAAACTACGATATATATATTTTATATTAAATATGGGTTTAATCCTGTACTTCTCAAACCTGAATCTTAAATTTTCCTTTCGAATCCACGAATCTTTGAAAATGTACAATTTAAGGGAAAGTGAAAATATTTCAAATATACAATTTTTTTAATGTTTAATTGTTGGTGCAACTGACGATTGAGATTTTCTTTGTCATGTATATTACATAATAAACAACAAAGATAACACTTAATTATTAGATTAATTATATTTATACAATTTTGTTATTTTTGTTATTTTGTTATTCTCCCAACTACACATGAGTATATAATTTAATTTACCCACTTAAAATTGTTATATCAAGTCAAGGTCATCACCATTGTATTCGAGATAATATTTTAAGTTTTTTACGAATATCGAACCTATCTAATAGCACAGTATTTGAGGGATTCAATGAATTGAGTATTAGAGAGTCTCATCTCTAAGTTTTACTTTCAATACTAACAGAGAGTAATGATATTAATCAGGGCTCTAACTCCATATCACCGTTTCAGTTTTCATAAGATATCATTCTTTTTTGCACCGCCTCTTATTGTCTTCCCGAAATATCAGCATAATTACACTCATGGGCTAGAGATGAGGGTGCTATATCCTCTAGGAAAAATGTAAACGCATTTGCGTGGAGGATTGATGGGAAACCAATTAAGATAACCCACCCTCAGTGTACCCTGGCTGGATTAGAGCCCTTACCTGCTAACCACTAGTATTTTTTTTTAGCACCGCATCTTACTACTCATTTGGGTTATACGCTTATGTACTAATTACACTATGGGTTTCAGGGATTAAGGTGTTATAAAAATGGGAGGTGTACCCGCATTTGTGTGGAGGGAGAGTGGAAAACCATTTAAGAAAAACCACCCTCAATACATCAAACCAAGATTAGAACCCCGATCTCCCCGGAATCGGTAGTCAAGTCTATTGGGAGAGTGACGCCTAGGACACCATGACCATTGAAGTGGGTATCACCAGTATTCTAGTCTATTGGGAGAGTGACGCCTAGGACACCATGACCATTGAAGTGGGTATCACCAGTATTCTAGTCTATTGGGAGAGTGACTCCTAGGACACCGTGGTCATTGAAGCGGGTATCACCAGTATTCTAATCTATTGGGAGAGTGACGCCTAGGACACCGTGACCATTGAAGCGGGTATCACCAGTATTCTAGTTTATTGGAAGAGTGACGCCCAGGACACCGTGGTCATTGAAGCGGGTATCACCAGTATTCTAGTCTATTGGTAGAGTGACGCCTAGGACACCGTGGCCCTCGATGTGAGTATTATATATTAATAATAATCAACATGGTGGATGGATTGGTAACTACTCTCGACTCTGATTAGGATGGACAGGTTTTGATTCCAGGCCAGGTGCTCTAGAGCAGAGATTTTCAACCTTTTTCAACCCATAGAATACTGAACAAGCTGATAAACTTGTCAAAGCACGCCTTAATTTTTTTTAACGAGAGATTTTATCATTAAAAAACTAATAATAGGACTGTGTCTAAAAGATCAACAGTTATAATTATAATAATAATTTTGTTATTTAGAAAAAAATTTGATCATAGATATTAAAAGATTAATTTTTGTTCCTCAATTATTTTTTCTTCCCTCAAACTCCCGCGGCACACCTGATCACCCTTCTTGGCACACCGGTTGAAAAACGCTGCTCTAGAGGATGGCTTTCATTTGGTTTCCCGTCATCTCGATGGACATTTACTAAACCTCACCTTGATTACTCCTGTACATTTAGATTATATGCTTCGAGCCAGTCATAAAAAGGGGCGATTAATAGATGTTTTGCACTCTATTACCAGTATGATTGCTGTTACTGGCCTTATTATAGGCCTACCTCAACCAGACATTATACCACTAATATATGGACGTTATGGAAGGAGGAAAACCCAACTTAATAGTCTTCCCATTCACATTGGTGGCCACATGTATGTTGACATCGGTCGCATCTTGCCTGGTTTTCTGGTAATGAGGTGGGACTCAAACCCAGGTTGGGTTAAGGCCTATTGAGGAGATTTTCCTAAATTGTTTTCCACTATCTCTACACGCAAATGTAGATACACTTCTTTCTATAAATTTTACTTGACTCATCTCTCCCATAATTAGTGTAAATATATGGACAGCTTGGATAGATAATAAGACGTGGAGCATTGAAGTAAAAAAACAGCCTTTGTAAATAATCTAACCTAGAGACCTTAATAGATGTGTCAGCTTTAACAGCTGTGTAATAAATTTAGTACATTTTTTAATGTTTAATGTTGGTTATTCTATTTTAAATACACATTTTATATAATATTTTATATTATTGCGTGCTTTCAACGTGCAATATATAACATAACGGATCATATCAGGACATGACCCAAACACTATCTTTGTCCGTACGTCCAAAACTATGCCCTAGTACCAAGATATTTACTAGTGACAGCCCAGTGTTCGGATATTAAATACCTTCTCCAGCAGTGCCCGGAATCGAACCAGCCCTTTATGCATGGGGACAGGTCAATTACAAGCTGTTTATTGCATTGCGTCGAGCCGAACAAGTAGACCAACAACACTAGAGAGACACGCACTCAAGAAACATGCCGGAGTTCAGATTATTATGAAAGTCACCGGTTCTAACTTTTTTTTTTTACTTCTTGATATTATGTGAGTCAAACGTCCGTACTTACGTTCACAGGAAATGAGATGGTTCCCGGAGAGCGGCCTTTCCCTCACGTTATCCACGACAAGCCACTCTTTTTATTTATTTCTTTTTTTTTTACTACACGGACACTTCAATTGAAGGAGAGGACCATGACTGGTCAACTTCCTGTCTTGTATGACTGACTCCCCTTGTCAACACAACCTGTTGGTTTAAAGTCGACTCGATGGTCGGTGAGTCCGTTGTAAAACTTTCATCCTAAAGCCTTCACCTCCCCCCCGCCCCTCTACTCATCTCTCCCACCTATGTCGGCACAGTTTCTAAGCGTGTTGGGTGCCAAGTGTTTTATTTTACACATCCTTATACCTTTTACAGCTGGCCGGATTGTCAGTTAGAAAACATTACCCTATATAATATTTCTCAATATGGGTAGGAGGGTAATTGATCGGTTTATTCGGGCGCCGTCTACGTGAAAGGAATTATCCTCACTTGGCATTGTTTCTTATGGGAAGGGCATTTCTGGAGCTTCAAAATCACTATTACAGTCCACAATCATCTTAGAGTATTCTGTTGTGACCCTGTTTATATTGGTCGAGGGAAGGCTGCATTTATATTTCTAATCATTTACTTTGGTATTAGAACTGATCGCGTGAATCGTCAGTGAAAATGTAATGATTTCGCCTTTTCGTGACTTTTTTTTAAATGAAAAAGTTTAGAATATATAGTTTTTGATCGTAATGGAACATTTTGCTATGTTTCTCCTCGATTTTAACATGAATCATACTTACGAATAACAAACCATTTCTTATATAGCGCTGGATCTATGAACATCTTCAGAGCTTCTCAGATTCAAATAGGCAGTTGGGAGCAGAATGGGAAAGGGAGAGTGAATATTGGCAGTGCTGACAATTTGTGGCTTAACCTATCTGAATGAACGAACCATAATGAGTAGAGTAGCTCAAAGAAAATTCACTCTTATCTACTGTGGTAAGGATGGGAAAACTAGTGAAAATAACTCGCGAAAAACTTTGTGCTTTTAACCTGGCTGGAATTCAGAACCTAACCTCCCACAGAAAATATCATACGCTTTGAACCTTTGTAGGATTACAACCTTAGCCTCTCATGCAAGGGCGTAGAAAGCTAATTTTTCTAGTGGGGGGTCCACTAGCAAATTTTATGGGAGTCCGGATCCCCCCGACCTTGCCCTTACTTTCAAACTCTTCATAGTTAGCAAATAATGTTTTGAGTAAGTATGTATGTTGAGATAATGGGTGGCGAAGGGTAGTAGACCTACCTACATAAGCTACTAAATCCACTTCTGACAGTTTGTTCTGTTATTTAAGCCGAAATTTTCTTAGGATGATTCCTCAAGTAGGATCTTACAGGTGATAGCAAAAATGTTTGCCTCAATTTTTCGAGCCCCCCCTTACTCGGTTCATTCCAAGAAATGTTCTTTGCTTTTCAATACCATAAGAATGTACGAGGAAAGAAGTACAGTATTTAAAATGTTGACAGAGATAATTTTACAATAGGAAGTTTTACAAGGTGTATCTTGAAGGTAAATATTAAAATATTCATTAACTAATATTTGGTTGATGACATTTACAATTAAAGCTGTATAAGAATAAAAGACTTAAACATTAGGTTTTTATATGTGTTTGAGGACCCCCCTTTAAGGGAACGTCCAACAAATTCCAGGGGGTCTAGACCCCCACCTTTCTACATCCTTGCTTTCATGGGGACAATCATACGCTTTGAACTTTTCTGGGATTCCAACCCTAGCCTCCCAAAGAAACAATTATACGCTTTAAGCCTGGATGGAGCTTGAGCCCCAACCTCCCGCGGGGAGGAATTTGTGCTTTGAACATAATTGAAATTTGAACCCTAACCTCCCCCGTGGTAAACCTTGTGGGAATTTGAATTCTTATCACTCATGCGAAAACCATATGCTTTGAACCTGGCTGGGATTCAATCCCTAGCCTTCCATGAAAAAAAACCCGTTTAGAATCAGAATGGCATTCAAACCATAATTACTGACAGTAAAACCAAACACTTTTAATCTTTCCGGGATTAGAACCCTGATCTTCCACTGGAAAATCATGCACTTCAAATCTGTCATGGTTCGAATCCTAAACTTCTATGGGAAAAATTATGTGTCTTAAACCTGTCAAGGATTTAAATCCTAGCCTTCCACGGAGAAAATCATGCGCTCTGAACCTATCCAGGATTCTTACCATAGCCTGCCTTTACCGGTCACTTGGTCACTGCTGTAAGTGTAAAACTACGTTTGTAGATTCCACAACAATCATCAGAGATAACTGTGTCCTTTACTGTGTTACGAAAGCTAAATATTACTTCAACTACTTCCTAGACATTTTCAATTATCTAGGTTGCCCTTTCTGTTGCCTAAGTGACTAGAATGGTTGGTCGCAAGTTTAGGAGACTGATTCAATTCCGGCTGACAAAGATAACGATCCCGTACTGTTATCCCTTTTGTAATTATTTAGCTAGGTGCTGAGTGCTTAGTATTAAGGTGGGATGGTGGGAATGGCAAGTTAGGCCAGTATTTATGCAATATTCATAGAATTTTTTTCCGTCAAAATAAATAAAGCAGTATTCTAGTAGAAACAGGGAGTTTAATTTTTTTTCACATAGTTACCTCAACGGCTTTGTATATGTGTCAGGAGTATTCTAAAATTTGATTAACACTTTTGCTCTTTATTTTAAAAGTTTCCCATCAAATTATAATATGCTCATGACAAATATTCAAGTACTGTTTTAAGTTAAATTAGTCTCTAAGTTGTGTGATGGTACATTCTATTTATAAAGATAGTACACATTAGGCCTAAGTACTGAAAATAATAGTATATATTTTTAAAGGGTTGAATAAAATTTACTGTCACAATAACCTTAGCTTGTGGCAGTAGCATCGGAACTTTGTTTGTGTAAAGGGGGGAATAGGTAAAAAAAAAGTTTTATTTAAGGAATTGCCTTCCGATAACCCCCTCAACCCCTCCCCAATAAATGTTTGAAAATTTGATGTCTTAAAAAACTATTTGACGTGGTCCTCCTTCAAAATTTTTGAAAATTAGATTAATTCTATAAGATATTTGAAATAGTCTTCTTCTGATTATTTTTAAAAAAGGTGGATATTTATACAAACTTTAGATGCTACTTTGAGAAGTCCTTGCCTTGAATAAAAAACAACTGATTCCTCTAGAAGCTATTTAAAGTGGTCTTTCCCTAGAAATGTTTGAAATTTGGATACCCCTCGAAGCTGTTTAGAGTAATCCACATATAATTCACCCCCTCCCCCCCATCCCCCGACAGTTATATTCCGTTAGAAACTTTTTGGAGATGTCTTATCCAGACATTTTAAAAAATTCTTATGTCTTTAGATGCTATTTGGAATGATTCTACCCTGGACCTTTTTGAAAATTAGATGCTTTTAGAATTGATAAGTTTTTTGGAGTTGTCGTAGCTTGGATTTTAAAAAAAAATTGTATACACCGGGAATATATTTAAAGTGTCCTTCTCCCAACAGAGTTTTAAAATCGGATGCATCTAGAAACCATATGAAGTCGTTCCTACCAGGACATTTTTTGAAAATTGAATACCTTTAGCAGTTATTTGCAGTTAGATGCAAGTATTTCAGCTTCATATTCAAGAATATCAGAAGTTATGAAATTTATCTAGAAGGGACTAGTTTATTCCAGGAGTAGGATTCAACCCCTCCCCTTACATCTTATTCCCCGGTTTCACTATCATTAATTTATTGTGGTTCTTTCCCCAATTTTTGGAAATTAGATTATTTTTAAAACTATTCCTCTGATTTTTCTTAGAATTTTTATGCTCCTAGAAGCTATTTAGAATAGTCTTTTGGGAAATTTTGAATTTTTTTTTGCAGCCAGTCCTTACTCAGGCTGTTTTTAATTTATATTTCCTAAAAGCTATTTGAAATAGTTTTCCTCCAGATTTAAAAAAATAAAATTTGGTTGGTTCTAATATCTATATAGACTTCTCCTCGCCTGAATTTTCTCAAGAATTAGATGTCTTTAGAAATTATTTGAAGTGGTCTTCGCTCAGCAATATTTTGAAAATTTGATCTTCTTAGAAGCTATTTGGAATGATCCTCCTATGTAGATTTTTTTATAATCAGGTGCATCTAAAAGATTATTAAAGTGGTCTTCCACCGAATTAAAATACAATTGAATTTGAGTGGTCCTCGCATGAAAATTCTACAAAGCTATATGCATCTAGAAGCTATTTAAATTGTCCTCACTTAGATTATTTTTTTAAAAAATTTAGATTTCTTAAAATATATTTGAAGGGGTCTTCTCCATCAGATTCTTTAAAATTTGAATGCATCTAATAGTCACCTAAAGTTTGATTTGAGGTCATATTTCAACTTCATATTCGATTTCAAAAGATTTAAATAATATTCAGGGGTAAATCTTATCCGGAATGATTACATGGACACAACTTTAATAATCAGCTGTTTTAGTTTAAGATAAACTAATAGTTTCCATTAGTTATCTGCATCCATACAATTTGTAAAATATAAACATGTATTTAAAAATGTTAAATATAAATGCATGTATGCATTTTTACAGTAAAAATGTTAATTATTTCTTCGCATTTGATCCAAAACTGGTCAAAAACTAACACTATAGTATTAAAACCTCAAATTGACTTCATTATTGTCCGAAGTCGCTAATAAATTCTCTTGTGAAAATGGGTCACGAAAAAAGAAAGTTTAAGAACCTGTGTTCTAAACCAGTTGTATTCAACCTGGAGTACGTACAATTTAAAAGTATGTTTATATACTTTTTATTATTATTTCATGTTAAACACTCATTAATCTAGATTAGCCGCTAAATACCCAGATGTGATCCTGAAGCTCTGTCTCTCTTAAGTTTATTTACATTAAAAAAAATTGTATGTCATTATATAACCGGTAGAGACATCAGATTGTTTATTTGTAAACCATTCGCCGCGCTGGTGCCCAAGGTACACCTATGGAGGTTATCTACGTGTTCCCGCCGTGAGATGATGGGATGGCAGTGAATATGAACGTATAGAGCCAGTGAAGGTCTTAGCTCTAACTTAAGCCTAATTATCCAAACCAGGTTGACCATTCAGATAATTACCCTTAAGAGAAAAAAAGTGCCCAAGGTATCAGTCGGTAATAGAGCCCAGGACCCATAGACTTGTTGCCAAGTGCACTGACCACTACACTACGGGGCCGGTTAGATATGGACGATAGAATATGTATAGCTTTCATTATGTACAAACAACTTTTGGGGTTACAAAGTTGCGAAGATAAATTATATATGGAGGTACACGAACCAAAAGGTTTGAGTAACATTGCTCTAAACAATCCCATTGCTGCCCAAACTTGTTTGCGTGGTGTATTACTACTATCTTCACCGGAAGTTGGGTGGGGATTCCCAGAATCAAGAAATTCTGACAGATCGATGTCCAAACAAGGAATTAGAAACTGTACACGAGGAGTAACTGTTGTTTCAGCGATAGCAGGTGACACACTGCAACACCAGACTATTCAAGAAATATACTCCATTCACGGTAGGTATTACTCTCTGAAAGGTATTTTTTCCTTCCAATATCTTAATATATACTAGATTTCTGGTAGGGAAAAAGGCCTTTCAGAAAAAATTCCTACGCTGAACAGACTTTAGCTACTCTTTCTTTAAGAGGGACTCCATAGGGCAAGGGGCAAGCCCTGTATCGTAGCTTCCTATTCCTATAATATTGAACCATATCAATGTTTTTAGAATACTCCAAATCCTTAATCGGATGGTATCAACAAATTAAAAATTACAATACTTCGTCTAAATATAGTCATTTAAAGATAACAGTTTCAGAAAACTCGATATATTCAGTCAACATTTTACTAATTTTATTGATTTATAAATTGTTTATTTAAATGAATCTCCCAGGCACGTAGATAAGATTCAATTTCAGTCGGAGGTGGGTAAAATATTGAGCCCATAAAAA
Organism: Timema californicum; assembly: GCA_902141385.1. Lineage (NCBI taxonomy): Eukaryota > Metazoa > Arthropoda > Insecta > Phasmatodea > Timematidae > Timema > Timema californicum. The sequence continues at coordinate 95,522 of CABFOW010000552.1, forward strand.
CATACCCACACCAATGATCACGTAGATTAGGTCATCACTCTCATCTTATATAGTTTGTAAGTTACGAGAGGTTGGGATTTAAATCTAGGCCGTGCGTGAGTCTGTCTACTGAGCTAAAACTCCCGGGTTAGATTCTTACCATGGCGGAAAATTTTATTATTGTTAAATATGGGATTACCCTATTGCATTGATAAATTAACGGATGGAGACGGGTTGTTGTGCCTGTCCTAACAAGATGGCAGTGGAAAATATATAGCTTGTATAAAAAAAACTGACCCAGGCCCCTAGAGGGAAAGAGTAATGGATGTAAAATCAAGTTTACCAGATTACGGCATATTTATTAAAACAAAACATTTTATAAAACAAATAATAAAAAGTACATTTTTAAAAGTTCGTGATGGCTCAGTGGTCTGTCTTCTTGGCGTCTCCTCTGGTGAACGGGTTGGTTAGGAGATTGTTCACTGCTTTCAGCACTGAAATGGGGATCTGAAAAAACAAAGAGGGATATTGAAAATTACAGTCAGTGCTAGACTTTATGTTAGCACACCTGACAATGAACAGTGGACTAAGATATGTCACATTTGGTCCGGTATAATAGTGAAGGGTAGGTCCAGGCTCAGATCCCAGTCAGGTGCGCTGAGTTATTTTATCCTTTATGGTTTCTCACTCTACTTTCACGTAAATGTGTGTACATTTTCTTTAAATTCTACCTTACTTCTAATTTTACCTTCGGCTACGCCATTAATGACTCTTCTGTTAAACGTAATAATAAAAATGATCTTACATATTGAAAATAAAATATCAACGATTAAAGAAAACAACTAAAAAAGTTTTAGTTTTGTTTCAGTAAATAGGGACTCGACGTATCTGAAAGCTCAGAAAGATACTAAATATAGTGTTACGCATTCATACGTCAAGCCATATGTTGTTAGTGGCTCTATGTCAATTTTGATTAGTCGCTTTATATTTTGATTCGTCCTTCAACAAGTTTAAGCCACGGGTCAAATTTACAATTTCTAATTTTTATAGTCGTGTAAAATTCACGCTATTCATAATTATGATTAAGTTTGTTTAATCATTACAAAATAATAACTTACAAAGGAATATTTAAGATTTTAGGATGTAAAGACCTGAAAGTAAAACAAGAAATTTATATATAGTTCAGTTGAAAATTATTTTTTTCTTACTGCGTGAATTAATTCGGTGGGTCACTTGTTTCAAGACCCTTGCTCTATAAATTTTGTCGTATTATGTATGACAACCCAACTAAAGTCTAATTTTCATAGGAAATTTGCCAGCTAGATACGTTAAATCATGTGATTTACAGGTGTCACTTTTAATAGATATCATCAGTACTTATAAAATAACACCTAAAATGTTATCATTGCTAACCACAATCAAATATGTTTGTATTTTCTAAAATACTGATCCTACCAAAATTCTATTAAGTATATGCTACCCGACAGAGGCTCTCATCAGCTGGTATAAGCAATAAGTAAGACTAAATTAGGATGTTTATGGCCTTCTTTTGAACATATCGTAGACGTACCTGGAATATGTCGTTGATGAACCTTGAAAAAGCTTCCCCTCCACTGGGCTTAGGGGTCGGGGGTGCTTTCTGCTTAGTGACCGTCGGCTTGGTGATTTCTTCTGTGGTCAGGATTGTAGGAATATCTGTGATCGTCTCCTGCGGAGTGATATATTCTTGTTATAAAGTGTTTGACAGAATATCACCATAATTTAATTTACATATACTTGAGTTTAGACACCTTAGTACAGTCGTTAACGTGATTGTCTATTGGCTCAATGGAAAAGATTGTCAACGAAAGGTCTTAAATTAATTTTTATTTTTTTACAAACATTATGTTAATTTCAGGATAGCCCCGACGTGGAATTAAGGGGAACAATTTGCATTTTTATATATAAAAACTATTTGCATTTAATTTTTCATGAACCGCGTTTTAATACCCACTCGGAATCCACATATTTACATTTTTAGTGGTAGGGATGAGGGAAGAAGAATTTTGAATAAAATGTTACCAGCATTTGCATGTAAGGGGCGTAGTAAACAATTTAAGAAAATAATAACCCTAGTATAACCAGCCGGGGTTTGGTATCCAACTTGTTCGTCACCAACCAACTTAACTAAACAAACTTGGTAGTTAGACCACGTGCCCACAAGTGAGGGTAATTCTAATGCCTTATTGGTTTTTAAATATACCTATTAGTTAGTGCCAGTAGGGGTTATAAAGTAGTGTATTAGCCTCTTAAAGGGAACATGTGTGAGGGTTGGGAATAGTGTTAGAAATTGACACCCCTTCTCAATGCGCTTGGTGGGGTATTGAACTCTAGCTCACCGGAGTCAAAGTTAACACTCTAGCGCTGTTTTAACGGTGCCTGTAAAAACAGCTTTTAAGGCGACATGGCTGACAATTAACCTCATTTCTGGTTGTTGTGAACCTTTAAAGATTTGTTTTCAAGATAGATAAACGTTACTTCTTGTCTGAAATCAGTGAATCACTGCCCAGTTTGTCCTTATCTTTATTATTATTAATATTAATAATAATATTTAGCACCACCTCTTATTACCCGTTCGGGTTATACGCTTTAAGTACTAATTACTCTAATGGATTAGGAATTGGGAAGGTTGAATTAGAGGAAGTGAACCCACATTTGCGTGGAAGGAGAGTGGAAAACCATTTAGGAAAAACCACCCCAGTTCACCCGACTGAGATTCGAACCTTGATATCCCCGTCCTCAGCAGTCGAGCTCAACACGACAAGCGCGTTAGCCAACTATGCCACCGAGGTGGGTATCTTTATTATTCAATTTTATCAAGTTTATCAATTATTTTTCTATAATAATACATTTAGCACTGAGCTTATCAACAGATTACCCACATAGCTTAGTGCTTAGACTAAACTTATAGATGTTCTATTATTGCTAGTTTGTTATTGGGAAGTTGGGGTTCGAGTCGGGTGTAAATTATGTGTCTTCTCTCCTTACTCTCGCATAATACTGGAATGTCACTCTCTTTAAACTTCCCTCCTTATCCTTATCTCGTAGATTACTCCTATGTTGCTTGCCTTTGTGGGCGCATGGACTAAATATTAGGCTCTTCATCAACCAAGAGGTTGGGGATAGAATATGAGCTAGGGATGTTCTTTTTTAAATGGTTCTCTTTCTCCACGAAAATCGAGGTATATTTCCTATAAATTATACCTATCTCGTCCCCATAACATTGAAGTTATTAAAGTTATTATAGCTTGGATGGTTGGTAAGACATGGTAAAAACATGTCGAACTTACAAATAAAATTCTAAAAAACCCAAGGCTAATTATTTGACCTGGAGTTCTTCATCTGAACCTTATGTTAACTGAACAAGAGTCGCAGGTGACTCGCGAGCTATTGTTTTCTGACCTTTGTCCTAATAAATTGTAGAGGCTAGCATGGTTCCTTGTATTTATTCATAAATATAACGCGCTGATTCAATATGTCTTTTGCAACCCGGGTGAAATGACGTCAGTATAAGTTAAGACTCATTATAAAATATACATAATTACCTGCCCAACTGTGTATGGAATAGTTACTGTCGGAGGTTTTCTTCAATAGTTTTCAGTCTGCACATATTTATATACATTAATTGGGTACTGACGAGGGAGTTAGAATTTTTCAGAAATGTATATCCGCATTTGCGTGGAGGAAGAGTGAGAAACAATTTAAGAAAACCTACTCTCAGCACATTCAGCTGGTATTCGAACTACAGCCTTCCTATCACCAGCAAATAAGACCAGACGAGTTGTATGCATTGAGCCGCGTGCCCACCGACACGTGTTTATAAAAAGTACTGAAGATATATTCATACGTAAAATTAGATGATCTTCAGATCCTACTTTTGACAAATATTATCTCTTTCAATAAAAATAATATATTTTGTCAGTATTGAGAGTAGAATACTCTAGTTTTAAAATAAATATAATGCATATTCTTTCAACCACAATTCAAATAGAGCGAGTTTGATTAAAAAAATACTCCTTTACCGGTTTAATCTCATTGTTCCTCTCGTCTTTCTTTATGATGTTATTTTCTTCATCAGATGCGTTGTGAACATGACCAAGAATAGAACACACGACCAGTAGCGCGAACAAATAGCTGGACACCATCTTATACTCCTGTCTGAAGAATAAGATCACAATTTCATGTTTGATTATAGTGCTGGTATACCTAAATATCTGAGCTAAAAATATTTGCGACAAATTGATTATATACAATTATATTAGTAATAATATAAAATAATAAGGTAAGCTGAAGTTAAGGTGAGCTAAGGAAAGCATTTTTTGCCGTTTATATTAGAAAAATCTTTTTTGGCAAAAATAAATCAAATATTGCTTCGGTAGATACGTTTAATTTAATTTTCTACACATAATAATATCAAAAGTTTTTGAATATTTATTATTTACATTCAAGAATTTTGTCAGAAAATTTTCTTTCTATTTAAAATTTTTGTGTTCAAATTCCACTATGCCCATGACAACTATTTAAGAACTGTGGACACTAGTGTTAAGAAAACTTGATTAAATGTACAGTACCTATTGGACCAATAATTTATTTATTCTGCCACAGAAAAGTTTCCTCGCTAAAAATTGGACCAATATAGACCTAAACTCGCGTTTCCTTCTGTACTAACTTAACACTTCTTTCTAAAGATGGTATTAGATTGTCATAATTTTTTAAACAAAATAAACGTATAATAATTTAAAATTAAACACAAAGAATGATATAGAAAATATTCATCTATGGGCGGTGAAACATTTAAAAATTTTCTCTGCAAAGGAAAATCACACTTGATAAATGATATAATTGTGGCGCTTGTTTAGTATGAAATACTGTAAATATTTAATATATTAACACCTTTGAATGCCTAGCTTAATTTTAAAGACTTTACTATTCTCTTTGAAAAACCCTAGTGCCTGTTGCATAATATAAATGCAATATAAAATATTAATAATTGGGATGTATAAAGAAAATAATACTACTGTCTAAAAAACTGGACCTGGAAGATGAGAGGAAAACCAGTGAAGTATTACATAATGGAGCATCGCTTTGTATGGAGCTGAAACATGGATGTGGTGCTGCAGGAGAATAAAGAGGATAAAGTGAACAGTACAAGTGACTAGTGAAGAAGCTTCACGAAGAGTAAATAAATCAAGACCCATGATGCCAGTGATTATTTGAAGAAAGGCTGACTGGATGGGTTACATTACGCTAATATATGGTTTATTTAAATGTTATAGATGGAAAGATGGAAGAGAGTAGGGAATGAAACTTATTGATGACATCAAACAAGGATGTATAGAAGGGAGGCTGCTAATAGGACATGTTGAAGGACTCAAATTGTACAAAGCAAGAAATAAAGCAATACAGAAATATAATACTCTTATAAAAATGGTATATTTTAACATAGATTTTGATTGGTATTCTAAGATACACTATATTTATATTATTAAATAACTTTTAATCATAAATATTACAGTGCAATACAAGCCTAGTAAAATAAAGAGCCTTGATAAAATTTAGATCCTATACGTCAGACACTGAAGTATAATCTTATTAGGAAGGGCCTTATGTAACAGCTAAAAAAACTACTACATTTACTTTTTTTAAAAGGCTCTTTCCACGAAAAATTGGACTATACGAGTTGAGAGCCTCGTCACGTGACTAACATTTTCAGGGGTGGCTTAGTCAGTACCGCCAAACATCTATGCTGCGTGAAACAAATAACCATTGTGGCACTTTTAATGCTACCCTAAATAAGTGTGTTTTGTTTTGAAGTAAATCATTTTATTGCCCTTCCTTCAAATTGTGCTTACTAATATAAGAACATAAAAGAGGAGAGGGGTGAAATTAAAGGAAATCAACCAGAATTTTCCTGAAGAAATCAAAAAAGCCTCTAAAAACAAAATACAGTGCACCTGGTCATGATTTAACTTTCTTAAGATAAGTATGTTTATCACTTCTATCTAACGGGAACTTTCTGAACCAAGTAATAGCAACACACGACTTACAAACTAACCTAACTTTAGAAGATATACACTTAATGTTTCGTCTGTAAATTCATAACTGTGAAAGAGAAATCCCAACTTTACACATGATACATCTTTTCTATCGATAAGAATCGTACAAGGGACCATTTAGTTTGACGAACTATCAACTAAGTGTTAGTTCCGGACTCTCCCATATCATAGACCTGAGTTCAAGCCTGTACATCTGCCCTAACATTAAAAGTTTAGTCAAATTATTAAAATTAAACTATAATATATCATAATTATAAATAATATAAGTTGACGTGCTTCACATACAAATACCCATCTGGTTTATCAATAAGCACAGAGATGGGTAAGTTACAACTTATAGTAAGTGTACCCGCATTTACCTGGAGGGAGAATTACACCAAACCAGATTGAAGCTTTATTTCACGTGTGCAATGGTACTAGTAATAATAATAATATAAAGGAATGTTATAAAACTGAAAATGTTATATAAGTATTAAAATTTGCAAAACAATTTATTTGTACTGAAAGTGTTCGCATTAGGTTATTATCCAAAACGGTTTTGATTTAGCTTTGCAGGCATTCATAAAGAGAGGGCAACCTGTGTCCAGATTTGTTGGTTAGTTTTGTGTACCTTTCCATAATTACCATGACATCAAGGAGAAATATACAGCTCCATCCCAACCATGACACCAAAGAGAACTATATATTATAGTGAAGAGGGAAATTATCTTCTTTGAAGCTTGAAGTCCAAAAAAGTTCAGCAAATCACGATATTAACAGGGAAACTATTTAAATATAGTATCTAACAGAACTACTTCAAAACAGCAACTAAAGGAACTACTTCAAAACATAGCTAATATATTTACCTTAAGACAGCAACAAATGGAACTACTTTCAAGTCAGTATCCAGTGAAACTAATTCAAGACATATTCTTTAAATTGAAAAATGACACCTGGACACGGGAATCGAACCCTGGACCGTTGACTTAATATGACAATGCTATAACCACTGAGAGATTCAATACTAATCCCGTGCTCAGGGTCATTGTCCACTAATAATTTAAGGCATAGTCTATGATGGACGTGCGGAAATTGTCAGCCACGTACGAGTGATCAATTAGATAATAAACTATCAGATAACGCAGCCACTATTGACTCGGGAGTTGGCCTTTTGCTGCCAATAGTCTTTCATCGGACTCCTGGATTGATCAGGGGTTATAACATTGGCGTACTAAGCCAAAGGTCCCGAGTTCAATTCCCGTGTCCAGGTGTCATTCATTCAATTTAAAGAATATAATATTTAGATTCAGCTATAACCGTAATTAACAAATAAAATAGCTTGGCTATTAATGCACAATTAAAGACAGTTATATCTAATTCGTTTAGAGTTTTTATCTTTTTTATATGTAGGTTTTTCTTATAGTTTTTCTTATAGCCACAACGAACCAGCATTATGCTAGAGAAATAACTCTAGAGGACACTTTTAGCTAGTGACTGTTATCTAATATTTAATGGTGTCGGGGGTAAACGATGGTTAACTTTTAACATCAACACAGCTCAGATAACTCAAACATTGCAGGATGTGTACGGGCTTATTATCGTGTTAGTGACGTACCCATAAAAACAACAACTTAACCAATATTTACTCAAGAATTAGTAAAATTCTTTCCAATAATTTTATACTAGCCCTACTTTTATTAGACTCAACCCATACGTGTTACTAACTTCTGGGACCTCCTAATTAGTATGAGCTTGGAACCACTCGTATCTGCTATAGTTCATCTTGAAACCGAACAAAAACCAGCACTTATAAACTAGGACATTTGATCATATATAATAAATTATCTTAACTCAGAACATCAAAATTTAGTAGTTTATACCCGAAGCTAACGACAGAAAGTCATAAAATATAGTATCAGCACCACAGGACGTTCCCATATACAAATACTAAATTCCTTTATGTGCGACCTAGGAACAAACCAGGTTCCCTTAGACATGTAGTCAACGTCCTGCTTACTACCTGTATACCCGCCTCGGTGGCGTATTTGGCTAACGCGCTTGCCGTGTTGAGCTCGACTGCTGAGGACGGGGAGATCGAGGTTCGAATCTCGGTCGGGTGAACTGGGGGTGGTTTTTCCTAAATGGTTTTCCACTCTTCCTCCACGCAAATGCGGGTTCACTTCTTCTAATTCAACCTTCCCAATTCCTAATCCATTAGAGTAATTAGTACTTAAAGCGTATAACCCGAACGAGTAGTAAGACGCGGGGCTAAATATTATTATACTATTAATAATATACTACCTGTAGCTACAAGTGTTATTAAGGCCTGGGACAATACGTAGTAAACTCCAAATCGTAAGTACTTCACTTTCTTTCAAACCACGTCAAGGCTAAGTATCTTGGACCTCATCCGGCTTAAACTCTACACAGTATTTCAGAAGAGGGTTTGTAACGCCTTAATAATTTTGCCCACATCATGAGACCAAAGCTATTATACTCGTTAAGAGTTAAGACTCACCTATGAGAACTGTAGAGGTGGTCAGATGGGCACGTTCTTCTGGTAGATGTCGGAAGTGCACTGACTCCTCTGACGGTGTCTACTGGTTACTGGAGAGAGCTGAGGAGAGTTTCTAATGACCCACTCACTGCCTGGAAATCACCTCCTCTATTCTACTGCTAGCTTGATACTATCTGTTCCGCGAACACTGACACGTCTTTCTTATGATAAGTACTTAGAAACGAACCGTTACAACTGTTGTTTTTGTTTACTTAATGGCCCATGGCTATTCAGTGACTAAATTAATCTAACCTCAAATAAAAGCACGTGTTTAAATAAACACATCAACAAGTAACATCAGCCTAGAGGAAGAAATCCACACCAGTGGTCACACAGTTTAAAGCATTAAGCTCGCAATAGGGACTGCCGGTGCCGTAGAGGTAGAGAGAGGTTCGAATCGTAGTACTAGGGAGGGTTTTCCACAGGCTCTATGGTATTCTTCTCAACTCTCAACGCTAATTTGGTTGCATTTCCTCCAGAAAATTTCCGCCATGTCCTACTACAGTCCAGTTTTTATAGAAAGTGAATTTTGGAAAATTCAAACTTTTTTGTCAAAATTGATAGCATTTTACTACTATATTAGTAGTGTTCTTTTGTAGGTATTGAATAAATATATTAAAGTGACAGCCGCAAATCACATTATTGGACGTATGAATACGGGAAAGCAGACAAAGTAGCTTTTCTATCTGTCGGATAAGGCCCTTCCTATGAAAATTGGGCTTTACCTTTCCGGGCTATACACATTTTAATCCCGTTAGAGTGGTTGGGATTAGGAAGGTATAATTGAGAGTAAATATACACCAAACCAAGATTTGGACTCCAACCACCCCCTCCCTGGGAGTCCATAATAGACGAGCTTAACGTTTTGTTCAAAAACACATCGATACAGGTCCTTACCATCTTTAGATTTAGTCGCCAATAGCTGACCTAAAGAACAAACCCCTTGACTTATTAGGCATCACTAAGAAACACGTACTGCACGTCATTTATCATCAAAATGGACCATATGAACTAATATCATAGAATATTACACACACACATATATATTTACACATATTTTAGAGATCGATATTATATACCTATGTGGCCCTTATAAAATTGTGAACAGAACATAAGTACTCCACTCTATGTAGACTTTAAGTATGTCTACGACAGGATGATTATATTAGCCAATCTGTGATAACCTAGCTTTAAATTGGTAGATTCATGGAAGGTTGGGTTTTTAAGTTGGGGAACTTATAATTTAAAACAAATATGCAGTGGCAAAGCGTGATCTTTATTTTTGGTGGGGCCAGGTCAAGGGTTACCGATAGTGATTTTTTCTCAAAACGTATTAACATATTAAATTAAATCAATCTAAGTTTTCCTGAGTTCTAAAAATCACTAGAATTACAAAATCACTAAACAAATATACAAAGAGAAATAATAAAATAATAAAGGTTTTTAATTAAACTTCTTGATTGATGACTGATGACATTACTTGTACAGAAGGCACGTCTGTCGGTCTCTTAGTGGCAGTTCATGAGTACCACAGTAAATTAATCATTCTATTGGTTTGCCTAATTTATACCTATTTTTTGACACCTGTTGATTTTATTTTGGATTGAAATTTTAACCGTGGAATCTATTTGTTATGTAATATTTACTGTTCCGAATTTTTTAAACTTAAATTAATTTTCAAAATAAATGGCAAATTCCTGGTGTTTTTTAATTATTTACTTAAATGTTTCAGATCCTTACAGCCCATAATCGTCTACAACTCCTCACCACCAAATAATAAACAATAAAAACAAAATAATCTCTGCTTTTCTTCACTCACAGTTAACCACAATTTTTACCAAGCATTAGAAAAAGTTATTTTTCTTTGCCATTCTCCTGCATAAATATAAAGTAGTTAGCCTGGTGTGCCCCTAACCGTTTAATTTCAAGTGTAAAGCTGACACCGAAATGATAGGGGGATTTACCTTGAGAGACGTCTCACACGCGTGGCTTCTTTGAGAGTGACCACCAGAGCTGGCCCTGCTCAGCTTCTATATTCAGTCACTCTAGCGCTGGTACAGTCCTCGCGTGACGTTTGGAGCAAAGAATTAATAATGTTGACTTGAATACCGTATAACGAATCCAATAACTCACTCTATATAGATAATGGTGATTCACTTCATATTCATGTTATTTTTTCAAAATATTTTATAGAATAAAAAGAAAGAAAAGATAATTTTTATTTAAAAAAAAGTTGGAAAAATGTTTTGTACCCTGGCTCTTGTGGACCCTAATATAAGCCTTTATGAATTATGGAGATTAACTAGTACACATATTCTAATGGTTTTTTTTATGTTTAAGAATAAATAACTATTTTTAAATGTTTTTATTTCATTGGTAATATTTTGTATTTTCGTCAACTTATTGAGTGTTTCCTCAACAAAGGAACCAACTCTCAACTTGCTAGCTCTTCGCGAACCTCTAAAAATCTTTTGGACACACACCACACTATATTTTCCGCACAGCTGCCAAAATTGACACGTATTCGCTTTAATGTGAGTTTGGTGGTCATGGCGAACTTAGAAATGTCAAAACTCTATAGGATGGGATATCCATAATGTGATATATTCAATCACAGCCTGTGTTACCATTTAGACTAAAATAACAAGTTTAGAAGAGCTATCCAAGTTTAAAATTATCTACTAGGTAAAAGGATGAGGAAGGTTAATATATTTGTATGGCCCGCATCTCATCATACCTTCAAGCTATCCGCATATTTACATTAGTGAGGTATGGATGAGAAGAGAAACATTTAAAGCAATTGTACTCACATTTGTTGATAAGCTGAAATAGGCATAAAGTAATCTAGTAAAGATTGAAGCTAAAATTAATTTGGCTTAAAGTAATTTGACTTGAAGATTAATTTCCCCAAAAGTCAGTTGGCCTAAAATCATTTAGCCTTAAATATAAAGTTAAAGCCACAACACAGCCAGCCGGTATTCTAACCTCAATCTCTCCATTCCTGTAGTGCCAGCCAAGTAAGACGAAACTTTATAACATTTATCTGCTTGATTACCGTTGCAGGTGGTCGGATGATTAACGCTATTGTCTTAAAAATATGTGGGATGATCTCACATCATGAGTACACTAAAATTTATCTCAAATGGATTTCTAACCAGTTTTTTATTGCGTAAATATACGGCTAACCCAGAATGGTTGTAAGACGCGGGTCATTGCAGTTTAGGCCTGCAATTCTTGTATCGGATCAAGAGCATATATTCAATCTTTAAATAAAAAAATATATTTTTCTATAACATTTTAATTTGATTAAAATTATGTCCAGACTTAACTATATAATGTACATGTAGTTTATAGAAACCACATATATTCCTTTAAGATACAAAATAATACAAATCAATCAGTACTTTCAGGAAGCCCATAAGATCATTATTTTTGAATGTTAAATTACTCCATATCTCGGTTTAGCTCAGGTAGCTACATATTTGTATGTAAAAATCCCACTTGTAAGTTTTTAGGAAAGTTTATTATTACTATTATTATCATTAGCACCGCGTCTTACTACCCGTTTGGGTTATACGCACTTACGCTAATGTGCAAATGGTAGGGTGAATGTGAGATGAAATGAAGGACCTACAGTTTAACGTGGAATCCGAACCACGGTGGAGACCTGGCATTCCTCACATTCACAAGATGTCTTGTCAGAGGTGAAGGAAGGGTTTGGTGATCAGATAAATCTTTGCCGGGACCGAGGATTGAACCCCGGCCGCCAGCATAGAAGTCTGACACCTTACCCCTAGACCGCCAGGTCACCCTTTTTAGGAAAGTTAAATATTTAAAAAAATGTATAATTCATATACATTCCCGACTTATGTAGTTCCTCCACAGAATGCGCTAGACTACCAACATAATTACTTTATTTTTATTCTCTGTATTTAATAACGGTTTTCCTTCATATGTCACTTGAAGATATTCTAGGATGACTGCTCATACCAAAATCAAAACAACACTATATTCGCTAACATCAAGATTACTATTTGACACTGTTAACTAATCTAAGCTATAAACAGACGCTATGACGTTCAGCCAGCCCCACGGAGAAATAATAGCTAGGGCACGACAAAACTTTCACTCACAGCTTGAGACAGAGACTTAGAGGCTGCTCACCAAGAACCCTCATGGTGACGCACTTTGCCTTCGTCAAACCGGTACTCCTCTATGCCTGAGCGGCTTCTACAACAACCAGTCCACTACGCAGAACTGCATCCATTCCTTTGACAGTCAAGCTGCCTGAAAACTATTTCCCCTCCCCTTTGCACACAATGCATATATAAACTATTTTCCCTGCCCTTTGCACACAATGCATATATAAACTATTTTCCCTGCCCTTTGCACACAATGCATATATAAACTATTTTCCCTCCCCTTTGCACACAATGCATATATATATATATATATATATATCCAAGAGAACAAGCATTCAAAGATATTCAACATCTGGGCTTACTTTGTGCAAAACGTGCTAAACCAAGAACCTGTTATTAATTAATTGTCTTCGATTCCCTAATCTTAACGGACTACATAGACGGATAAGACCGAGAAATAAACATCCCTTCCCTCCCCACTTTCTACTTAAACTCTACTAACAACTAGCTCAGGAGCCCATCGATGACTTTAACCACCCTGTGATTTCACTCGACCCCCAATTACTGCACAAGCCCGACTAAACCAGCTTGGGTGGGTTGCTCCACAAGTCGCATAAATCATCCATTTAATTTTTCATCCAAGCTTGTATCAATTCATCATATAACAGCAACAAACAAGGTCAATCAACATCTCATATATAATAGAAAAATTAGTGAACTGGTGGTCTAGGGGTAAGGTGTTGGACTTATGTGCTGGGGGTCCGGGGTTCAATCCTCGGTCCCAGCACCTATTTATATGATTGCCAAAGACCCCCTTCATCTCTAACAAGACGTGTATTAATCACAACTTGTGAATGTGTGGAATGCGAATCCTGAGTTAAACTGTAGGTCCTCCATTTCATTTCACAATCACCCTACCATTACACATTAGCGTAAGTGCGTATAACCCGAACGGTAGTAAGACGTGGTGCTAATAATAATAATAAATAATAATAATAATAATAATAATAATAATAATAATAATAATCGAAAAAGTCTCACAAAGCCACGTACCACCATGCATCATTATTAAAACTTTAGGGTGAGGATTGATAACTTATTGGTAATCGCCCCCCACCAATTAATCCAAAGACGCCTATAGTAATCAAAAAACGCTATCCTTTCTCTTCACAAAAAACTACCGCCAATTTGTCATACAACTTAAAGTCCCATTTTCGAAATTTTACCAATAACATTCTTTAAACCCCATAAAAATATGGATATCTCTTGCTATTTATACAACCGCTTGGCTGCAGATGATGTAGTCATCCTAAATCACCCATGAAAGTCCAGCTCGATTTAGTTAGTTTAAGTTTTGAATATGCTATATTCATCGACCAGTTGACACAAAAAAAGTTGTCATCAAGGAAATACCGGTAATACACAAAACACAACCGTCAAATTCAACCTCCAGACTCTCACCTTTTCAATATCTACAAAATAACAGTTCATGACGACCAGCAACGAGGACCCTGCCCAGATAAACACAGAATATTATTAGATCAATACTTTGATCTAAACATTTTTCAAGATTTGACAAGCTTACTATTAAACTCCACTATATTTTAGTAACTATGTGATAAGGAAAAACTATGCACACAACAGCATCTCTGGATGAAGGAGAGGTGTAAGCTTTCAATGGCACACTTACCTCACTTTTGAGGTCAGAATTAAATTGCTGTATCAATTTAAACAATCAATTATTACGTTGTAATATATATTTCAGTGCTTTTAAAAAAATTAGAACGTTAGACTAGATTTTACAGTGAAAGATTAAATATAGTTAAGGACGGTATTATATTGTATTGTCTTATAAAAGTTATGTAACAAAATAAATATGATGAAACTGTGACTATCCATCGACGATATTTAACTAGACAAAACATTTTACAGATTATTTATAAAACAGCTACGTTAAAGCACATGCCCAAGGGATTTTTATCAAAAAAAAAGGGGTGAAATTTGAGATGCAATAAGTTTCAAATTTAATTGTATGGTATGAAAATAATATTTTCTTACATAACGTCACACGTATTATATCTAAAGTGTATGTTTCTAACTAATTAATGGAGGAACTTTGGCATTCAAGCTTTCCTGTAGATTTCTTAAATTTTTATGATATGGTTCCATGTCTTCAATTCCAAGTTCTTATGGCATACAGCTGTTAATTGAGTTACAACTATTGTACAATCTATAAAAGAAATGTGAACCCATCTTTCATCAAATATCTCCTTAGATTTTTATCATTATATTTAATTATATTAATATTTTTCTTAAAAAAAGTTCCTACTATCAAATAAATATGACGATGTAATACCTCTAATAATCATCATACATAGCCCAAAGTAAAGTTCACTATAAAAATGCCAAACTCAAATTTCATCTCGGATTTTTTTTAAATGTATGACACCAGCGTTTTAAGACTCTCTGGCAAAATGATAGATCCTTAAGTTTCAAAACATATGAAAATTACATTCAAAAATATATAACTCAAGCATTAATTTTATATTAAAAAAAATACCGGTATTGTCCAGCCCATCAAAACATTTCCACGCTGCACAATGTGGGAAATATGCCGGAAAAAGCTTATCAATTAAGATTTGTCGAAAACCAAAATATATCGGAAAACATAAATACACTTTAGGAATACATTTTGAACGAGCCTACCTACCATCACATTGTCTATTCTGAACTGTTTGAGATTTTAAGTGGTCCAATGTTAACAAAAATATTTTTTTAACTAAAGTTAATCTCAATTGTATCAAATCTTTGTTTAAGATGGGGTATATTTGATGTTATTATGTCACTATAAGCATCCCAAATACTTAAATATAATTATTAAGCTTGATTTTATTTGTAAAGACTTAATGCTTTTAGTACAAATGAACATTTTGGTTTACAATTTAAAAAATATATAATAGATAACTTTTTTAATACAGTTTTATTTGCACAAATTTTGTGTCACAAAATTAAAACAAAAATAAATTGGGAAGCTGCTTTTCCTAAAGTCATAGCTACCATTCAGATACAGATTTTTGGTCATTGCATATTAATACCCGTTCGGTTTGTACGCATATGCACTATTTACGCTAATGTGTTAGGGATTAGGAAGTGTAACAGCATTTGCGTGGAGTGGAAAACCAATTAGTATTGCAAGAGTGACGCCTTAGACCACTCGTCCACTGAATACATTCAGAAGTTTTAGATGCAATTATAAACATTTAGCTTTTGAAGTGTGTAATCTGTCAGTTTTTAAGATCTCTTGAAAAATATTTATATTAGGGTTAGTGGGGAGTTTGAAAGGGTGAGCTCGAATTGCGGAATAAAGTATACCTGCCAGCTTGTCCATACAAATTGATGACACAATCTCTAATCCCATTCAATTCCTAACTAAATTTAACCTAACCTAAACGAGCCTAACCTTACCTAACATAACCCCCATGTTCCATTTTGAACAAAGTCATCATTAATTTAATTTTTAGCCCGCAGTTCATGTAAGGGTATTACTGAACTCGGATGGGTTGTTCCGCAATTCGCGTGCACCAGTTTGAAATACCTGATTCAAGTAAGGTTAAACATTTTATTTTGTATCATAAACAAGGTACAAAAAAATAATAATGTAGAAATATAAAATTAAAAACACAAGTCTTGTATTAGGTAATAGCAAGCACATATATAAGTAGCCAAAACAAAGTCCCTTCTGTATCAATTTGAATATGATATATCATAGTAGTAAAAACATTCTCTCTGAATTAATACACTTTTACATATCTATAATGCCATTTTAAGACTCTTAAGGTGAAAGAGCTGTAGATTATATTAAACTTGATTATTCGAAAAATATTTGAAAGGGGTTCTAATTAAGTAAGAATATATTTTTAATTTTTGGATGCCAGTGAGCCTATGGGGGTCAGTTTTTCAGTTCATGACATTTTGTTATGGTCTGTAAGATTTGACTATCACATATTTGAAACCTTAATGGAAATCAATAATCCCAGACATGGTCTATCAAGTATTTTAAAATGATTTTAAAGGCTATAACATTGAATGCAAAACAAAGATAGGCTAATACACTTAAACATTTAAAAAAAAATCTGAAACTCTCATTTATATGACATTATTTATTCGTATTAATTCATATTTTACACGAGGCAACTTTGATAATATTGTGGGTACCTAAAACCACAGTTGTGTATTTATAAATATGAATTTTTTCAACTGATTATATATTAACTTGGCATGCACTGTCACGACAGAGAAATCTAATTTGCTTACAAAATACTGTGCCACAACGATTGTCTTCCACAGGGGGATTCTGTTTATATCTTAGCAAGAGACCCAATATAATTAGTAGATCTGAGACTATTGGATTACCCGTCTAAAAAAATATTCCATATTACACTTGAAATGAATTTAATATTTTTGCATAAATCTAATGTTTAATTATTTTTAAACTTTAGTGAATTTGCTTTAGTAAGTACTTTATTAAATAGCTGATTTTATCAGCACTAGCCTAATACTAGGACACACACACAGACAACAGAAATACTCCAGTCAACCGCTCAGCAAAAACACATTTTCCACCTTGCTGGTAATCGAACCTTGAGCCTTTGATTCAGTGGATATATGCTTTGTTATCCAAGCTAACTACATGATATCTCGCACATAACAAGACCCATTTTATTCTTATCAGTACTATAGGTAGGTCCTTCAAATCCTAAATCCGTGATTTGAGGATTCGGAAAAATTCAGGTTCGAATTTAAATATTTAAAAAATTATTCGTTGACCTCAGAGGTCTTGGGGTAAAGTGCTCAACTCAAGACCCGATGTTCGTGGGTCTAAATCCAGATGTGGTCTTCGGATTTTTCTTGAACGAAAAATATCCATAGCATAACTTCCTTCAGAAGTAAAGCCGTTGATCTCATGTAAAAAAAAACCTATAATGTATGTTTAAATAACTTTCCCGGCAAAATTGGTAAGCTCCTTAGATCTCACTCATTGAAATTCTCGTGTGCTAATATAATCAGTCCGTTCAGAAAGTGAACGTTAAATACCTCAAATAAATAAAAATATAGATATATTTTTAAATTGTATCTACATTTTGTTTTAGACATTTTATGCTTCTTAATGTTGGGATATCCCAACATAATTTTAGCACCAACCAAAAACCAGCTGCTAGTCTACTAACTTACTTCTTAAACGAGTGTAAATTAACATTTGAAAAACATCATTATAGAGAACGGGGGTTTAGAAGGTGAAACCATACCATTTTGATTCAGTCAACCTCTACTGTTCTACATGATGCCACACAAATCATTCAATTATTTATTTTTACAATTGGATTTAGACATACTGTCAAACCCACTCACGTGCACACACATTCGTACTTCATAAAAGTAGTAGATTAGAGGTTAATTTTTAACTCTAGAAGTAGCGGCTCGTCTTTATTTCTTACCAGATAAAGCCACGGGATTGAACTAGAAAACTGTTCCCTCCTATTTTTTTTTTATCAAACTCACACTTTAAGCACAAATACGCAATTTTTTCACATACCTTCCAGGGTTATTTTACATGACCCAATCGACATGGGGCCGACGGCTTGACTTAACCACCCAAGGAAGTTGTGCTACGCATTTTTATCACTCTAGAAAAATCTGTCATCCCTAGCTGGGTTTGAACCCAAAAACATCAGGTCTCGACCCCTAGACCTCCAAGGTAGATGAAATACTGGTACCTATAAGTAAAATACTATAAAATATCAATAAAATAGTTGAATTTTTAAAAAATGATCAAAAATATATTATAAAAGAAAATATTCGATCTCGGTAATATTTGATAATATTAAAGTCTGGGAGGATACATTTCAATATAATCTTATAAACAATGACTTATTATACTTTGTGCGTTGCTAGTTTTAAAAATTAGTTTTAAATTAATTTTTCGTCAAATCAAATGTAAAAAGGAAGTTCATCTGCAGAAAGCAAGCCATTAAAGCCAATGTGCAAACCTACCACCACAACTTCATTGGGCTTGTGTCTAAATAGCTACCAAAGGAACAATTTACTAGTACTAAATACGCGAAATGTCCCTAACCTAAGACCAGAGGTTTATATTTCTATTACCAAATACCAGTATGGAGAACTACCACGGAAGCGCAATAGAACAACCAACTGTTCTTCAAGTTCATTGCAATATTTTAAAGCTATCTTATATCTACTCTACTCCCTCAAGTGTCCTTGAACAAAACTCGTGTTCCATCCCAACCACCCGCCCATCAGCGTCAAGCAACCTAGTGTCGTCCTAGCGGCGACGACGACGATGTTTGTTGCTCAGCAGTTGGCTCACTGCTTTCAGGACCGAGATTGGGATCTGAAAATAAGAATATATATATATAAAGAGAGAAAGAGAGTTTAGCACCACGTCTTACTAACTGTTCAGTTTATAAGCATATGTGCTAGTACGCTAATTAACTAGGGATTATGAAAGTTAAACTTAAAGAAAGTGTACCCACATTTGCATTGAGGTTGAGGAGGAAACAATTTACTAAAAAACACTCTTAGGCCTCGCCATAATTGGCAGTTTAATCTAATGTGATAGTGACGCCCTAGAACATTTTACCACCATATCATACAGTTGACAACAATTATAATTTTATGTTTTGTAGCAAAATAAACACTAAAAACTTCCAATTTAAAAAACAAATATTCTATATTTAATTGTATTAGCACGTACATAGGCTCCTGACCCGCTGCTTCCAAAAAACTACTTTACCAATACCAACCATACCCCTTAAATAAAAAAACTTTACAGCCATGATGATAACCGCACGTGGAGAAGGCCTCAGTTTCGTTTAGTACGGTTTGTTGGTGAGGGGATGGTTGGAGTTCAAATCCCAGTAGAGTGTAATGAGGGTGCATTTTCATATATGTATACCTCATTACTCTCCACACAAATGAAAATAAAATATTAAGATTCAATATATTGCACTCGATATTTTCACAAACTGTTTTCCTAGACCAAATAACTATGATTTGTATTTGAATCCAGTAGTACACTCATGTTTGTCTCCAATTGGATGAACGCAAGCTAACGTATAACTCAGGGGTTCCCAAAATTGTTAAGACCGCACCGCCCTTCACATGTCAAAGATTCCGTGCGATGCCAATGCGCCTAATATTTTCAAGGGGCATTATAATCTGTAACTAAAATAAAGATAGCGCTTTCACAAAATATTATGTTTTCTTATATGATTTATTCCATTCTTTAAAATATGTACGAGTGCACTTATTGAATACTAGCTACCCATCACACCCGCTTCAGTTCTTGCGGGCTCTAACACAACGCTCTTGCAGTAGACTGGACTGCCGATGACGGGGAAATCAAGGTTTTGATTAAATAATTGATTTGGATAAGGATTCATATCATGATACCGATATAATCACTTTTTGTTCGCATCCGTGTTTTAGTTGACTAATTTCAACAAAAAACGTTTATTGTAACATAACTATAATAATTACATATATTGTCTCGCGGAATTTTTTGTTCACATTAGTGAGAACGTTCAATATTTATATAATTTTTTTTATGTAATACCAATAGTTTTTGCAGATCACGCGGATAAAGCATATTTTTAGGCATTTTTTATACCTTTTATAAAACTATTGACATTTTTATGAGGAATAAACAAAATTTTCAAAATAAAATATAGCCTATGCTACTCGCTGATAATGTAGCTTTATATTGGTGAAAGAATTTTTAAAATCGGTCCAGTAGTGTCTGAGTTTATCCATTACAAACAAAAAAACAAAAAAATCAAATCTTTCCGCTTTATAATATTAGTGTAGATGTGCATGTTGCATTCCACTATACACTATAGGTTTTAGTTTTTCCTTATAGTAATGACACTCAGAATCAAGACCAGAGACGTCCCAGGGCATTGTGACACACGGTTTGGGAGCTCCTGGTATAACTAACTACATATACATACAAGAAATGAACTATAACCACCCCATTGCGACAATCAAGTGAGTTTACGTGTGCTAATGGAGACAGGAGATGGGGCAGCTATCCAGTAACTTATCAATGTGCACGCAATATAAATGTCAACCTCATTTATCCTAATAGTCCAGTGATGGGTAGGTTATGGTTTGAATCCCAGTTTCAGATGAGTTAACTATGTTTTTCCCCGAAATAATTTAACACTTTATCCACATAAATGCGGGTACATTTCCCCGAAAAATCTGCCTTCTTAATCCCCCTTTAGTATAAATAACATATATTCCTGGTACTACGACGTCATGGGTATACATCCAACAACCAGGCGTGACTGATTGACGAGCCACGAACAAATGTTACGGTTACAGATAAAACTTACGTTGAAGACGTTGTCATAGAAACCAGGTCCATTCTGGGTCGCTGTCCCCTGGGACGTGAACCCACCAATACCAGCTCCTGCTGAGGCGGATGATGACCACGATGACGAAGAAGAAGAGGCACCACTGCCCCCGACCAAACCACCGCCGCCGACAGCGCCTCCACCAGCAGCAGATCCACCCCCGGCAGTATAGACTTCCCCGCGGATCCTGGACTTGACGCCTGTGTTGTCACGGTACTTGACTACGGTCTTGACGGCTGCGCCGTGCAAGTTGCTGGCTCCTAGAGGTAACACATCACGCACTCAATACACTGATTTGAGATCTGAGCTCAAAGGATAAGGAGGAAGAACAGTGTTAGGTTGATTTGATAGATCGTAGAGGTTAACGTCCGCAAAAATGAATTAAATATAAAACATATCATAGATAAAGTTAAATAATGATACATCTTTCTAGAAAATTCAATGTGTTTTACTAGAATTTTACACGAACTGTTACCCTAAAGCAATTAACCACGCAATCAATGAACATATATATGATATATAAGATCACAGGATTTGGGGCACAAGCTGCTAGCTCCTCTATATAAACTAGAGGAGTGCGAGTAAGCATTTTTCACTTTAAGACGAGTTTGATTCGAGTTTAAACAAAAACATCGAGTTTTTTAGTTCAAGTAATATAAAGCAATAATATATTATAAATATTTCAAGTTGAATTTATGTAATGGATCCATGCATAAACCATAAATACAAATATAAATTTTTTAGATTTTTTTTTGTGAAAAAATTATAATCACACAAATTCGGATTTCAAAATATATATTTAATAGGATGATGCTATTTTTTTAGTCAGACAAAAGGTAATATTGATGAATTAATTTTTTATGAAGTAATACCTTTACATTGAATACAACTAATTAAAATCGGAGTTTAAAAAAAATAATTGAAAACTCAGGGTGTTCAAATTTTCCCGGGTACTTAAATATATAGAGTTTATTTGAGTCAAGTTCAAGCAGGTACTAAAACGCGACTTGAACTCAAGCTATTGAGTATTCGCACATCCCTAATAAACTACAATTTATAGGCCTTACGCACTATTTTAAGGATATATAATATGTTTGTTTTTGGACCAGACGAAGAATTGCTAGAATGGGGGAAAGTATTTGTTTTATAGGCCTGTTAAAAATAAGCACGCTATTTTGAAAGAGCTTCTTTGCTATCAAATTTTCTCCCCGATCTATATTGTATACTGAACACTATTTTTAGTGAAAGTTTGGGAAAACGGAGATAGCTTTGGCACAGATTTTGTTTAGATACCTGTGAAAATAAACTGTGGTAGGCTAGATTATGATTGAATAATCAATCCTGGCCCTCCGCCTGTCATGAACTTATCTAGTTTCACTATTATAAAATGATAAGGTAGAATAAAGTAGTTTGTTAAAATCAAAATTAATTAATGGAATATTTGTTTAGTTTAGTATAAAACAACTTATTTGTAACTAACTACATTGGACCCGGACATAATATAAAGTATTTTAACGCAGAACATTAGGGTGATAACGTGGGAAAAGGTACTGGTTTCTTGCAGTTCTTATATAAAATATTTTTTGGCCTAGATAAATAAAATATTGCTTCATTAAAAACATAACGTTTAATTTTCTTCGCATTGTAGACACCCTTCCCTATCTCTTCAAAGTATTCACACTAATCAGTGACCAGCGGTAGACACGATCAATGATCTTGGGATCATCAGGTGTCATAAGATATAAAGATTAAAAAGGTAGGTAGTACAGGAACACAGCTGGAGATTGTTGGATAAATAAATGGTTAGACTTTTAGAGAACTGTGCCAGTGTTGAGATAGATGCCATAATATAATAATGACGTCCCCTCTTAAGAGTAAACAGTACACACACACAATTTACAAGTCGTCTCCCAGACGATGAATAGTGATGTTTAGGTAGTAATAAATATAATGAGTTGCCTAGAATCAAATTGAACTTTCTCAAAAATTATCGAAAGTGAAGTAATTGCATGTTTCAAAGCATACTTTTCCAAGGAATATGATAATATGTTCAATTACCGTCAAACTGCACTCTATCCGCATTAAACTCTGTGATGAAATCACCACCTGGACACAAACTGCACTTTCTCCCATGGATAAAGTTCAGAATGGTTCGAAGATGACCATTGGCCAATCACAGCTTCCCATTTTCTACCTATTGCTCCCTTGCTTGCAGTCAGCTGTGTTAAGTTCATTGAATGAGTTTTCTGTACGTCTTGTGATGTATTATACTTTATTTTAACTGTTAAACACCGAATACTGTTCTTAAACTACGTTAAAATGGAATTCAGTATAACGCCAGAGGATAAAAAGTTACTTCATGGCCTGAAACATGCAAGAAAAATGTTTTAAAATCCAACAAGTTAGTGAGTGTTTTGAATATCACAAAATATCACTGAAAGCTATATAAATGAATTATTATTACACATAAAATATAATTTATTTGACGGAAATAATCCAGTAGCTTCCTGATTCAGAACATTAATGTAAATGGTAATTACAATATTATTATTTGGTTAAGAATCAAGCAATCTATGTAATTTTTTTTTAGGTTAGTGGATTACACATGGGTTAGATAAGGTTTATAGCTTGAATTGTTTTTGTTGTAGGTACAAAGTTACAATATGCCTACATATCCACAATGTAAACACGAAAATAACACACTGTATCACTGAAAATAATTGAAAATGCATTATGTTAAATATTTTCACGAGATGATCTATCAAAAACCCCGAAAAGGTTTTCAGGATAAATTTATTGTAAAACACACAACAATCTCTAACATTAAACGGAGAAGCGCGACAAAAGGAACGTACTCTGAGAAGGACGCAACAGCCAAGTACTTCATTAGAAAAAGAGCACAAAACGAAGTTCGAGTTTGCAGAGAGGAATTTCTCACTATCCTCGGCATATCGGCGAGACGTGTCAGTACCATGCTCAAGAAATATTATTACATTGGGAATGTTGATGAAAAGAGGGGTGGTTTTCAAAAGAAAGGCAAATATCAAAACAAGAAGGAATGTGTGATTTGGTTTATTAACACTTTCAAGTGTGTAGAATCACACTACTGCAGGGGAAAGAATAACAGAAAACATCTACCTTCAGAGTTAAGTATCACAATGTTGTGGAAGATGTACTCAGAAATTCGGACAAACGTTCCCGTGAAAGAAAGCTTTTTTTAAAACTAATAATTATTTGGGTTTTGGACCACTAGATCAAATATATGCTTTGTGTGCCTACAACTTCGAGGAAGAATAGCTTCAGCGAAAGATGAAATGGAAAATACAACCTTAACAACAGAACTACGTGTTCATAAAGCTCACGCTAAAGTATTCTTTGAACTTTTGCGCGACAAAGGCCCGTCTAAAATTATACTGTCGTTTGACTGTGAAAAACATATTCCATTGCCTCATTGATCAGATCAATGTGTGTATTATTCAAGACAGTTTTATATGTTTAACTTCACCAGTGTCAAAGGGAACAGCAACGCTCATCTTGCTCCTGACAATGTTACATCCTATGTGTGGACTGAAAATGAATTTCTAAAAGATTCAAACACTCTAGTTTCATGTATGTTTGACTTTTTTCTGTCTTCTAATAGGTCTGACTACACCACACACTCGGACGGGTGTAGACTCAGAAGAGCCAATTGATATGCAGTGCTGTCAGCCACAAGAAGAAGAGCAAAATCTCTTCATGTAAATGGGTTCAGATGGTCATTAAATCGGTAGACTGTTTAGTTGATTACTGTATTTCTGTGACTAATTATTCTTTTAATATCATAATATTATTGATTTTTAAGAATTTTTAAAATTATTATCGAAGAATACACTTGCCCAAAATCAAGGTTTGTTTGTTCAAATACATTATTATTATTATTATTATTATTTAAAAGCAAAAGTTGATCCTTATATAATGTCTTTTAGTGAGAATTAATTCTATATTAGTACCAAATTGAACTTAGGTAAAACTTTTTTTTAGTCCCGGTTATAAATTTTAAAATTTTATTTTTAAAGAATTAATGTCCTCTTTTGTATGTTTGGACCGATAAAAAAGATCAATGTTGGGTCTACAAGGGTCAACACTTCGTATTAAAATTTCAACTTACGTTTAACATTTTCGACATTTTATTAGGTGTTGCAAATCTTCATGCCATCGCATTGCTATTAAGTTTCTCGTTTATAAATTTTGACCAATAAAAGATGTAAATTTTGACTATTGAGTTTAAAATGAAGATAGATCATTGTTGTACAAACATTTCTCCTAGGAGGTTTAAGGAAAAACAACCTCAACTTTTAGAAACTTACTTATATTTAATTACTCTATGGCAGTGGATAATTATTGCGTTAAAACTTTAGTATCTCTTTACAACTAAAGCTCAATAAATTGTATTAATATATTTTTCAATATCTCAGAAACTGTTGGATTTATAAAAATATATTTCATATAATTTTTTTAAATTTTTTAATAGTACTACAATTTTGCAATGATAAGTTATTTAGCATCTCAAATAGCCGCGGGGACACGGAAGTTTCTGCTTCTGTAAATTACATTAAAAGTCATTTTCATGGGAAAATGAAAATATCAAGTTTATTTATAATCTTAATCAACGCCTAGATACGAGTTTTAATCAAAATCATTAGAGCAGATTTTGAGAAAATAGATTTTTTTTATCTTTTCGCCCTTTATTAAACTACTCTTAATTTTAAGTTTAAACAGATACACAGAAAGACGGCATTGCAAAGACCACTTTTTAGTGTTCAGGGGGTCATGAGAAGTTGACATCCATCAACATTTCAGTTTAGATTTTTTTACGGTCGCAATACTTTATTACCTTTTGTGTTTGAAAAGTTAACAAAATATATATATTACGTATAGCTTAAAAGTTATTGGTTTTATAAAAATATATTTCAAATAAAATATTTGTATTATAAATAGACCTACATATTTGTAATGATAAGCAATTTCATATTTCAAATAGTTTATGAGATATTATATAAAATAATAATTTACGCATCAGACCGGAACCCTTAAATTCATTTTACCGAAATATTTAGAGTAGATATTTTGTTTAGAATATTTATAAATGTCTAGAAATGAAATTTAATCAGATGAATTAGAGCTAATTTTGAGAAAATCGACTTTTTCTATTTTTTGCCCTTCAGTAATTTACCCTTAATTTTAGGGTTAGCTATCCAATTCCAAAAACTACTTGGGGTAACCCTATGAAAACCATATATACCAAGTTTTAGCCTGATTGGTAAAATAGTTTAGGCTCTAGTTGGAGGTACAGACAGACGGAAATTCAAAAACAACTTTTTCGGATTCGAGGGGTCATGAAACGTCGACATTCATCAAAATCTCGAGTTCAATTTTTTTTTGACGATCACAATAATTTCTCTACCTGTAATATAGCGAGAAAGTAATAAAACATAGTCAGTACCATTAATATAATGATCTCATTTAAAGATAAAATAAAGACAAAAGAACAAACCATTTAAGAATTAAATATTAAATAGCTTCCCATGTCAATCGAGCGACTAAAGTGGCTATTGGCGGCCTTTCTATGAATCAATACATCTTCTGTAGCAGATATGATTAGGTCTGACAGCCATGTTTGTTACAACCTGGTGACCTCAACAGTTCTTGAATATCTGTCAAGGATGTCCTGGAATTTAATGACAACTTTTTCTCTTCATTTAAAAAGTTTGTAATCTATATCGCTATGCCCACGATAGATATTTAACAAATGTTGATATCACCATGTGAATAAAATAAAACAATACGTCTCTATTGAACAATATTTTATTTATTCAGGCAAAAAGTTCCTACACAAATTGACCTTTTCTCGCGTCCACTACGTCCCCACTTTAAGTGACACGAAAACACCGACGACGTTTGATTTCGTGTAATAAGCCAGAGGTGTCACAGAGAGACGAACCGGTGCTGTCACACAAAGTCTTATTGCTAAGGAACCCACCCAACACTAGTTTTTGTTCTGTAAATGTGAAATAGTGTACTTACCATTCGACATAAGTTTGCTCACAGCTGAGAGAGCAGATATCGGGATCTGAAAATAATAAAACCATCTTGAATTAATTTTACTGTTTGTTGGTTATTTGAATTAATATTATTTTCAATTTCTCACCATAAGCTTTTAGGCTAAAATCCACAGCTAAAATAAATGAGGCACTCAGAATTTAACTTTCTTTTATGTTTTTCTGCCAGTGTGTTGGCCACTATCTTCTAACTCTATTTAGTATAGTTAAATAGAATGAAGGTTTATTATTTAAAAAGGCACCACCATCATTTACCCAGATAGAGGATTAAAACTCACACTATTGTAAAAGCTAATTCCAGTGCTTCCAATTGGCGGATGTCTATGATTTACGTCATTAAGCTTGAGGATGGTTTTTATTAAAAAATAAAAGTGAAGATTATTCAAAACCTTTAATAGCCATCTTAAACCACCCATTTTATACTGTGTAGCTGCTAAAATTGTGAAATACGTGCATTAATTAATGTTTTTCATTCTAAGTAATGACATTAATCAATGTTCTCAACCATAAAGTATTGTAAAATAAAAACTTTATATCTTAACTGCTATAATTAGGTGTTTTCTTCACTAACCTTAGAGTTGTTGTTTATAATTATAGCCCAAGTTAAATCACAATGACGCTACACTTGCAATTAAAACATAGTTACACACTTTTTGTTTTGTTTTAATTGTCTGAATTAACCTTGAATTTTTTTTGTTCTCTAATTATTATACGTTGTCGCCCGTATAGTGAACAGATAATGTGGCTAAGAACATCCTACATCCGTCTTCTGTCCCCCACTACGCCCTTCTACGATGTAGCTTGTAGGACAGGGACTTATTCTGTTCCGTCAACGTAAGACTCTTAATAATACCTTTCATAGTAAATGGAGTTTAGCTTATTTATCAACATTTTCTAGTAATCCAACGTATGATGAACCTTTTCGTTCGTTTCTACTGAAGGATGCTAAAATACGATTTAAATTGTGGTTGTAAGACTAGTAAATGCAGCCTTCTAAAATATACGGGGATTATTACCTATTGGGACGTAATCTTCATAGTCTACTTCAAACCAATAATCTATTTCCTGTTAAAGCTTCATCTCTAAGTCCACCAATCGACATTGGAGTCGGAGTACTTTCAAATATTCAGAGATAGTAGGTCAGCAAATATTTTATTGTTCTCATACACTGCAGAGCCTCCAGTAATTATTATTTATAAAATTCTTATTTTGGCTAATTAAACTGCTAATCATAATCACCGGGCTATGGTAGCCTTTAAACTTGAGGTGGACAGCCCTGTCAACACAAGTGGTGAATTGTTCATAAAAGTGTAGCTAATGTGGGTTTTACAGCTCTAACAGTATCCCCGCCCCCCTAACGGTTCGCGTGAAGAGAGATACTGTAACGGTGAACCTATTTTAAGAAGGAAAAATAATCCTCAATTTACCCAGATTGAATTTGAACCTCAATCTGTCATCAGAAAAAGGACTAGATGAACCTGGTATTCAGTCCACGTGCATAACCACCGATGTGATAAATATACACTAGAATTTCCAGGTTGAAATTCTAAGAAGAATTCCAAGAATTCTCTCAAAGATGGTGAGCTAGCTACCAAGGAGAAGAGGCAACAATTTTGTCTAATATATCGATAAATTTATCATTTTATGTATTGCAAGATATATAATTTATTAAGAGCTACGATGTATCGATCAAATTATATTTGTATATTAGTTGCATTCTTTGTATTGAATTGTATTGTTCTGGGCTAACTGGAACGACAGTATTAAAAAGAGGTTTACTATTCTATATTGCATTCTTTACTTCCTTTTACTTTTATTTGTGGGGAATGCCAGGACTCCACCGTGGTTCGGATTCCACGTTAAACTGTAGGTCCTCCATTTCATCTCACAATCACCCTACCATTACACATTAGCGTAAGTGCGTATAGCCCGAACGGGTAGTAAGACGCGGTGCTAATAATAATAATAATAATAATACTTTTATTTTTTATTTAGCTGTTGAAAGCAGCAAAAAGATTTTAACAAAAATAATAAGTCGATTTAGTTAATGAAAATAGAAAATAAATCGTTCAAACAATCTTTAAACATTAAAGCGTGGTCCGATAAATGAAACATGTCGATAAATTAATTTAGATACCAGATTCTAAACTATCTATATTTGTGTAAATACATTTATATACTTTTATAACGATGTATAGTTGGCATTCCTACTAAGGAGTATTTTTTTAATCTTATAAAAACATGGTGGATACTAAACCAATAAAATTAGTTTTTGAAAGTTAAAATTGGAAGAAAAGTAATAGGGCGTCAGATATGACTTATTAGCTACTCTCAAGGATATATGGTCCAGTGAGCTAATCTTAAAGGAAACGCCTCAGAATCTGCTCGGAGAGTAATTTAAAACAAAACAAAAATCCCCCCTCTGCCCCCCACAAGTGGATACGGTCTGGACTGAACCCCGACCTTGATTCAGAAACAGTAGCGGAAACCAGGCCCACAACCCTGACGATACAGATCACGATTGATGCTTCAAGGCTCTCGACAGTGGTCGGACCACCTGAATCGTGGAATATTCCACTACGAAGCCTAAGGATACATTTTTGACATCCGGTATTAGGCACAAAGCTATGAACATCGTATAATAACTCAGGTATTTCCCCATCACATCATAAGTGTGTTGTTGTCATGGGCTGTCGGCGTTGTTAACGTGATTTCACATCTTCCTTTACCAATGGAAGAAAACATGTCTTAATAATTAAATAACATAATCATTTCTACGTCATTTTTATTATTTTATTTTTAAACGGTCTCAATTAATTTTTATGCTCATAAATACTGTACATTGCTATTGTAGAAGAAAAAACATATTATTTTGTATTCATGGTGGTATACTAACTAACGCTATATTTTAATTTTAGTATTTTCATCCTCTTAGCAAAAGGTTATAACATGAGACGACTGAAAAATACCAACTCAATATTGTTACGATTCCGGATTTTATTACATGTTGGTTGCTGTATAAAAATAAGAATAGTCAAGTCAAGTTTTAATTTTAAACAAATAGTTAATTATTTATTAATCTTGAAATGAACCAACTTGGAATTGTACGAATGCTGATACTTCTAAAACAATCTACCCACAGTAAAAATTCTGGATAATACTAACTGAAATGGCGGATTTTAACTAATTAAACCTCTGACAAACATGTGCTGGAATAATATGACGACAAAAGTTGGTCCTTTGCCGACTTTTATACAGCCACCCAAATGAAATAAAATTCAATTTGGAGTTGATTCTTCTACACTCCCTGTTGGAACTTGGGACTATACCTGTAGTTAACATTAGATTGTTCACACCTCGTGAATGTTAAGATTATTATGATCAGGGGCGTCACGTTGAGGGGGATGTTGCTTGGGGGAGTCTCACCCTCTACGATGTTGGGTAAAAGCCAGTTGGAAATTTTGTGAAAAGTCAAGATCTTGAGTTGGGAAATAATTCTAGAGTTACTTTGTGCCACAGTACTTTCAACTATGAAAGCTCTTTATCGCAGACCTGTACAGACAAATTTTAAATTTTCCAAATGTCCATCCCGACTCTTCAAAATTTCTCAACTTCATAACTCATCAAACATTGAAAGGAGATACCTTCTGTAGTAGATTGTATAGAAAGCTTAATAATCAAGTTGACTAGTTGCACCGTTGTCACTGCCTACTAGTTTTAAAGTTACTAGATACTATTAGTCTACTAGATTATAGTAGCCTTAAGAAGGTTAGGTAATGTTTGAAGTTGATGACTTGATTATGTCTGTATTTTTTAAAAGTCAAAAATTGTTTCTTTTCATAAATTCAAGGATGGTGATTGTCAAAACAAATAATACTTGTAACTTGAAAAATTCATCATTAACAAAGAACTTTAAAAATACAGTTGCCTAAAATCTCGATTCAAGGATCAATTATCGCCTCAAATTTTACAATTTTCCCGGGTGAGAGTGCCCTGACCCCTTGTTAACCAGAGGCTATTCCATTCCATTCCATTCCATACTAGACACCCCCACCCTTCCCAATGTTCTCAACGTTGCTCTTCTCACCTGGTCACCTGGAATTTTTGTATAATTCCAGAACATCTAGAGTTGGGAAATTCACTGCTTTACCCCCCACTGCCCCCNCCCCCCCCCCCATTATACTTCATGCAACACCTTTGATTACGATCCGACCGGGATTTAACCTAATACATCACACAGAGGGTGTTGGTAACGCTTTTACAATATAGATCACAGCCTGAGGTATATATCCTAATCATAATTATGTATGCCATATCTGTATTCAAATATTATTTGTTTATTAATTCTAGCTTTACTCACACCGTTAGTCATGCGTGGTAATACTCTCTTATCTATGGTCACTTGGACAAACACGCCACTCTAGATTTTTTTTTGTTTACCAATAGTAGAATCCAATCTGTAGGTATTGAGTCTTTTTTCCTCAATAGTTTTCTGCTTTCCCTCCATGCGAATGCGGCTAATCTTAACTTAAATTTTACCTTCCTTGTTACCCTACCTCATTGGTGTAAATATTCGGAACAACTGATGTGTAGTAAGAAGTGGACCACCGAATTAACTCAAGCCCTTAAGTATTAAAAAAATCCTTACCCCCTTAGTGACAAAACGAATAACAAATAAATCCGAAGGAGGAATAGTTAGTTAAATAAATATAAACATTAACCTGTTTGCAAAGGATTGGTTTGGCAACTGATTAAGTTGTTTCCTCTTCTAATGAAAGGCCGTCTTTTAGTCAATTTATTATTGAAGAAGGCCTTGACTTGTTTTTTTCATAATACCTTTCTATCAGTTCTTACAATATTTAATTTAGCTCTTTTAAATATAAAAACTGGATGTAAAAGTTTATTTCCGGAAATGATGCATTTAACTATTTTGTGGTACTATATTTACGTACCTTTGTACTCTCACCTTTTTTTAACGAGGATTTTTACTTATTTTCTCAGATTGGTTTTCTAAAAGATGTGGTTTGAGATTTTAAAAAATAAGTTTTCCACATATGTTTTTGTTTTTTATGACTTAAAATTTAGATTTTATTATATTAATAAGTCAAGTATCTCAATGACAATTTTATCAAATTTCAACATAATAAATAAGATTTTTTATATTACACGTCAAAATAATTTCACTTGTCAATGAGATAGCTTAATAACGAATGCTAAATTTT
Organism: Timema californicum; assembly: GCA_902141385.1. Classification (NCBI taxonomy): domain Eukaryota; kingdom Metazoa; phylum Arthropoda; class Insecta; order Phasmatodea; family Timematidae; genus Timema; species Timema californicum. Next base: position 128,029 of record CABFOW010000552.1, read on the forward strand.
TCTTATCCACATTGAGGGCATGCGGACTAAATGTCACGATCATATGATCTTTATAATCGATTCCGAATCGTATAACAAGTATGGAAAAAGATTTATATTACGAAAATGTTTAGATTAATTTCTAAACATTTTTTTTTCAAACCGTAAAAAATAAACAATTTATTTGAGCTCATGTAAAAACAAAATTTTTACTAATCAAATTTTAATCTTTGCTTTATAAACTTAAACGATTTCAAAATCAAACAAGAAGATTTGTAAAACTCCTGACTCGAATACAAAATTAAAACATTGAATTAACTTGGATTCAGAATTTACAAACTCAGCACAGTCCCAATAAATTGTTGGATAGTTTATTCCTTCAACAGAGATTGACCAGAACACTAATATTAGTAGTCTAGAGATAGATCTACCGACTGAGTTAATGGTTTGCAATATGTATAAAGTAATCCAACGTTATCAGAGCAGATTTAACAGCGTACTAGGACTAGGAATTCTACCTCACCGGGACTCGAGCTGAGTCTTGCAGATATAGGATAGTCCTGTGGCCCAGCACGTCAACTGTCCTGAAAGTGTGCAATCCCCGGTACTCACGTTGAAGACGTCGTTGAAGAACTCCGGGCCCTTTCTGTTCACGTGCTTGTGTTTCTGGTGGTGCTGAGGTATCTGGATGATGGCACCGCCACCGCCGTTCACCGAGGAGGAGGCGGATGAAGAGGCAGACGAAGAGGAAGAAGAGGAGACGTACTGGGGAGGACCACCGGCGCTTCCCAGGCCAGCCCCCGCCGTGTAGCCTCCTCCCCCTTTATTATAACCACTGTAGAGGACACCACCTTCACCTGAAAAACAATGGTATTGATTTGTCACACGCAGGTTGAATACCGAGGAAATACGCCCGACGTTGAGAAGAAAAGAGGTTGAAAGGGCATATGTTGTTGAAGGAAAGCCACCTCCAGTGCACCCTGCCGTAGCTTGGGGCAGGGTCATGTGTGCCATCCCGAACCTAACTATTGACAACAACCACCTCCTTATCAGTGTTATCCGTGCCTTGACGAACCTTTTAGAGCAGGGCTCCCCAAACAGGGGCAGAGCCAGGTCATTATAATAGGGGGATTATAATTATAAATAACATAGTTACTTACAATATTAAATTTCTGCTTAAAGCTGTTTAATAGTTTCTCATTAATATTTAATCCTGTATGTTTTAAACCGTTGTCATCTTCCCAAATTTTTTAAAATCAGATAGTTTTTATAAGCCATTTGGAGTGGCCCTCCTTCAACAATTTAAAAAAATTGTTCATGCTAGAAGCAATGAGTAGTTTTTGGTTATATATTTTTTATATCAGATTATTTTATAAGCCATTTAAATTGTTCCTCACCCAGAATTTTTTGAAATTTGGATGCCCCTTAAAGCTATTTAGAGTGATCCTTACCTTAATTTATTACGATGATTAGATACCTCTAGAAGATAATCTTTGAAGTGGTCTTTCACCGACAAAGTTTTGAAAATTGAATTATTTCAGAAACTAGGCTATTTGGGGTGGTCCTCGCCTGAAAGTTCTTCAAAATTACATGCATCTAGAAGCTATTTAGAGCTTTCTTCCCCTGACTTTATGTGCCTGTTAGATGCCTCTAGTCTAGTAGTAATTTGAAGCGCTATTCTCCGACAAATTTGTGACAATAGAATGCACCTGGAAGTCATTTGGAGTTTGATCTAAGGCCATCTTCATATTCGATAATATCTGAGGATTTGAAATATATCTAGAGGGGAAATTTATTCCAAGGAGGGGCAAATTATTTCCAGAGGGTCAGATTCCCCCACAGTTCCTCCGCTCCTGCTGTCCACACATACATACATATTTTCGGTATTCGCGGATGAGCTGCTCTTAGGCTATTATTAGTATTATTTGATGTGGTGTGGTCTACTATCTCTATGCAGAACAATGTTCGTTACTCGCTATGCATGACAAATATTAGTACACAAAAAAGAATATTTTTTCCAAACTTGCGCGAGTCATATCGATCAGTGAATAAACGTGGACGAATAATGCACGTGTGGACCCGGTGGAAGAGGTGTCTGCGCGTAAATAGATAAAGTGTATAGTTTATCTGTGTTTTATTTTCTTTGTAAAATTTGGACTTTCATTTATTTTTGTATTAATTTTCTAACTTTCACAGAGGGGTCAACTGACCCTTAGACCCTCTCCTGAATCCGCATCTGTCCCCAACCAGGGTTCCGTGTGCCCATTTCTGCGGGTTCGCAAATAAATACTTTATTTTAGGTGCTAATATGAATACTATTATTACCCCTTTTAACTCATAACCAATTTTGTTTAGAAATTTTTTTGGTTCATTTTAAAGTTTGTTTCAATTAATTTGTGAGTTAAACAAGTATAAATTCTCGAGGAATTCATACCAACCCTATACACCTTAATAGCGCGTTTGTGACATTATGTATATAATACTTATTTGTTTGATGGTGTGTTCACGTGTAATATGAAACCTATCCCAAGCACAATCAATTAGTTGATCAGATTAAAAACTGTTAATAATATTTTACACAGGTCACAATTGCAAAAATAAACGAAAAAATAGTTGACAAAATGAATGAACGGGAATTGTTTGTGAAAAATCGGTAAAATATAAAGCTTAAATTTGGCTTAACTCTAACTTTTCCTGGAAAAATTTGGGCTGTTTCTGTACCTTTATGACCCTTCTTGTGAAATACATATTTTTTCTGCTTCAATAATTAGAAAAGGTTGCTGGATATTTTTTTTTAGCACCGCGTCTTTACCCGTTTGAGTTATACGCTTATGCACTAAGTACAACAGTGGTTTTTTGGGATTAGGAAGGTTATATTTAAGGAAGTATAACAGCGTTTGCGTGGAGGAAGAGTGGAAAACCATTTTGGAAAAAAAACCTCAGCACACCTGGCCGAGACTCGAAACACGATCTCCCTGTCATTGACAGTCCAGCCTACTACAAAAGTATCACATTAGACCACGCGGCCACCAATGTGGGTGTTGCTGGCTATTGTTTGAGAGAACAAAAAACGTATTAATCCATGGTAGCCAGTGTTGATTGAAGTTTTCAATACCTATCTTCCAGCTGTCAAATTTGGCACCATTATCAAAAGGGGAGCTGCAAATTATTCACAGTGGCATATAAATAAGTAGAAGTAGTAGAAACATTTTAAACTGTCATATTACAAGTTTTTCAATCGTTGTTTTGGCAAAACGTCTTAATGTTAGTGCAATGGCTAATAGCAACCCACAAAAGAACGAGCCGTCTAAAGCATAAAATTCACATTGTATTTGGTTACCATTGTTTCAGACATTTGTTTCCCAATAAGTTTTTGCACATACCCTCTTAAATCTAATACGAGTGCATTCCCTAAATTCTATACATCTAATTTATTACCCTTGGATTAGACAGTTATATCATTATATATAGTTTGCATTGGTAGGTACGCGACTTAGAGTCAGGCTTATATAATCTGATTTTCTGGTGATGAAAAGGAAAGAGTTCTAATCCAAACCGATTGTGTCGAATAATTTTTCCTGAATGGTTTTCCACCCTCCTTCCCCTCAAATACAGGCACATTTCCTCTAAATTCTACCTTTCTCATCTCTAACCCCACTTGCTTAATTAGATGCGTTTATCCTGGACACGTGGTGTAGGGGGTATGGACAACATAATATAGTTATATACTGTGAACTTACAGAACCAAAAGATTATATCCGCCCATGACTTACAAAATAACGTGACCTTAAACTTGAAACCACAACCAGTCCAGCTGATATTAATTCATTCCAATGAAAGCGTGGGTCCCAATTTTACCAACAGTAATGTTTTCCGGAGTTCCAAGAATAGAACTCCTGACATTAACTTGGTACACTGATACCCTAACAATTGAGGTGTAGATATTTTTCCAACTTTTTGTTTTCACCTGATTGAAATAAACGCAAAGGTACGATAGTGGAATAGGGATTAGGAAGGTAGAATTTTAGAGAAAATATACCCGCGCTTGCGCCTAGATTGAGTGAACAATCATTTAGGGGAAAAAACAGTTCACCACACTGGGGTTTGAGCCCCGATTTCACCATCAGCGGCAATACTGTCTAACATGAGAGTGATGCGTTGGAGCATGCAGCCATCGATGCGGGTTTGTAGAAAATTAAATAGTTACACTCGGATTAAACGCTCAAATTAAATACAACTTTTATGTCGATAACGTCACTGTTTTTTTAAAATTGAAATCTATACAAATAACACTCTTGTTTTTTTTGGTCAGTAAACTAAAAAGGTACTCATAGGATTAAGACAGGACCTTTTATGTATGAACGCAAAGCCTTGATTTCCCCAACGGTTACATTTCGGCCATGCCGGGGATCAAACTCGGACACCTTATCTTAATAGTCCAACGCAGTATAGAATGAACCAAGGTGATGTGTGTTTATAAAGTGAATATTAAACACCCATATTGAAATTGAAACGTTGAACGCGCAGCCGCTGAGGCGCCCCACTGAGACGTGACGAGAGGTCAGCAGAGAGTAGCTCACACGTGCCACACATTAGTCGGACATTCTCGCCTAGGACGAAGCCGGTAAAGGTGTGCGTGTGCGCCCAAATCCAAGACATGTAATCACAACTTCCTTCCATCTATTTGGGCTAACAGACTAAGTCCAACCGGAAGAGAGCTCTCGTGGACAACAACATATGAAGGAAACAATCACCTAAAGGTACTGGGAACTTATAACTTATACAGTCCCGTAAAAATGGTTTTATTTTGATTTAAATTTAGTTTTTTAAATCTCACTTTTCGGTGTTATTTCGGGTTATTCAAAATTACATGTTATCTGAGGTGTTTAAGTATTATTTACATATTGAGACAATGTATAAAAAATTAAAATCTATTACTGAAACCTTATACAATTGCTTTAAAATTCTTTGTCAAGTTTGTCTGCATATTTCGCAATTTTGTAACCTAAATTCATAAGTCGAAAAGATTTATAAGTCCGGAAGACGTAGAAAACTAAATATTTTCAGGAAAGTAAACCCTAATTAAGAGGGTGCAGGAATACGTGATGAAAATGGTTTCTATAAAATCAAAGTCGGATGAATATTGAAGCCCAGAAAATCCAAGAAGCTGAAATTTTTCAGGTTGGTAGTCACTATCTAAAAAGGGTTCAGGAATACGTCTTGGCCACCAAGAATTCCCACGGGGGGCCCCAAAATAAGGGTGTTTCCAAAAAACTTAGGTCAAAAGAATCTAGAATTCCAGAATACCCAGGAAACTGAAACTTCGCAAGCAGGTAGTTCATAGCCCAAAGAGGTGCAGTAATACTCGGTGACCGTAAATTCCAATCGGGGTCCCCAAACTAGGGGAGGGGGGTTTCAAAAAGACCAAATTTAAAATTATTATTATTATTATTATTATTATTATTATTATTATTATTATTATTAGCACCACGTCTTACTACCCGTTCGGGTTATACGCACTTACGCTAATGTGTATTGGTAGGGTGACTGTGAGATGAAATGGAGGACCTACAGTTTAACGTGGAATACGAACCACGGTGGAGGCCTGGCATTCCCCACATTCACAAGATTTCTTATCAGAGGTGAAGGAAGGGTTTGGTAATAAAATAAATCTGTACCGGGACTGAGGATTGAACTCCTGACCCCAGCACAGAAGTCCAACACCTTACCCCTAGACCACCAGGTCACCACAAATTAAAAAAATTCTTGAGCTGCAGAGGACGTGTAAATTTGAAAATTTGCAGCCAGGTATCCTCTAACTCAAAAATGTGCTTGAATACTTAGGGATTGAAAATTTACGAGGGGGTGCTTTACAAAAAGCCAAAGTCGAAAGAATCTTAAAGCACAGAAAACCTAGAAATCTAAAATTTCGTGGGCAGGTAACCCCAACTCAAACGTATGCAGGAATACTTGGTGACCAAAAATGTTTCCCCAGAATGGGGGTATTTGAAAACAATCTGGAAATTTAGACCTTACCAAAGTCATAGAGAGCTGATATTTTGTATTCATGATTCTCTTGTCTAAAAAAGCAATTTGTAGACGCAAATTCTTTAGGTGGGCCCCAAATTCGTGGAGGAGGTCAAAAGAATAGGCCAATAACACCATATACCTAGATACACAAGAAAAAATCACTTGATGGTTTGCTTAGTTTATTAACATCAATATAAAATATTTCCATCAAAACTTTAATATATTTGATGATTTTGATAATGAGGGAGAAAGAGAAACCAATAGACTAGAATTGATTGTGTTACCCCAACAAATATGCGAGGATACTGTTTCTGGGAGATGTTATCCAATGAGGCAGAGGAAGCCCACTGGTACAGACAAGGCGTACACCAGACACAACAGTCTACAGGTTAAAATGGCTGCGCTCATTGGGCGAGCTTGAGTTCTTCAACACGGGGATCGCTACGTGCAGTACCAATTGACAACATCGCTATCAAACAGGCGTTTTTAAAAATAAATCACTTTAAAGATGGTTTCGATATATATAGTAAAAACATTAACTTCTAATGTCAATAAACCGACTTTCACAAGGCTAGGTTCAGATAGTGGCCCCACCCCCTTCTCATGAACCAACCCACCAAATGAGTTTACTCAAACTTCAGATTACAAATAAATCTTGGAATACAATGGTTTTTTTTTGTTTAAGAAATGTCTACAAATGGTCTAATTGCAGACAACCTTCAAATACGTTGACTAGCTACTTGTCTGAAAAGGTTTGTTCGTTGAGAGGGGGTAGGGGGTGGGTTGAGGGGGTGAGGGGACAGAATTTCTGGTATCTTAACTATTGTGTTTGGACCACTATCCTTGGAAACTTGCTCGCTTGTATCCTTTACAACTAACAATTTGAAAGTGAGTTGTTTCACTTGGAAGTTCTGTTATCACTGAGGACTGCAACTAGTGGTCCCCAGGGCCCAAGGACTCAACCTAACCCAAGGAAAGTAGCAAATCTCCCGTAAATCTGAGGTTCTGGCGTTTCCTTGGCTCTGCCCACGGGGTACTACTTGGACGTGTGAGCATAAATTACTCTTCTGAGGGGGTGACCTGGTGGTCTAGGGGTAAGGTGTCAGATTTCTGTGCTGGGAGTCCGAGGTTCAATCCTTGGTTCTGACACAGATTTATCTGATTGCCAAACCCCTCCTCCTCCTCCTCCTCTGACAAGACGTTTATTAACCACAACTCGTGAATTTGTGGAATGCCAGGACTCCACCGTGGTTAGGATCACACGTTAAACTGTAGGTCCTCCATTTCATCTCACAATCACCCTACCATTACACATTATCGTAAGTGCGGTGGTAATAATAATAATAATAGTAATAATAATAATTTTTTGAGGGGCCATTAAGTTACATAGGGCTCAGAAGGCTCTCTAGAAAAAGGAATAAAATACTGTAACAGATGATTAGAGTAATCAGATAATGCTCATCAGTCCCGGTATGAAGCTGAGTGGACAATTCACTTTGTGATTTGGCACTGTTTGAGGTGGATGGTATTATAATGTCTGCGAGTTGTATTTGATATAGTAAAGAGATTTTACTGAAATGGATTGTGAAACACTGATGTATGAAGTACACATCAGAATTCCTCATTGTCAGATGACAAATCCTCAACACTACAGCAGAAGAGTGCTTGACAAGCTGTGGGATGAGGTGGCCCAAAATCTGAATTGTACTCGTAAGTATTGTTTTCAATTGTACAGCAGAACTAAACTGTTGCCAATCTGAAGTAAATCTCTATATAATTTCAAATAACTCATTTTATAATTTTAGTAATCTGAGATTTTTTTAAAAAAATTGGTAGAAAGGTAAATTATTAATATGTAATTAATGTTATTTGTATCAAATAAGTATTTTAAAATACTAATAAATTAATATTCTTAATAATTGGATTATCGAGACTACATGTTTTGTTTATGTATTTATGAAATCAGAATTTACTAAAATACCGAAATCTTACTATCACTTGATAGGACACATGACAACACAAAAATAAATAAATATGAACACCTGTAGAATACATTGTGCACATTTATTGGGAATAATAGATAGTAAAGGTTTTAGGGTATACTAACGTAATAGGTATCACCTGTACATTATTATTTTAAATTAAGATTAAGTAAATCATTAAACTATTCCTAGTTACTTTATGTTATTAATAATTGGATTGTCTCTAAAATAATTTGTAAAGGCTGTGCGAATATTCTTTATCAGTACTGTAGAATTGTTGTTACTTCTGCGGATGCACTGATTACCATCTCGTTGATGGTCACTTACTTCTTGAATAGTTTTAAATTCTTTAAAGTGTAGGACTCTGTTTCCGTCAAGTTTGCTTACAAAGTTATGCCACATAAAAGCTGCTTTTATGATTGATATAGCTAAATCCATATTAGTTTCTATTTCTTTTGCTAGAATTTACCACTTAGCGTGAATTATGGCAAAAGCACCTTCTACAAAATTTTGTGCCAAATATAATCTCTCATTATATGCAAATTTTTTGTGGGTCAAATATGTTCGAGGATATGGTCTCACAAGACAGGTCTTCAATGGATAAGCTTCATCCCCAATTAATACACAAGGTGATTCTATTAGTGAAACTGGGAAGCACTGTGGTTCAGGAACATTGAATGAATTGCTTTCAGGTAAATTATACAACGTAGATGCAGTCACTGTTCCTCCATCACTTTTCTGATTGCTACTCAGAATTCTATCGCAATACATTTGTCAACTGCATTTGCAACTGCTTACAACACGATCAATAAATGCTTTTTGTAGCTAAAGTATGACCCACTATTATCTTCAGGGAACTTAATTTTACAGTGTTTTCCGTAAATTGCACCGAAACAATTTGGAAAATCCAAACCAGGGAAAAAATTATTTTACATTTACTTGTAATTGTTCTCTTGTTAGAATTGGCTTATAATGTTCAAGTTTATCCCATTTTGCAGCACAAGTATCTCGAACTATTGATGTTACAGTCGATTTTCCCATTCGAAAATCAAATGAAAGAGATCTGAAGAAATTTCCAATGGGCAGGAACCTGAAATATGATTTAATTAAAACATAACATTTTTGTCATTATTATTAAACTAATACAAATAAATATTGTTTGCTATTACAACATAATTTATGTTTTAGTGTATCTTTTAAGTTTCTCTTTTTTTCTTGTTTCAGGGAAAGATGTTAGAATGAAATGGAAATATTTGAGAGATCAGTTCAGGAAAGAACTGAATAAAATTCCTATTTCTCGTTCTGGGGACGAATGTATCAGCTATAAAACATCTGGTCCTTATTTCGAGAGGTTGTTGTTGTTGTTTCTAAAATATCAATTTATTGTAAAACCAATTAGCGGTAATTTATGCCATTCCCAGTCGCTATACGATCAGGTTAGCAATGAAAGTGAATGTCAAACTACCAACTGACCAAAATGAGACAAATAACGAAAATTTATCAAATGAATAACTACAATAATCTGCTAGCACTACAAGAAAAAACACACACCAAACGAATATTTTACAATACAAATGAAGTAAATGCAAAATTAGTGAAAATAGAGGAGCGAAAATTGCAATTACTTGCAAAAGATTGTGCCAACAATGACAAACTAAAGTCTGATGATTATAATTTTTTAGTCAGCATGTTGCCACTGTTCAAATACTTTACAAATATACGTAAATTGCTTGTACAAACTAAATTTCATCATGTATTAAATAGTACAGCAAACTAATTTGTAAGCAGCATCATCTCTAGGCTTGAGCTACACTTTCGAGTGGAATTTCTAGTAAGACTCGATACCACAATCTTAGAGTGACAATTACTACTGAACAATACCAGGCTCAATATCCACATTACAGTAATTTGGAATGATTATTTTAAGTACACTTGTAGTTGGTTGCTAAAAATAAGTATTGTGGAAAAATTATTGCTGTTTTCAATAAGTACCTACCTGTTCTCTTATTTATATATTACATATTAATTTAATATGTTTTAATATTAATGAGAAATTTTGTTTAGTTAATGTATAATTAAGAGCTAGTTTTAGTTAATTAAATAATTTCACTTACCTGAGGGTCACGATGGGTCTTTCTCTTGGGGAAATTGATTTTCTTCAGCCAGTGTTTTCCTTGAATGATCAATTTTCCAACAAAGAACATCAAAAGTATTTATTGGCATCCTCGTATATTAAAAAGAAAGTTGGATATTTTCGAAGTTTTCATGTAAATATGAAAATCTCTATAAACTTCTCGCTGTTCATTTATTTCGTGGATTCAGACTTATCAACGCAATAAGTTAATATTACGAAATTTAAAGCTGTGCTTTCAGCAAACATCAAACTACTGCTCGACATTTCATGGTTGTTAGGAGAATGAACAGATTTTTAAGCGCTCTGATATTCTGTGCGTGTGTCCATAGTAAGTATTCCTCTCAGCTACCAGTGTTCTGTGTCCTTTTTATAAGACTTCACTCCCCCAGTAGACTGGCCTGCAGGTAATGGGTAGACCGGGGTTCAACCCTCAGTCGAGCATACTAAGCTTAACTCTTCCTAAATGGCTTCCTATTCTTTCTACCCACAAATGCAGGTATATTCCCTTTAAATGCTACCTTTATTATACCTCCACTATTAGTGTAAATATGCGAACTGTAAACTGTAAAAATAATGTGAGGTTTTCAAGAATATATCTACACACATAATGATTAAAGTATTTCCATCTTAAGCATGACCAAACCATTGAGGATTAATAATATATGGTGGTTAGTTGAGCTATACCAAATAAATCATGTCACAGTTATACTACCGGTTATATTATTGTCTCTTGGCTAGCTTCATACAGCAATGTCTACAAACATGGCTACCATTCAATTACGAGCGTTTGGTGAGACCTTTAATGGTTTATTTACAAGGCCTTTGTTCTAGAATTAATTATGCTAAGTCACTAATTTACATCCCACTCTCGCCAAAACCTTCCATATAAACAAACAAGTGCCAAGCCATTAGTCGGGAGATACAGCAGGTAGTTAGTTTCACACATAGCAGGTAGGTCGTGCGATGATTCGAACAGCACATTCCTGCGAACACGACTACGATAGCTCGCAAAATCGATAAGACACGACGCAGAATTTAAAACCTCCCAGGTAACGTGTCAAAGTTAGATTTTTTTAAATAATTGTTTTTACAATCTACACTAATATTATAAAGAGGAAAGATTTGATTTTTGGTTTTTTTGTTTGTAATGGATAAACTCAGAAACTACCAGAGCGATTTTAAAAATTCTTTCACCAATATAAAGTTACATTATCAGCGAGTAACATAGGTTATATTTTATTTTGAAAATTTAATTTATTCCTCATAAACATGTCAATAGTTCTACACAAGGTATAACAAATTGGCTACAAATATGCTTTCTCCGCGTGCGCTGCAAAAACAGTTGGTATTACATAAAAAAATACTATACATATTGAACGTTCTCACTAATGTGAACAAAAAAGTCCGCGAGACAATATATGTAATTATTATAGTTATGTTACAATAAACGTTTTTTGTTGAAATTAGTTAACTAACACACGGATGCGAACAAAACGTGATTATATCCGTATTGTGATATGAATCCTTATCCAAATCAATTATTTAATCATTTAGGCTGTTTACGTAGGAGTAAATTACTTTTTAAATTATTCAAATCGGTACATTGGCTTTAACGTTATGAAGAGTATAACAAAATAAAAATTGTCGAGATAATTACTGCAAACCGCTCTATGGAACAATGCATGTAGGTTAGGTAGGTAAACTGAATTGTTACTATCGCGGGCAGCAGCTAGTAGCTTAATAAAGGGGTTATTGACACTTTGTACTGTTCTCTCCCATCCTCCCTCCCATCTCAGGAACTTGATTACCTTCTCATTCAAGAGGAGGGAAAGCGAGGGCTAAACTCTTCTTCCGGTGTAGAGACGTGACAAAGATGTTCTCAAAGTGCTAGAAGATAGCATTTTAAATCCTTCATCTCTTTATTTCAGTACTCAATCAATTTGTATTCCTCCCTCTTACGTGACCACTCCTTTTCAATAACCTTAGCTTTGTTGTATTATTCTATTTTATTTCATTTAATTAAAAATAGTTGTGTTTATGACGATAATGGTCACTTCAGTGTCAACGCGTCTTTAAACCGAAACAATAATATTAATGATATTAGTTCTACAGCCACCTCGGTGTCATTGGAATACTATATTATCGACCCCAATGGGTCTAGAAACAATGCCCTTCAGAAGGGGAAAGTCATAGTCTGTCTGAAAAACATAATCAGTAAAGTTTTTGACCTTGGCAGCATCTGGGTTATCTTTTAAAGTTAATGCTCTTAAAGTTAATTTTCTTAGCATCTTAATACCTGTTCAGGTTACATGCATATGCTATAATTATGCTAATGATCTAAGGAATTTAAAGGTTGGATTTAGAGGAATTGTACCCGCATTTGTGTGGAGGTATAGTATAAAACCATTTAGGAAAAAGCACCTTCAGTACACCCAACCAGGATTTGAACCCCGATCTCCTTGCCATTGACAGTCTAGTCTATTGCAAGAGTGATGCCTTAGACCATGCGGCCACCAGAGCAGTTTTAAAGTCAATGGATATAATTCTTACTGTCATTAAAAACTAAAAAATATTGAATTAAGGATGCCTTTATTATCTTAGTTAAGGAGCAATATATGAGCTCGTGTTAAGGAATTACTTTTTAAGGCTATTTTATCCCATAACGGTGATTTTCAAACATGCCAACTTAATCTGTTGTTTACTTTGCAAGACAAGTTAATTACATTGTAATTCTAGTACAACCACAATATCTTCTGTTTAATTTGACAGTTGTAGGAGTTACTTACTACCAATTGATGTGTTATACGTCACCCCATATTCCATTTTTGAGATATAGTGTCAATTTTTACAGCTTCAATCAAAACATGATGCTAAGAACGGCATCAACTTGATGAGAAATATCCTCACACTATGTTATTTTTCATGGTAATGGCAGTTATTCCATTTCAAAACCACCAGAAAAATCATCAACTATATTAGAATTATCTTTCAATATGACTTCATTTGTTTAATTTAGACTAGTTCTATGTTTCTAACCAATTACTTTGATATCAGAACTGCAACTTTTTTCTCAAAACATCTTTAAATATGAGCTAACTTCCTCATTTCATGGATTTTGTCCTAAATTATAAAACTGACATTTAGATGTTTGTAATTCTATAGGGAAATGTTGATACCTTTCCCGTCTATTTCAGTGTTAGCTCTATAGTTAAATAAAAAAATAATTAAGTAATGACATATTTATGTACATCTGCAACGCTTCTTAGCTTGCTGGTAGGCGGTATTATTAATTATGTCGCAATTTCTAGCGGACCAGGGACATATTGGCTTAAGAAGGTCCACAAAGTGATGGAGGGAGTATATTTACTGACCTGCTACACCTCCAAGTCCTGCAGCCGCCGCCGGTCCACCTCCTCCAACCTCTGCCTGGCTGTACAAGCCGCCCACGGCACCAGAACCAGCAGCCCCACCCAGCCCGGCCCTGGCACTGGGGCCGCCTGGAGTCCCTGCTTCAGCGTGTAGGCCCCCAGCTGCGCCCCCTCCTCCCGCGAGCCCTCCCAGGCCAGCACTAGCCCTGTACCCACCAAACGATGCCGAAACGCCACCTGCACCAAAGGACACCCCAGTCCCCTGTAAACAAATCAATACAAGCATAGTTAGGTGTGCACTAGCGTGCTTGGCTCCAACTCTTATTAAGTCTCTTCGGACAAATGTTGGTACATTTTCTTTAAATTAACTTTAATTCTGTTATCTAAGATGAGATTGATTAAGTTATAATAGCAGCCTAGTGGAACTACAATGTATCAATGGAAAACAATAGATTCCACGTCAGTGGTCACATGGTCTTAGGCATCATTATCACGAAAGATTGGATTGCTGATGACAGAGAGGTCAAGATTTGAATCTCGGGCAGGTATGCCACCACCTCAAAACTATCTTTGTTTGAGACGCAAATAGTCCATGTGCTAAACGTCATGATTATGATAACGCTATACAACTCTTAAAGATTCAACAAATTTGTTTCAGTTTATATAAAAAAACAGTATTTCAATATATTTGTTTCTTAGAAGCGTTAAGGAATTCTGCGTCAAAGTCTCTAGCTTATGAAAATTGTCTTTAATTTAGAACAATTTTGTTAAAAACCTAATTTAGTTCTTTCTATGATTAAAAAGCTACTGGAATTAGAGTACAAGGACAAGCATTCTAATAAGGCAATATTAAAAATGATCAACGTTACCTTTGTTCATTGCCTGGGATATTTATTGGAGTTAACGTAGCTTACTATTTTACCTAAATAAATCATTGGTGACTCTAGAGTTGTACTCTACCAGTAAATTATTATCCTCCACTCAGTATCAAACTCGTTCTTTACATTCATTGCACACACATCACCGTGTATGTGGTTTGTCAATTGGGTGGTAAAGGAAAGAAATAGTTTACTAGTACAGTCTCATCAAGGGAAGCTAGTAAAGGTGTAGATGGTAACTTTTCTATGGGTGTCTAATAGAAAGTTGAGCTAATATTGCGATATATTTTAATAACTATATTATCTGTGTGTTTGATACGGAAGGAATAACTGTATTCTAAAATTTTTGAATATATCAAATTAAACGTTATCATTAAGTATCAATAATAATTAGGTTTATTTTATTTAACTTCAAAACTAATATTATACTAGCAATAGGCTGCTACTTTAAAACCAAACACAGCTCGACTCAACCTTTTAAAACTTTATAATAACCAGTCAGCCTATTGCTTCTCAGTCTTTGTACACGGTTTCAACGTTGGGTAAATAAGTAGGTGTGTTGAAAGTAAGAATGGGAAGACGTGGTGGTAATAAGCCTTTATAAACTATCCTAATTTCTGACAGTTCTTTCATTTAAGTTTGGCCTCCCTAATAATTACTATCTTTAAATTGATAAAACAATATTTTCCATCTTACTTCCTAACCATTGATTCAGTTGATTTAAAAAAAACAAAGTCCTGTTATCTCCAACACCATTTAGGTCTACTAGAAACAGTTATATGTAATGTTGGGGGAGCTGGTTTTACAGTAGGAAAATGTAAAGAATGCATCTTTTAAGCGAAGAGTAAAATCATGATAAAATTACTATTTGGCTGTTGGAATACAAATATATATATATTTTTTCAAAGAAGGTCCGGACACCGGTATCCAAGCCCCTAGCTTTTTACTCCCCGGCAATAACAAACGAACCACCCCTAAAGTTGTTTTTTCTGCTGACCTAGCTAGATTGTGGCCTCAGTGGTCTTGGAGTAAAGTGGTCGCCTCAAAACCTGATGTTCATGGGTTCAAACCCGACTGAGGTCAACAGATTTTTACAGATTGAGGAGGGGAAGTAAAGGCATCGGTCCCTTGTCGGTTGGAGGGTGTAAACGAACCCTGGAAGTCCTATGAGATACCTTACTAACCAAATATACAGGCTCTTTCTCGCTCGCTCATAACAATTTAGTGCTGAAGGCAATGGAAAACTAATGCACTTTCAAGACTTCCATAGTAAACTCTAACCTTGATGTATTACGCTATGAGGGTGACCTGGTGGTCTAGGATTAAGGTGTCAGACTTCTATGCTGGCGGCCGGGGTTCAATCCTCGGTCCCGGCAAAGATTTATCTGATTACCAAACCCTTCCTTCACCTCTGACAAGACATCTTGTGAATGTGAGGAATGCCAGGCCTCCACCGTGGTTCGGATTCCACGTTAAACTGTAGGTCCTTCATTTCATCTCATAATCACCCTACCATTACACATTATCTTAAGTGCGTATAACCCGAACGAGTAGTAAGACGCAGTGCTAATAATAATAATAATAATATTACGCTATGAATCTATTTTTAAAGCTATGCCATATTGAAATAACGCATGATGAGCCTGCTATAGAATGACTTTGGTAGGAAGAACAATATAAGTTAGTTACTAAAGTAACTAAAACAATTTTAAATAATTCATACATCAAAAAATGTTATCTGTAGCTGTCCCTTTTAATCACTATTATCAATACCTATAAAATAACACAACTAATATAGTAAAATGTTGTCAATGCTGGCCGCAAATAAACTTATTAGTATTTTCTCTACTGTTCTCCCAACCCAAATCAGGGTATACCTTACATACAATAAACAAAGGGTAATATACACGTGCTTTCTCCCAGATAGTGTGGGTAGGTGACACCAACAAGCTGCTCCATAAGGATGGGAAACAAATAGAGAGCAAACCTCGGGTTGTAGACTCGCACATTATTACTATTATCATTACCATAGGTTTTGGTAAATTCCACCCTTCCCCATAAGAGTGCTATGTAAATTGCGCCCCTACCTAAGTCTCCCTTAAGCAATTAATTATTAAAATAATAAATGTTAGCAAATGAAATATAATAACAAAAATAATTTCACTATATTTCAAAACATTCATTTCAAAATACCACATTTTGCGACTCGAGAATAGAAGTAAAACCTATAAAAATAATTTCAGTAACTTGGTGCATAAGTGATTCTTTGTCATTTTTTATATAATTTTCTGGCAACTGTTTGATTTTTTGTCTTTATTTATTTAAAATTTAAATGAACTCCACTTTCTCGAAAGAAAAAATAAGTCCAAGCGAACATATATCCATAATTTCAAAATCCCACATTGTCACAATTTATTGTCCTCCTAGAAAATAACATATACTCACCAATAAAGTTACACAGTTAATAATTTCCAATTTTTTCAAAGGATTCAGACAAAAATACTGGAAGTTATTACAAGTTTTAGACCAATGGAGCTGTGCTAAAATTAAATTAATTTAATACGGGACGAAATTTATTACGTCTTTGGTAATGATGGGGTGGAATTTACACAAAAGCCTGGTTTCATAAAATCTTTGGGAATGAATTTACGTCAAACCATTATTATGCAATTAAATGAAGCAACTGTGTTTTTTAAGTCAATATAAAACAGTTATTACCTAAAGAAAGCTCTACAAAAATAACTAATTCTCCTCTCAGTTGCAATTTTAGACACGATAAGATTTACAAAAATCCTCTGCCCCACGCAGCCCCCAACGAAATTGACTCCTCTCAGGTCTAATGCAAGAGCCCAATATGTCTACCTGCAAGGTGGTACTAAACCTTCTCCAAATAAATTGATGAAAATCCCAAGCCATAAACATATCATTAGTCCATCAATACTGGACCCGGGGGAATACCCGTTTCTCAAACCACTATTTGTGGACTACATAACATCAAAAACGACCGTGATTAGTGAGTTTGACTACTCAGTGACTGGTTTTCGGTGAAGGTCATGGAAAACACCACAACGCCTAGGAACCTGATATCTTTAAAATTATTTATGAACATACAAGCTCGTTTCCTACTTGTCTCACTGGTTCTACTATTTCCTAAAGTTAAAATATTTTACGTGCTCAATGATAATATGATAGGAAGAACAGTCAAGAAAATACAAACATATCTGTTTGCGTTCAACATTAATAACGTTTTATTTTACCATTAAAGTTATTGTATAGGTATTATAATAAACAATACCTCTCAAAAATGACATCTTTAAATACCACGAACTGCCGTATGAGCATATAAAAGTAAGTTTTCATAACTTTTTAAACTGTCAGATACTGTCCTTCCTACCGTGTTCCTATTGTACCAAAATATTTATATATTATTTTGGGTTTGTTCAGGAAAGTAAATATCGACTGAATTTTCTCTAATATAACAATCAATGAATATCACTTTATTGAACAGTATTTGTTTTATACAAAATTACTGGGAAGAGTGTAACCATTATAATATGAAGATAAATTAAAGTTGTTTATTTACTTAACTTGATTAACTCAGCTACATGACTTATCAATGCTCACGCGGATGAATACGTCCGTCTCGTATAGTCTGCTAGTGACGGGGAGGTTGGGGCTCTAATCCCATCTGGGTGTGATTTTCACTAAGCTTTATCTCCATGCAGTTTGAGTACAGTAACTCAAAATACTACCTTCATCATCTATATCCCCACAAGGAAAATATATAAATATACTTACGGGGTAGTTAGGAGTGGTGCACAAATACGCAACAAAATTAACGAATAACGTTACTACTTTCTTCATATAAATAATGTTGTTCCTCAAAATTGCCTTCATCCAGGGATCAACAAGCCATTTATATGTTTTAAAAATATAAGTGTGTTGTTGTAATGTGTGCTTTTTAAGCGCAAGGTTGTTTCAGAGCACAACTTAAAATTAACCTAATATGACAAAATTTTCTCAAATATAGCCAACTCACCTGAAGTTGGAATATTATTATTATTATCATCATCACCGCGTCTTACTACCCGTTCGGGTTATACGCACTTACGCTAATGTGTAATGGTAGGGATGAGATGAAATGGAGGACCTACAGTTTAACGTGGAATCCGAACCACGGTGGAGGCCTGGCGTTCCCCACATTCACAAGTTGTCCTGTCAGAGGTGAAGGAAGGGTTTGGTGATCAGATAAATCTGTGCCGGGACCGAGGATTGAACTCCGGACCCCCACACAGAAGTCCGACACCCTACCCCTAGACCACCAGGTCACCTTGGAATAATAATAATAGTAATTGTTATTATTATTATTATAATTAATTTCAATTTCCTTTTTTATAGTGCTGTCCAACAGTCGTAAGACCTATGACAGGCCGGCACTGAAGAGTACACAAGTACCTTACAAATACATATATTTACACGAGAAACTAAGATAAACAATAATAGCGAAATAATTATAAATTATATACTGTGAATATTTACGAAAAATATAGTAAATTATAACGATGGGAAAAAAAATTTGCAATAATAACAAATAATTTAAGAGTAAATAAAGCATAATAATAATAATGTGTTTCATATTGTCAGACTTTCAGGCTGAGTCCCTTTTTTTATTGATTTTCAATTAAATATCAAATGCCATAAAACAAAATTAAAAGGTTTGTAGATAGCATAACTCCGCAAATAGGTTGAAATGGGTGGCTTTTATGTTTACATTGCGGTTCTCCATACTCTTTATTGTCAAATGTTGGAGCATCCTACTAAGACTCCTCATCCCGTTCCCTTACTTATCTACTATATAGAATTATGAACTCGATAATTCATTACTGCACTTACAAAAGTACATCACCTACCCCTATCTTGAGCTAGTTATATTCAGTTCACCCCTCATTTCAGCCTAATTCTTTCACGTCCATTCTAATGTTACCCTCCCATCTACTTCTAGGTCTTCCCAATGGTCTTTCTTATTTGGTTTACCAATCCTGTTTCCTTAGATTATATATATCTTAAGTCATTGTTAGATAATAATGTCACTATTTACTACCCTCATCTTGTCCCTAGTTTATAATTTAGGACACTGATATAAAATAATGACACCATTTACTACTCTTAACCTATGACAAGTTTACACAATCTGGTTGAGCTAAATTTTACCCGTAAAATGTTGTTTACGTTTATGACAAGATGTTCTACAAATTTGATCAAAGTTAATTTGATTTGTTCTCTTATAATTAATGAATAACAACACACAATTCAAAAATCATTGTAATTACGAGAATGTCCGTATGGGAGAGACCACAGTTCAATTAATTTAAATTAGTTGAAAAATGATACCTGGACACGGGACTCAAACCCGAGACTTAGCCTGCCAATGTTCTCCCACTAAGCTATCCAGTATTCATCCCGTAATCATGTTTATTCTTCACTAATAGTTTCAGGTTCGATTCCTGTGTCCAAGTGTCATTTTTCAACTAATTTAAATTAAATTAATTATGGTCTCCTCTACACGGACAGTGCCGTAATCACAATGGTTTACAGCTTATGTGTTGATATTCATTGGAATCTCGTTTTAATTACAATCTTGTATTGTGTATTTGATTTCACAACAGCCCTCCTGAGTCTCAGATGGCTGTGGTATCTGATACCTCGCGGTACTATTGGTCGCTCATATGTAGCTGACGATTTCCGCACGTCCATCACAGACTCAGCCTTGAACCAGGAGTGAAGAATGGCCCTGAGCACGGGACGAATCCTGGATAGCTCAGTGGTAGAGTACGGGTGCGCGCTATGTCAAATGTTCTTGGTTCGATTCCCGTGTCCATATTTCATGTCTCAACAATTTAACTCTTTTAGATTAGTTTAAAGGTATTAAATGTGCACTTTTGAATATATTTTCTATCAGAACATGAATTAAGAACTAGCTTGGTAAAGTACAACACTCCTAATACTCCCCACTCTGCCCTGGAGTCTAAATAACTTATAATTGAATTGAATAATGAAGCTGTGTAAAAATAATAAATGTCATTTTGAGCGTCATCAGTAAACAATTCAGGATTCCTTTGGTTGGTGGTCCTCTCCTCTAGCCACTCAACCACAGGAAGGCCATGTTAAGATGTTACTTACACCTCCCAGGGGTAGTTCCACCATAGTGGATGGTCTGAATGGAAGTAATGTTATGTTAAGATGTTACTTACACCTCCCAAAGGTAGTTCCACCGTAGTGGATGGTCTGGCTGTCACATCCTCTCCCCCAAGTAACGAGAATGGAAGTAATGTTATGTTAAGATGTTACTTACACCTCCCAAAGGTAGTTCCACCGTAGTGGATGGTTTAGCATGTCACATCCTCTCCCCCAAGTAACGAGAATGGAAGTAATGTTATGTTAAGATGTTACTTACACCTCCCAAAGGTAGTTCCACCGTAGTGGATGGTTTAGCCGTCACATCCTCTCCCCCAAGTAACAAAGCCACAACGAGAGCGACCGCAATCATCGTCTGCTTGTGTCTGACGTGTTCCTTGCTGGTTCACATCCACCACTAAACTGCCCACACACCTGCGAAACGTCTAGGAATATAAACGAGTATCATTTGGTACTTAGAGGACTCAAGGAAACGTGTTCTTCAAGGTCAGTGTGATGCTCGGGGATAACCACATTCACACACACAGAGGCCAGCCACTACGTGTTTAAATAAGTTGAGTGAGTGCTGCCCGCTCACTTGTGATGTGTTCAAACAACAAGACATTCACGTCCGACAGATAGCGAACGCGTTTGTGTTTGAGGAATTTATTAATTATTTATAGTTATTTCAATTTCTGTGCTCCACTTCTTACCGCCAATAGAATACTGGACTAGCCCGTATCAATTTTGGTAAGGTTGAAAGCGTCACTTTTGTAATGAACTCGACTGTCACTGAGAGGGAGGTTGGGATTATAATCCCAGCCGGGTGAACTGAGATGTTTTTTAAATAAATGTTTTCCCACTCTCCTTTCATGCAAACTCGTACATTTTCTATATCAATTTCCCCTTTTCATCCTTACCACACTAGCGTGTATCATGGGACTGGCCCGTGCGTAGAGCACGAAAGAAACAATCAAATTATGTAGGGATGATGAAGGTAGAATTTAGAGAAAATCCATTCGCATTTGTGTGTATAAAAAAAACTCAGCACACTCAGCTGGAATTTAAGCTCCAAACTTACTCCGTCACCCACGAACCCAGACTATATAAGACTGATTACTTTGTCAACATGCCCAATGGTGTGGGCTGTATTTAGTTATAATACTGGTCGTCTTTACTGCCCATTTATTCATGACTTCCTTTAATAGACTGAGTTTAGGGCACAGGATGAACACAAGGAATTTTTAAGAAAATCTTTGCAATCCATAGATTTTTTATATCGATTACTGTTCCCAGCCTATAGCCTGGGTAATTCTTTTCTATTCAATCCATATATTTTCCACTGCCGGCTTATTAGGCCTGTCTTAGCTATATATGCCTTATAATCTAGCTTAAGACTAGGACAGGAACAACATCCAGTCCCCATTGCTGTTAATTTATCAATGTGAAAGGGTAAACCCACATTTCATCAATGATACATTTTTCGACCGTGCCGGGATTCGAAACCCCTTAGACCAGTAGAGAGACATGCTACCGACTAAGCTAAGGTGTCGGATAGCATTACACAGGTGTAGGTTGAAAAGTACTGTGGTTTCTGATGTACTTTCTGAACACACTAATTATACCAGCACACGACTTACTAACCATCCTGATACTAGAACAGATATGACACCTAGTCCCTCAGCCGACATTTCACCAGTGATAATAATTCCCCGGCTATGTCGGGAATCGGGCCCGGGTTTTTCATCTCACTAGACAGACGTACTACCAAATGAGCTAAGGTGTTGGGACTTGATGGCAGGAGATGGGGTTGAGAAAACTCTTATGACTAGGGCCAGGATTTTGATGACCTAGAAAGATAAAAAACTTATATAAAATTACCTAAACGTTCAAAAATTGACCTAAAAATATGAAGAAAAATAATACTTAGCACCCATTCGGGTAATACACTTAAATACTAATTACACAAATGGGTTAGGAACTAGGAAGGTTGAATATAGTGAATAGGAAGTGAACCCGCGTTTTCGTGGAGGGAGAGTGAAAAACCATTTAGGAAAAACCACCGCAAGTTCTCTCGAGTGTGATTCAAACCCCGATGACTCAAAAATGACTTTAAAAAAAATCGAAAAATCACTTTTAAAGACTCAAAAATGCATAAAAATGACCAAATAAGACCTATAAAATAAACATTTATACAACAAGGGGATCATGAACAAAGTTTATGTACTTTTGAGTATTGTATGTGATGAATCAATATAAAAAATGACATGTCATAAAAATCATGGCCCTGTTTATGACCAATTAGATACATATTTGTGGTCAAGGGGTCCATACGTGCGGCAGCCGCTTGGTTGGTCTAGCTCACTTGCGGGCCGACTCCATATAGTTATTTTCTTCAGAAAGTGAAGTTGTAATGATAAAAAAAACTTAGCATCCTTGGATAGCACTATGTTTTCCTTAATGCCATGAAATTGAATTGAATTGTTCTTACATACAATACTTGTTATAATAGATTTGACTTTCCCGGTTGTCTACGAAAAATATCCAGATGGCTGCCTACCAGAGCACCGAGATTCATTGTAGCTACTGTACGTTCAGCATTCCTGCATTATTTAAAAATAAGTTTGCTATTTTGCCAAAATGAATAGGAAAGGTTTCGACATTATACTTTAGGTTTTTTTTAACCATAAATACGAGTTTAGCTAGTTTAATTCAATTACACTTAACGAGAAATTTAAACATTCTGAGAATAGCCTAAAATTAATAATGATAATTATGTGGCTAGGATTAAACAAACAAAACAAGTACTAGTAAGGCCTCAAAGTATATTATCAAGCTAATTGAGAATGTTTTAGTGGTGTTCATGCTTCTAAACTGCCGCTTCAATAAGAAATGCTGCAGTGTGAGGATATTTCCCTTCCGGTATGTGATTTTATCAACCTTAGAAACAAGTTACAAACATGTTAATTAAAATCATATTCAAGGTGCCAGCAACGTCAGTTCAGGTTTTATAAAGATTGTGATTTGATTGTGTTTTTTACCAGTTGCGAGGGTCTACCCTATTGATCCCTGAGGGAACTAACCCTGCCTAGCCACTGTTGAGTCCTATTGAGTTGAATAACTTGTATTATAGTAGGACCCTGGTAGTAACGAGCTCTTAGAAAAGACCGACCCTTTTTCCGGCTAACATTGATGAGAGTTTATTTTATTATTAGTATTATTTCATAGGTATTAATATATATTAGAACCGCGTCTTACTACGCGTTCGGTCTAGACGTTTATGTGCTAGTTATACTAATGTTTCAGGGCCAAGAAAGGTTGTATTTGGTGGAAGTGTGTCAGTATTTGCGTAGAGGGAGAGAGGAAAACCATGTGAATAAACACCCTCAGTACACCAGAATATAATTCAAACATAGATATTCTCATAATTGATAGTCCAGTTTATTGTGAAAGCAACACCTTAGACTATTGTGGTCCAACTAGTAGCCCGCGGGCCAAATACGGTCCTCGCTCACTGAAAATGTTGTCCTCACAGTATCCTGGAGAAAAATTAAAGGGAAACGATCGGTGGCAAATGTGAAATATCTGGTTATTCCAATATATATATATATTTAAAAAAAAGGTCATGATTGCGTTTTACTATTAATTTATTTGATTCATAAAAATATGTATTTACAATGTTAAGCCGTTTTGTGAAGGTGTTTGTGCGTGCATATTTAATATTTTGATAAATTAATACACCTATTTTTGGTAGTAAGATTTGAAAGATTCTACCAACCAAAAATACAATTTATATCAATTAAACTAAAAGTCTGTCTGTCTGCCTGTCATGAGCATTGCGCAATATTTACCACACGCAAAGGTCTGAAATTAAAAAAATATATATGTATGCATTATGTATGTATTAATGCCGCGAGATAGATTTAATACTACAAGTCATTCAGTTGTGAAATGCGAGCTATGGTGGCCCTTGTGTGTGTACGGGTGTACCTGGAAGCCGGATTTTAATTTTTTTATTGTATTTATTTGTACCTTTTTTACTTTTTTTTGTTATTTTTGTATTTCTGGCATCGTATTACCCTTTCTGGCCTTGAAAATCCTTTTGGCAGTTTTTACCATTTTATTAGTTTTTTTTATCCCGTTTACCCCTTTTAATCTTTACACGCTTTTTATTTCTATTAGATTCCACTTTTTACCCTTTCTAATTTTTTTCACTTTTACTATTTTTGCTCTTTTTGGCTCTTTGTGAGATGTTTGCTATTTTTTCTCTTTTTTACTCATATTTCCCTTTTTGCTAATTTCAGCCTTTTTACACTTTTTAGCCTTTTTACTTACCCTTTTTTATCACTTTAAACCATTTGATTTTACTCATATTTCCCTTTTTGCTAATTTCAGCCTTTTTACTTACCCTTTTTTATCACTTTAAACCATTTGATTAGATTTACTTTTTACCCTCATTGACCTTTTTGCACTTTTACAACTTTTTAACCCTTTTACCCTAAAACATTTATCCCGGGCAAAACCATGTAACTTACTTCAATGCTAGTTTATTATAAGTGTTGAAAATAGTTGATTATTAACTTGTTGTAGACTTATACTACGTTGATGGGATTACAAAATATATATTCAGCCCACGGTGAAAACTGATTATTATATTTGGCCATTGGGATGAAAAACGTTGGACTCTCCTATATCAGACCATCCTACCACCAAAGTGGGGGTATTGATATTATCTGTGAAATTTAGCAGCTGCAGATCACATGATTTAACGCATACATTTATAAAAAACGTTTTAGTTAATTTTACAACGGTTTTAAACACGATTCCTCCCTGTCTAAACCGAACTGTAGTTTCTCGTAAACGTGGTTGAGTCTGAAAGAGGACGAATTCAGGTTTAGAGGAACTTGCCGGTTCAAGCGCCTGGAGTAATCAAGTTTCTGTGTGAGAGTTTAGCGACTGCAAGTACAAGAACCAAATCAAATCACTTATATAATATACATCTCATATCATTATGAAGGTGTGTATTTTATATTTGTGTTTTAGTTCAAAATTCCATCCACTTCGTCCAAAGCATAATTAACTTTATACGTTTTTTTTAAATGTTATGTTTTATCATTACATCTTAATACCCGTTAGGGATATACGCTTATGTACTAATTACGCTAATGGTTTTATGGATAAGAAAGGTTATATTTAAAGTAAGTGTACCAGCATTTGCCTAGAGGTACAGTGGAAAATAATTTTGGAAAAGCTACCCTCAGTACACCTGACCTAAATTTGAACCATGATCTTCCCGTCATAGGCAGGATAATCTACTATGAGAGTAGCGCGTTAGATAGCGCGGCCACCGAAGTATCTTTATTCTTGTATTAAATTATTTTTTTTGATAATAACGTTAAAGACAAAGGTTATTAATGTATCAGTTAAGGGGTATAATGGAAGTGTATTGTGTATCTTTTAGAGGACATCTATCCGCATTAGTATTGTGGGTAGATGAGAAAACCACAGGAATAAATAACGCGTGTAAAACTAATCCAGAATACCTCCAGTTGAGACTCGAACCTTATCCTCCCCCGTCACTGCTACTGCATTACATGGCACGCTTGATGCCTTATACCACGTGACTATAGGCGATTGTGATTTACTCAAAACTATCACTCAATAAAAGTAATTTAAAGTGAACACATGCACGAGGAAATAACCACTAGTATATTAATATTGTATTTCTATGGTCAAAATAAAAACTAGCTCTTTATTTTTTGAAGTGGTGTCCAATTGTTTATGAAACGAACAGTCATCTACAGAACAATAGTTTAAGAAGAGTGGGAGAATGTTCTAAGAAGGTTAATATTTACACTCTGAAGATACTAATGACCATGTAAATAAATGCACCAAGGACAGTTTCCTACTTTAAAGAAGTGGCGGGGGAAATATCCTGTCTTTAGGGAGATTGATATTCATAAACCAAAGGACGAATCAAACTCAATCAATCGATTCAAAATATTTATGTTTAAACGCTTGTACAGACGATAGGTGACTTTTTTTTAGCTTAATTCTAGGACAAACTCAATAGCCAAACCTTAGATCGCTAATATATCTAATAGCGAGGTGGATCAAATGTAATTTCCCATTGATAAATTTTTCTTTAATTGAACCTATTACGCTTGATTGCACCTCATACAGTCAATATGTATCAGCAAATAGTGACACTATTACTGATCTATAAGGTTATCACTGACGCGAACGTTGACTACCGAGAGAGGAACAAGCGTTACCAAAACCCCCAGTTCGCAATTGCTTGTTAGAATTAGTCTATAGTAGGCCTATGCCTACTTAAATCAACGATTGAAATACGTAATATTATTATGAATCAAATCTATTGAACCTGTTGAAATATATTAAATAAAAATGGCACGTATCTTTCAACCAGTAGGTCAGGGTTCTAGCCCATCTGGATCCACTAATAATGGTATTTTAAACAATATGTTGTATAATTCTCTCTCCAGACGAATGCCTGTCCATATTTGTATACATCTACCATTATTTTCCCTCTATCATAGGACAAATAATTTAAGTCACCAGTGATATTAGACATTTCACTACTATTACTAATACTATAGGCCAGGGCCAAACTAACCCCTTAAGGAAATTTTTGCTCCTGAAATAATATAATTGGAAACAATGTACACACTGCTATTTGTTATCATTATTATACATATTAAAAAGGATATAGTGTTATTATTTCACACATAATATGGTTTGTATGCATTATTTAAAAGGTATAAAGATAAATTCTGATGTGGCCATTTTCGCCCATAGGTGGGGAAAAATGGTCACCTTTTAATTGAAGTTCAAAACACATTTCATACCACTTAACCTGCACGCTCATCACAAATAAAATTATATTTTGTCTTCACATAAACTCCCACACATATTTCATGAAACCATATGTCCCAGCCTCTGCAATTAATCCACAGTTCTCCTTCATCATCGTAAATGTCTCCTCCACATTTGATGCAGCTATTCTGTTCCTGCAAACTATTCTTTGGGTTGTTTTATTGGTTCCACTTGTAGAAGGACCGGGGAATATTGCCACTGTTGGTTACTTGCACACTCTTAGTATTTTTTTAAACTTTCAATGGCTTAGGCACAGTAATTTTATTGCTAGTTTTGGTTTGAGAGCTTACTTTCTTTTTACTTTGTAGGGCACTTAATGTTGCCATTTTCAAATGTTCTTTCTCTTTTGATAGTCACTCAGCTTAATTAACTATTCTAATGTTTTCTGGGCTTGTTAGACGACGTGCAACTGTTCTTTGGGTTTCCTTCCTGGAGTTGAATATACTTTCTTAGAAAAGGGATCCAAACTCGAAACATTTCAATATTTGTGGTCGTCTGTTTTTCCTTCCAGTTTTCTTTAATCGATGACTTAACAGTGTTTGAAACCAATTCATGGGAATGTTCAGTGTAAGCCATTGGGCTGAGTTCCATTGTTCTTCCAGTATCTTCACGGGCATCATC
Organism: Timema californicum; assembly: GCA_902141385.1. Lineage (NCBI taxonomy): Eukaryota > Metazoa > Arthropoda > Insecta > Phasmatodea > Timematidae > Timema > Timema californicum. Next base: position 156,092 of record CABFOW010000552.1, read on the forward strand.
ATGGACTTCAGTGTTTCCTATCTCATCATAAATATCACGTGTATCCATGTCTTCGTGTTCACTAGGATTCTGAAAAAATTTGGATCGTTTGGATACTCTTGGTCACCCAGGTCTTTATGCGTATTGGTGTTTTCAGATTGGGCCAGGTATTCATTTGGTGTAAGCTCACTGGTTACTTTAGACCACACCATAGGGTGATTTCTCATAAATTTCCTGCAGTTATCGCTATACGACCACATACTGTGGTGAAATGGCCCCATATGTGCAGTGTTTCAAGATCACTCTGTTGTAAAATACTATCATCCAGTTGACGCACAAATTATTTTTTGTTTCTTATTCTATAGATGAGAAACAAAATATTCCAGTGATTGGTCTATCAATATGTACTGCATGATAAATACTATAGGGTTCTAAATCCTTACCTTTCTCTTAGCTCTTTATTGAAGAAATTACTTGAAAAGAGTTTTCTGCCATTCACGCGCACATCGATAAACCAAACATCACACACTTGCTGCTACAGTAGGCCCACATATTCTGTGGTGCTGACTGACAGCTCACAGCTGACTTCTGACAGTCAACATTTAGGTATATATCTAAATGTTGACTGTTAGAAGTGATAGCTACTAAACACATGTTTTTGAAGATCATATGGTTCGGCGTAGAGATACATAATTTGGTCTGGTAACTCTTTAAAGCTGTCAGTCAGAACCAAATAAGCCATGGGGCTACTGTAGCTACTGTAAAAGCTTCGTCTAACCTTGTGCGACAAATTGAAGGTCAGACAGGCGCTAGAAGTAGCTACAAACTAACAGTAGAAAATAAAACAGGTTAGTGGCTATTATGCCCTGGTCTAGTGTACTACTACTGCAAATACTACCGCCACTACTACTCATAATATAATACTATTTAAATATCTATTACAACTTTGATAATTTTACTGATCCTTTCCAGCTATTATTTTGTGCCAAACATGCTCAAAATCATCATTTTTTTTTAATAACTTCTGAAATTCTGGACCTAAAACGGTAGTCAGAAGGTGAATGTTATTTCAAATCTGGAATTTCCCCGACGTTTTTCACAAATTTGGTCGTTATCCATTCATTAGTACAAAGGATATGAGGGTAGCACTCACACCCATGCAGACAAACAAACTCGCTATCACATTTGTTATTCTATATATCACATAGGGGAACTTATGGAAACATTATTAAATAAATACAGCGCGTTAATGTTTTGAGTTTAAAACATTTTATTTATCGTTTTAGTTTAAATCAACAATCTTCAAATTTTAAATCTCTTAAAGAACATTTTCAATTATAATATCTTAAAATATTGAACATTTCAATAGCAATCATTTTCTTAAATTTTTGAATTATAAAAACTATATTTATAAGAACCTACCCTTTAAATATTTACTTTAAAAACTCACCTTAAAAGTAATTTTAAATTGTGAGGCTCAGCATTATTATAGTTGTTAGTGAAGAATGAAATACACGAGTTGAATACATTTTATGTTATATTTATTAATGTGTCAGAGCCACTATTACACTAATCCAAATCTCACATCTAGGAACGAATCATATAAAAATGGGAAACACAAACAGTTTAATTTTTTTATATTAATTCTTAAGCGGCAATACTATATATAATAAATAAATGTTAGCATTATCTTATAATGCACTACTATCATAATGTTTACAAATTCGACTAAAATGTAAATTAATTGTATAAGGTCTAGTTTTTAAGCTTATATTATAATTATAGTGGTCTCCCAAAAAATAGAATAAAAGTTTTAAAATAAAATAAAATTCAAAATTTGAAGAATGTAGAGGAGACCGGGGCATGTTGCAACAATTATTATTTTTAGTAGTGAAATTCATCGTATTCATCAGATACACACAGTTGATGCATATGAAACTTATCTTGTTTGTACCCAGTCAATGGATCGACAGTTTGTAAACTCTGCATTGCACCTACTCAAATTATTCCTTGTTGCAGACCAAACAATATGTTTGACCCTTATCTGTTGAACCATCTTAAAAAGATAGGTTCCTCTTCACGGGGTTTATTTTGTTATTAGTTGTATTTATATTGTTTTGCGAGCTAGTTGAAAACTTTTGTTAAATTTTAATTTTGATTCTTGTAAAGCCATTTTTTTTTCTTCTTCTAATGCGGTTTTTTTCTGGGGTGCCTGAAATTAAAATTACTAAAATTTTTGGGCTAGTTTTTAATTACAACCTGTATTGAAACAAATTTGAGCTATTGGTGACGTAATGCACCGGAAGAGAGTGGATTTTAAGAAAATAGAACCTACACTGTTTTGATTTAAAAACATAGAGCCTACACTATAATAATGGTTTAAAAACATATGTTATAACTATATTGATAAACAAAAATATTATTATAAGTGACAAACACATTTTTGATTTATTTATTTGTACCTGGCTCCTTTTTTAGTAGTTCTCATATGTGCTAGCAAGCAGGTATTTCTAATTCCGTATATCAGTACATTGTTAATATTCATATTTATTTTATTTAGACTAATATATACAAATAATGTTCAACTGTTCTCACATTTGCGGGTTAGTTTGCAACACTTGTTGCAATTAGTTCCACAAAAGTTTATTGCCATTTGAATTGTAAAATGGCACCATAATTGAACAGATAGTAAGTATCTAGTGCCATTTTAATTTTAATTCTCCTCTCCAAACTCATTTATGATTACCAATTTAGGGAACTCTCTATAACATAGATTATTTAAAATTATATTTATCGATATATGAAATTTGGCTTAAATCTTATTTCAAATAACTTATTAGGTATCGATGCTTTGTCAGTCATATTAATGATTTATTTTCCCCATTTGTTTGAGGTATTTAACGCGCACGCTCTGAACCGACTGATTATATCAGCACACGAACTATAAACTAGTTTAAATATAGAACAGAGGACAGCATCCAGCCCCCGGACGTCAATTCAACACTGTAAAAAGGAAAAGCCACATTTCACACATGTTAAATTTTTCAACCATGATGGGAATCAAGCCCGGGACCCATGGATCAGTAAATGGACACGCTACCGACTGAACTAAGGTGTCAGAAGTTTATTAAAGAAAAGAAATGTTAGCTTTGATCATCACAGTTATTTTTATAGTAGCCTCCTCAGTATTAGAAAACAATATAAAGAAATTACAGTTTTTCATGAAATTTCTTAAAGAAAAAAAATCTGGAAGTTTCCTTAGTTATGCATTTAATTACGTTACTGCATGTGAAATTTAATGGAATTTACGGTTTCAAGATCTTTACGACATGCATATTTTTATGTAAAATATATTGATTGTAAAAGCCTCGTAGCCAGTGGCGGCGCATAGGTTTCTGCCAAGACAAGCAAAGCTTGACAGGACTGTACTGGTAGATTATGTTCTACTAATCAGTATATAATTTGCTTTCTAAAGCTAATAAACATACATTTGCCCCCTACATTATTGTTTGTGTGGCTAGTCCAATGGATATTGAATAAAAAGTACTGATGACGGGGATATCAGGATTTGAATCCCGGTCAGGTAAACTGAGGGTGATTTTCCCTAAATGATTTTTCACTCTCCTTCCACACAAATATGGGCAAATTACCTCTAAAATACTTCCTTCCTAATCCCTACCCCATTAGAGTAGTTATCATAAATGCGTATAACCTGAACAGATTGTAATAAGTGGGGAATATAAATTAATGAAAAGGAACACTTTACTACTACAGTACTATCAAGTATCGCTTACCTGAGCGACAGCCTGTGAGCTGTAACACCAAGTAAAAGGTTCTTGGTTTGATATCTGCTTCAATATAATATTTTAAATCTTGCCGCATTTGAATCGGATCGGAACGGTCGGAATCAGAAGCCTACGAATGGAAACGAGTTTTGTCCGCACTCTGGTTCGGAATTCAATTCTTGTCAACAACCAAAAGGGTACATATATTTGAGGGATTTAGTGATAATGAGTGATAGCAGCGGTGAATAGCAGGTAATGGCGGTTGATCTATGCATTGCTGCCGATGCCAATAAAGAGGAAGAAGCAGCTTCAAAAATACTTTGAATACACGACGTACAGTAAATGCAATATAACATTTCCGAGATTTCCTCCCACGCATTTTCCTTTATAACACATTCATACTAATGTTTGTGAGCAATGTCATAAATTTATGGGGAACTGTTGAACTAAATTGATTATTTATTCGTTCAAAGACTTTTTTTAAATAATCAAAATTGTCGAGGAACAGAAAACAAACATCAACAGGACGATATAAACTGAGCGTGAATGTAAATGATGCAATAGTCCAATGCTGTGGACGCATACTCATAGCTCCAAAATCCATCGAAATATTGCCTCCTGACAAATCGATTCGTTCCTTTCCGATCCGATGTGCGGTAAGATTTAGGCTTATCAGACAATAATTAACTACTAGCCTTCTTTAGTATTGTTTTTGTACTAAGTTTTATATAGTTTGTTTAGTAGTTGTTGTCACAATTATATTTTATAACTGGAGCCGTCTTCGAACTGGGGCAGCCGAGCTATCTGCGCGGCGTGCGTCAAGCCTCTACTGCCTCTTGATGACGTCACTGGAGAGGCGAGCTCTTGGTTCCGATTACGGCGACGCTGGAAGACCGGCAGACCTGCTGCGTTCTTCACCAGACTGCTCACCGAGTTCAGGGTCTGGATGGGAATCTAGATGACAGCATACCACTGTTAGTGTCGTCATTCACACGTTAGTCTTTTAACTAAAACTTTCCCTGAATTTAGCTAAGAGAGGAGTCTTCGTAAACTACAAATCCTTACAGGATATAACCAGATGGCCCTGTTTGTTTGCCTCTTTCATAAAGAAAGTACCAACACTTGTACTAGCAGATTATTTCGAATATACATATTTATAGAAAAAGAAAACATTTGGAAATATATATGTATATTAGATGTCTATTATATATATTTTTTTATCACCATGTACTAACTACTATAGGCTATATAAACTTTAAATATTTACTATTCATATACGTATTATATAATATACGTATGACCTAATTTGGTGGCCGTGGGGTCTAACGCGCTACTCTCGTATTTGACTAGACTGCCAAAGATGGGGAGATCGGGGTTAGATCCCGGTCGGGTGCCCTGAAGGTTTTTTCTAAATGGTTTTTAACTCTCCCTTCACGCAAATGAGTATGAACTTCCTCTAAATTAAACCTTCCCAATCCCTAGAACATTAATGTAATTAAAACATAGGCGTGTAAACCAAAAGGGTAGAAATATGCGGAGCTAAAAAAAAGTGTGTGTCATATAAGATTTAAAAAATATTCTCTGTGTTTTTTTTCTTCCCCAAAACAATAGTACCAGCGCTGTCTCAAAGAAGGATATCAAATATTTATAATATATACAAATTATATATATTCGAGCCATTTATCTCATTTATAAGGCTTCATCCAGTTCAAAAAAATCCTCTAGCAGATTATAATATACGATAAGAATCTTAAGGTGAAAAGATATTTTCCTTAAAAAGTTACACTAAATTCAAATCCTTTAACTTGAGTTTCCTAGTTATGTAATTCATGACGTGTTTAGTAGTTAGAACTAAACGTGTTTAAAAAAATTAATCAATCAAGTCTCCGGGTTGTATTCTGGGTTAACCAGATATATACATATAGGACATTTGAACACCAAATAAAATAAGTTAATCTGAAGGTTAAACTAAACCATGTTATCTCGTACTTGTAATGGATGTAGCTCGTGGATTGTTTAGAGGAAAATAAAGTTTTGTTGTGACTGTATTAGTAAGTTGTTCCCTCTTACTCATTATGAAACTCTAACTTTAAATCCAATGCACACACATTTGCTCACTTCATTACTTTGTGTGTTGTTGGTCAAATTGACAGTAAGGGGGAGGTAGCAGTTTTCTTGCATAGTCTCGTCAAACTCGAGAATAACTACAGTGACAACAACCCACGAAACATCAAAGTCCCATGGCTGGACATTTAATTTTAGTACATATATTTTATTGTTTTAAATAGTGTGGTCTTATAATAGATTAACACAACTAGTATTTTTGTGTTCCAGCTCTTACTACCTTTCCGGGATATCTATATACTTACACTAATAGGGTAATGTTGAGGAAGATATAATTTAAACTAGATTAAGTGTAGCCTCATTTATGGGGAGGAAATTAGGAAAGGATAAAAGGAATACAACTTTATGTATACCGAGCCAAGATTCATACTCCAAACTTCAATTACTGGCAAACCATGATAAAAAAAATTGGTGTTTTAGCTCACTTGTATATTTATTAATTATTTATTTATTTAGTACCACGTCTTACTATCTGTTCGGGTTATACGCTTAAGTACCAATTACACTAATGGATTAGGAATGGGGAAGGTTGACTTTAGAGTAAGCGAACCCGCATTTGCGTAGAGGGAGAGTGGAAAACCATTTAGGAAAAACCACCCCCAGTTCCCCCGACCGAGATACGAACCTTGATCTCCCCGTCCTCGGTGGTCTAGCTTAACACGACTGGCGCGTTGGCTAGCTACGCCACCGAAGTGGGTCTCACTTGTATAGTAATTCAGTTTACGACACTTTACTGTTAGTTTATATATTATAGTCAAATTACGTTAAGTTCAATCTGAAATGGCTTTGAGCTCTCAACCTTCAGATCCAGGAAAATGTTTTAACTTTATATGAACCTAAAATGTATTTATAATGGATTTTAATGGCCTAGCAATAAGGATAGATTGTGAATGTGGGGAATGCCAGGCCTCCACCGTGGCTCGGATTCCACGTTAAACTGTAGGTCCTTCATTTCATCTCAGAATCACCCTACCATTACACATTAGCGTAAGTGCGTATAACCCGAACAGGTAGTAAGACGAGGTGCTAATAATAATAATAATAAGGATAGAGATGCGTGTAGACCAAACGGGTAGTGAGAAAATGTGCTGAAAATAAATAGAGATAGGCCCTAGTGGGTAAATCAGGGCTAAAACTTTTTCTTTTGTGGCTATACATTGAAAATATTTCTGATTTCTACAATTTACTTCCAATTTATTTTCTCTGCAAATCTACGCCAATTTCTGTCGATCCAAAACCATGGTAGAAGTTTTCTTGGAACTTTTAACAGTTCCCAGGCTACGTGAATGGACGAATTTACATTATACTTTTTATTTTATAGAAAAGAAAGAAAAACAAATTATTATTAAAGTCATTAAATTGAATATCACCTTTTTATTTTAAAAGGGTGATCGAATATACATAACATGCAAATCTGGACACCGTTATTTTTTTTATTGGCGCACAACACTTGGGCCATGGGACCCCTTGTCTCAAAAGTTCATAGCTTAGTTCACTGGCCAGGAGGACTATAACAGACAATATACCTGCGGGTAGATATGAATTTGACCCCATAAAACTTTTCCTCTTAATTCAGGTTAGGTTAGGCTGGATTAGATTAGTTTAGTATTTTGTTGTGTCTTATTATCCGCCACTTGCTTTTTTTCACTCATCGCAGATAAAACATTTACAGACATCCTAAATGGACCACCATAACATCTTAGATCGAGTGAATATACCAGTACGTCTTGTTTACAATTACTAAGAAAGAACTCGTAGCCCAACTTAACTCGTCGTCCAACTGTAATGTGGTATTAATAACACCCTTTTAAACGCAGGTCATAACAGGTATACGTAGCCCAACTGTAATACCCCCGTTTTTATTTATAATAGGTGCTGACATTAACGATGTAATTTGTTGGGGAAAGAATAAGAACGATAATTAAGGGGAAAATTCACCAAAATGCTCATTGCGAAATCGTGGGAAATAATAACATTGAAAACCCATGCTTTAGCCACCAGAATGAAGTCAAGAGGACTAGGACACCCAAATTGTCAGGAGGTGTTACAGCGGACCATACTAGTTATAGAAATACTGGTTTAGAAGCAACTAAGTCATCCCCCTACTGAGGCGCATATATGCTTTACCTGGAAGATGCTGTCGATCAGCTGACCTTGTGGAGCATTGTAATTTGTCTGTCTCGTCTGACGATTTGCATCTGCAGATGCCTTATACTGGTTGCCGCCACTCTGCGAGAATAACAGTACATTTTGTCACAGTCAGATGCAAGTTTTTTTGTCATAGCTAAGTGATAATATTATCCATAATCCTTAATCAATAATAGGTTATACAAAGCAAACAATATTTAGAATTTCAACTTATCACTCATGGAAAGATAGCAAACTAATATCTTCAACAATAGATATCTGACCCTGACCATGTTGGGTATCGGGCCCTAGAGCAACGATTATTATTTTGACGTGCTACCAACTAAGCTATGATGCTGAACGATAAGCCCGTATTCCCACGTGAGAAACCCTTTAGAGCATATACATGTAAGCTTAGAGTAGCTAACACAGACAAAAGATAGATATATTTATCATACTGCTGCTAAAATTGAAACAATCTGTCAAAAGTGAAAGCTGCATTACAAATGGCTTGGCGTATGAGTAACGATATTAGATTTAATAACGTTAATAGCTATGGTTATCCAAATATAAGATGTCCTAAAAGTTACTATGCAGTGAAGTATCACTTACCTCGTGGACCTGAAGACAGGTCTGGACACACCTCTTCATATGATATAATATATCATATAATATCATATCGTATGAAGAGGCACGTCCAGACATGTCTTCATGTCCATGGAGGTGCATCTCCGATGTTGTTATAGGAAGAATTGCAACAATATAAGTAATACTTTATCGCACAGTGACTTTTCGAACACTCTGTATAAATATAGGTATCTGTTCTGATGAAAAAAAAACGCTGTCAGAACCATGATTAACACTATTGAATATTAACCAAGTGGAGGATGTATGTTAAAGGAATACATTAGCATTTTAATTAATTGAGGATGGTGAGCCAATATTTGGAAACACTTGATGGATGTATCGCGGAAATTAGATAATTGTGAGAGCATTGAACTTATCTGAAAGCGCTGAAAATTTTAGGTCAATCAAATGTGCGTAGGAGAACATGTTTCAATGGCCAGTGATGCAACATCTTGTCATCCAATGTTGCAATGTTTCACGCTACGTATCATATTAAAATATTTATTTTGTAAGCCCTCTATTTTATTTGCAGGCTGTGGTGCCAGTATTGTCTATGGTCGACTTATTTAGGAAGATAAAGAAGATATATTAGATATATGATTAACCAACATATTTTGTTTGAAGAAAGGATTATAAATTTCAATGAGTAAATACTTCTCAAATTACAGTAATTTAGTTTTGATCCTATGACTCCGTAGTTTCAAATCAGGAGTTCTATTATAATCGCCGAGTCATACCACTGATGAGTTGTCTAAATATGCCTTAGTCATTTCATATATCTTTACATATCTAAAAGGAAAATTACTTTGTGGATTAATTGATTTATAAGTTCCATGTTTATTTATAGAACTGGGTTTTGAAAATGGCAAAATAAATAGATAGGTGGTATGAACAAAATCGTACTGTTCAAACTTTTTTTATGACTGTATGAATAAAAAAATATTGATCATAAGCTAACCTCAAGTAATTTATCCTCCGAAAAATAACAATACAATATTATTACATAAAACACAAACTAAACATAGAATTTGAAAAAATCGTAAAAGCTATTTTCTAAAAACTGCGTAATTTCAAAAATTAATAATCAGTGAGCTACCCTACTATCAACAATTTAAAGAACAATGCAAACCCTTATTTATTTGATTAATCTCTTTCCATAAACCCTTTTTGAATAAAATTGTTGTTACTATTACAGAAACATTTAAAATTTTTGAAATCAGCCATCACTAAACCACTACTTTTAACCAATTTTTCTCCACAAATCAATTATACATGCAACACATTCCTCCTCGTACATCCAATTTGAACAAAATCATCATAGCCATTTTCAAGAAACTTATAATTTTCAAAAAAACATCTATCAGTAAGCGTCAAATAGATAAAGCTATTATATATGCTTTTAGTGAGGAATTACTCCATCTAGATATCATATTCTGAAAATTGAAAAATGAAACTTAGACACGGGAATTGAACCCGGGACCTTTGGCTTGGCATATTAAGTCAAAGGTCTTGGGTTCGATTCCCTTGTCCAGGTGTCATTTTTCAATTTTCAGAATAATATCTTTCAGTAAGTTACCCTTAATTTCATATGATATAAAATGAGAATAACAATCAGGATTCATGCTATGGCCACATACTATCTAAATATGAGTTTGAACTAATTGCATCAAACCATCCCGACTGTAGCTTAAGTTAGAGACAAGAATAACGAGAGACAGACATAAACGAGGAAAGACATAATTTTAGTAACAACTTTTTTTGAGTTTGAGGGCACATGAAATATTAAGATTCTTCATACTCTATAGAGTAAAAAATTATCATCACTACAATATTTTTTCCATATGAGAAAAAATATACTATTTATCAGGGGTGTGCAAAGCTTCGAGAACTCCGACTTAGCTTTAAATAATCGTTCACTTCGACTTCGATTCGAGAGTAAAACTCCAGATTCGACAGTTATAAATCTTCTTGAAATAAAAGGTTAAAACACATTTTATGTGGTTTTTAAAATTTCTGTTTTTTTTTTATCCCAAATTAGTATTAGTGTAATTTTTTTATAAAATAATGATATTACATTTGGTGATAAATGCATAATTTATCATTTTAAGACTAAATACATCAATCATGCATGGAATATAGCATTTTTTATATAATACTTAATACCTAAATTAAGTAAAATTACAAAGTTATGCAAAATATAATATATGTATCAAACAGTAAACTTTTTTTTTATATCACAACTAGCTTTAACTTCGGGAACATTTTATTTTAAACGATTCAACTTCGCTTCAAATTGAAAAAATGAACTTAGCAAGCTCCTACTATATAGTTCATAAAATATAGAAGATATCTCTACCTACATTGTATTGTTGTGAGAACATCCAATCCAAAAGAGACATGGGTTTTCCCTTAACAGCTCCAAGAAGCAACAACGCCAGGAAGATAAATCTAGTTGTTACATACATTCTCTTGTGATAAAATTTCCTGGAATCAACCACAAATTACAGTATTGTCCCGGACATTTACATAGCACCTTTTCAAAATAAACATATTATGTTTTTAATTCATTCCACTTTTAAATAATGTTCAAATCAAATATAAACTTGGTGACCTATTTTTTAAATTAGATGTAAATTTGATATCATGTTACCATTAAATATAATTTGGTTACTTTTTGCCTGTATTGCTTATTTTACACGTCTTATTTTTATTAAATATATAATGAGTTACTTTTAATTCCTTATGGCTAGTTCTCATTGGGTTTTATTAAATATAAACATTTCGACTCACTGTTTTATTGACCATTCCAAATAATATTTATAGCATATAATATAAGTGTTATAAATGTAGTTATATTTAAATATTCCGATTTTACATCTAAACATTAAGTTAATTATATACTTTTGCAAATGTTTCACCTAAGTTATAAACCGCTTTTATAAACATATATATTTATAACAAACTGACTAAGAAATAACTCTATACTATATAACATCAAATTTTTATTCATCCAATTTAATTAGAACACCTTTAAAAAATATTTTCACACTGAGGTATAGTGTTTTTGTGTCAAGTTTAGTCAAAATCTATAAAATTAATATAAAAGTTTTAAGGTACTCACACAATCATGATTCTCACATTAGTATTAATTTTAGATTAAAAAACTACAATATTTTGGTGGGTGTGAATTGCAAACAATTACTTTTTTATAGTTTTTATTATATATTAAATATTACGTATTTCTAACCAGATCTCGATAAAAAATTGTTCTCTCTTACCTACTCTGGAGACACGTAAGACTTGAAATGTCTAAGAGTTAGTTAGAGGCTCAGTATATGTAAAAGTGTCAGCTCCAAACACACCTACTTAAAGTGACGGTAGTCTCGCATAGGAACACTAGCCTTTCTCCGCGTGGGCACTGGGATCTCTGCAAAAAACACCTCCCTAATTAGGACAGACAAGACGGGGAAAAAAGCCTTTAAGGCAAAGGCCTACACAAACTGTGAGGTGAAACCTTTATGTTGACGGAAATTGTTATGGATGAATGGCTGTGGAGGCCGGCTGTAGTCTAGGAAAAGATGATTCTAGCCCCGGTGCTATTTAGTCGTAACTACTATTTATAGATGAAAGCTCGATATTAAAATGTTGGCCACTAGGCCTGATGCTGCCCTTGATTAAGTTAATTTTGTAGGGCGAGTTTATATAAACTTTTTTTTACATTTTGAAATTTAAGTACTATAGATTAAACTAATAAAAACATGACCATCTATAGCGGAAAGATAGTCATCTATTTAGAGAACAATTAATATGTAAATGTTTGGATATTTTATTAAACACTTCCTTTACATCAAAAGGTAAAAAAGTCTTATCTTGACTGATTACTAAAGCCCAAACTTAGATGACCTCAAAATGATAAAAAAAAACCTTATAAATGAACTCACAATTCTATTAAAAAAACACTTTTAATTTTCAAAAATTATCCTCGGTATGAACAAAAACTCGTAATGAATGCACACGCCAAAAAAAAAAAGCAAGTTACAAATGATTTTTTATAATTATAGCCCTGGCATTCTGCTAAATATATATTTTATTTACAAATACCTGTTTCAAAAGTAATAACTTCCCCCTCCCAACACCTGACCAGGAATGTGTAACCACACAAGCAAAGAGGATAAAATGTTAATTTCCTACATTATCTTTTCATTCAGACAACTGTGGGTTGTAAACATTATGTTTGAATTTTCATGCATTTATAAAACATTGACAATATTTAAAATACACTTATTCAAAATGGATTAGAATAAATTATTCAAAAAATGCCTAAAAAGACTCAAAAATTCTTAAAAATGACGCACATCAAGAAAATATGTTCTGAAGATCCAAAATGAGCAAATATTATCAAATAATGATCTATTTAAAAAGTTTTCATAACCAGGGATCATGAACATAATTTATGTACACATGAGCATGATATGTGATATACCTATAAAAAGTGACATGCCCTCAAAATCCGGGCCCTGCTGATTGCACTATGACATAGCTTCTGAGAGAAGTAAAAGACCTATCGGGGTAAACGAAGTGCACAGTAGATAAGAAGTTTCATTCAGAAAATCCCTGAACGTTCCGACTATTGTAGAATTCATACAAATCCAGGATAATTCTCCCGCCCCTGACTCTGCAGTTAAGGGTTCCACCCCAACAGTTTGGGTTTGTTTGTTCAGACACTTTTCACAATTGACTTATCCCTACTATCGTAACATCATAACCCCACGCTAATGTGGGTGCACTTCTTTTAAGTTACGCTCATAGTACCCTTCCACTCCTTTTGTTTAAGTTGTTACATGTATGAAATTAAAACATTATACTGAGAATAATACATTTATTTAAGATTATTTACCTATTTTATTGTTAAATTTAACATTTAACATTTGTCAGCTAAGATAATTTAGATGATTGCACTTATGAGCACATGAACAATTAAATCAGTGAGCACTTTTAAATTAGAGTAATCACGATCAACGGGCTACAAACCCCAGATATAGGTGAGAGATGGTGTAGTTCCTCTTATTTAAATTCCCCATTGTTTTATACCTAAATTGAGAAGTGGATCATCTTTCATCTGAACGTATCACTAATAAAATAATATCTTAGGTGGGCTCACTGTGTAGTGCAACCCAGAGAGGGGTGCTAACTGCTAGCTGTCCTCAATGAAGGTGACAAAAAGTGTATTTAATTTTAATACAATCAATGGTTCTCTACAAATTAATTCAAAACAAATAAATAAGATAAACTGATTCTAAATTCACAGTTTTTGAAATATTGGTTCATCGTAACTCTAAGGAAAGAAAACGATGAGTGCATCCATCTCCATGGGGGTGGAAAAAAAACTGTTTTACATATACAAGTATATTCATTTTTATTTATTTATACAGTATAACTTGTTTAATTTGATATCCAAGGGATATCTAACAAAAATACAAAATATGGATTAACAATTTTTATGGGTATCCAGGCAGCTAGTACAAAATAAATTAACAGCCTAGAAACATTCTAACCTACATATATTTTAAGACAAGAAAAATTTAAACCCATAATATAAAACGGGGAAAAATGAACATACAAAATTGCAGAATTAAACCGTTTTTGCAGTTAAATGGCATTAAGGTGGAAAAAATTAGTGACCCTGGTTTGTTGTAGTATTTTTTTTTTATCTTAACGCAATAAAAAATGTTCAAGTTCACTGATTGTATTAAAAATATTGTCTTTCACGTTCCACGTCTGGTAGGGAATCTTCTCAGGTTTTCCATCATTGTAAGTACTTTCTCTTTTACTATGTTTCTACAATTCACTTTATTTGAAATTTTTGGTATATGGAGTGATTTAATAAATATCTTTACTAGAAAAAAAAACATATTACTGATTAGGCTTCGAATTATCCAAATATTTCCTTTTAAAATTCGAGTTAAATGTTATTTTTTACTATGTATTTAAATATAAACTTGATGGAGAATCATGGTGGGCTCAAATTATTAAATTTGTCGAATTAGTAAGATCCTACTGTATATATAAGCACCTGGGCACTCACTACTAAGTATCAGAATTGCAATAGACCGGATTGCCTATAATAAGGATGTCGCCAACATCAACGGTCGATAATATAACCAGTTATAAATCGTCTTGGCTTGTACAAGGGTACGGATACGTATAACGCCGGTTGTCAGCGCCGACAAGTGTTAGCAAGTACGCGCAAAAGCAACCATGGTTTAAAATGTGCCGGCACACAAATGAAGCTTGTCAGCGCCGACCAGCAAACAAGAATGTTTGAAACATTTATTTAAGCTTGCAGACGTCCTCAAAATAAATGTGGGTGGGAATAATTTTTATTTTTTCATAATTAAAAATTATATTTTTATAACAAATGTCAAAAACAATTTTTTCCTTATCAAGTTCACATGTTTAAGTAATATTTTCTAGAGTTGGTGTCAAAATAAGTAATTTTAACTCATTATTACGTAACTTGAGCATGTATTTTATAATACTTTTAGAGTTTATCTTAAAATAATTTTCTTTCTGTTTGAATATGAGTATTATATTTATAGGTCCCTCTCCACTAAAAAAAAAAATTCCACTTTATGACTTATGTCAAAAGTAATTATTAAGAAGGCGAAATTTCCTCCTAGTAAACGAATGTCTATCTTTGGTAAGACATTATCAAAAAAGTAATTACTGCATAATATGCGATGAACTTAAAAAAAATCTTGCTTTTAATGAAACAAAACCGTCATAAAACTGAACATAGCTAGACCATCGATTCTTGTCCATTTTTAACTGTGGGAAAAGTTGATGTGCTCCAAATCTTCGTTGCTCACGATTAATATCATGTACTACTACTCTCTTTCTAAACAGAATTTTGATTTCAGTACTTTCTACCAAAAACTGCAAGTGCAAAACATAAGCGTGCTGATTACCAGATTTCTATTTGTCCGTACCTTTCGACCAGATTGCCGGTGACGGAAAGATTGGTGTTTGAACCACAGTTGGTTATACTGAAGGCGGTTTTTACCAAATGGTTTCCTGTGTTTCCTCCCCGCAGATGCGGGTACATTTACTCCACAATTCTATCTTTTCATCCCTATACAATTACCGTAATTAATGTATGCTTATAGCTAGGTATATGGATGTTGTTGAAGCGAAGGTTGTATGCAAGAATTGGGAAGTGTGGAGAAAGTTAGTGTTGATGGATTGAGTAAGAGTCGTTTTTTGAGCTATATGCACAGTTTCCTGCCTACCCCGCAAGGGAAAGACTTTATTATATATGCATATATGTGTGTGTATGTATATACCTATGTACTTATGTATGTGCGTGTGTTTGTACATGTATATATGTATGTGTGTACCAGTATGTATCTTTAGGCCAAGCAACTTATGTAGGCTACTGTAAATACGTGATTTTTCTAATTGGCTATCCGTTTAGAGTTGGCGGTTGGTAAAATATATGTCTGTTTGTGCTACGATATCTGCCAAATGCGTCGATCATTTCAAACAAAATTTAGCAGGGTTAATTTATAAACCTTGGCCGAGCAATTTACAGACACTACATATGTTTTCAATCTTGTTATCTAGTTCAATATGGTGCTCACTCAAAAGGTTTTTCGTTTCATAGCACGTCTAAAGGCTCTGGGGAGTATTTTTTAAATTTGAACATACATTGCGAGACTAACATCTTGAGCTACGTGGATCACTTTTATTGTCTATGAATATCTACAAGTACTACTATACTATGAAGTAGTCACACTGTCCTTGTGTGGCATGTGTTACAAATCTACTTCTCCCTTTTATTCAAAAACCACTAAGCCGAATAAGTTTAAATTTAGAATGGGTAAAACTCAGATGCTCAGTTAACATATAGGCTAATTAAAATTACTTATACTGCTTAACCTAAAACACCAACACCCCTTTCGCCCGCAGACATATCTCCTGAACCACTGGGGCTAGAGATTCGCCCTTCGCGTGGGGGTACCCACAGGCGCTAGATTACTAACCCCTCATCCCCACTTCCCTAGTTACCCTAGAAGAAGAATCTCCGTAACTAAAAAATCCCTGTACAAATTGAATTGAAATCTCACAGGAGCATAACCACGACTTTCGGTTGACATATTGGCTAGTTAAACATACGTATAAACTGCTTAACCTAAGAAACAAACGACCCCCTCTTACCCCTCAGACGTATCTCCAGAACCAATGGGGAGAGAGGGTAATATAAATTTAACAATATACCTTCAATATTTAACCACCCATAAAAATGTGTATCCACTTGTAAAACAAGAAACTGATACATACTAATATTGACATTATTGACTCTTTGCTTTACTTTTGATTTATTTGAGGCATTTAACGTGCATTTTTGAACCAACTTATCATATCAACACACGAGAATTTCTATGAGTGAGTACGAAAACGCCTACACATTTTTCCGGTAAAGGTATTTTCACATACCTTCCAGCGTTCTTTTACATGCCACAATCGACATGGGGCGAACGGTTTTACTTCCGGGCTATAGATTTTTACCGCTCAAGAAAAATCCGTTGAGCCCGGATAGGTTTCAACCCACGAACATCGGGTCCATAACTACTAGAATTCATTACACATGCATTTTTACAAAAATGTAACCTATAATAAAATGATAGAAGCATAACTATCTTAATACACAAGTGTTCATAATTGCCCCACCACCTGTAGACACAATGGACTCTCCCCTTGTCACTTGTGCAACTGCCATCAAAACTCGGCCGGGGTATAACCAATCAGAGCGGTGTGTGGGAAGGATCACGCGGGCGTTTAATTGCTGTACCTTACCTTCTCCTATTTGCTAGTGCTAAAACTTTCACGTTCGTTTTGACATTAGACCTCCTTTGAACTCTTTCTTCTCTTTTATTTCCCTCTTTTGTTCTGGATGAGATAAAGCACGTCTGTAAAACGTACACAACGCAACAAACATTTATTTACCCTCCGAGTGGGAGAAAGTAGTATGAGAAGGGCCTTTATTCTTCTAGTTTGGGGCGTTAACTTCACCAAGATAGTGTAAATGTTGGGATATAACGGTTGAACAGCAACCTATTGTGTAACTGGGTTTGAATCCCACCGTTCTTTGATATGGGGTGGATATGATTTTGAGGAAATATACACACATTTGAGCTAGGAAAGTGGGGTAAATTATTCAGGAAAAAAAAGCCTCAGTATACTCAGCTGGGATTCAAACCCCAAACTCCCCATCACTAGCAAATCAGACTAAATATACCTGTCATTTGGGTCCTCATTACCACCAATGTGTGTCCCTTTCGTGCTAAATGACCCAAAACAAAACGATTCTAGCACATCATAAAAACTTCAATTATTTTGTGTTTGTAATATTTAACGTGCATTAGTATCACAAGACTTAAAAACTTAACTCAGGTGATAAATGTTTACAGAAAATATCCACAGTCAATTTTAGGAACTTAATATTTAGACACTGGGAGAAGTCTACACACTCTACAAATGCTAATTTACTTAGGGCCATTTTGGATTCAAACTGCAACCTCCTAGATGAACATTCGGTCTACTTAACCGTAAAGGGACGGGGAAAACTGTTCTTTGTTATCTATAAATGGCGATGAGATGGTAAACAAGATATTGAATAGACACTTTCTCTTTTCCATCATTACTAAACCTGCTATAGTAAGTTGGTTAAATTGGAGCGGACGAAATAATGGCATCCAGGTTCAGGGGCTAAATAGTTTTCTGTTTTTTTGTGCAACGCATCTTATTGCGCGTCTGGGCTATTTGTACATCTAAACTGAATAAGATTGCATTTAGAAGAAATGTACCCATATTTGCGTGGAAGGAGTGTAGAAAACCATTTAGGAAAAATTATCCTCACTCAATGTTGGATTTACGTATGTGGGGGACCTTGGTAAGTCATAGAGTGTGGCCCTTCCCCCCCTCCCCCCATAAAGCGAGGTAAATTACATCAGAGCGTGTCTGAGGAAGGGTAAAAATCAAGCAACTGTTTTATTTGACAAACATGTAATAGTAACAAAGTAAAAGAAAGTAGGTTATATCAAGACTTCATAAAAATGCTCATTATATACAAACTTTCCTGTTTTCTTTTTAGAAAATATGATAAATATTTTTGTGGGAGCCCTTGTCTGTGGGGGCGCCGGGGTGATTGAGTTGATCCAGCACTGGCCTCAGTACATCAAATATTGATCCGAACTTTAACATTCCCATCCCAGACAGTCCAATTTAAGGCACTAGTGACGCCTTAAGGTGGGAGTGTAATGGACGTGAGAAAAGGCCACATTTTTTCAGTTTATGTAACAAAACTTTTTTGGCTAATATAAATAAAATATTGCTTCAGTAGAAACATTGAGTATGATTTTTTTCAGGTGGTAATATCCCCAGTTCTTGAATATCTGCCATGAGAAAAAAATTTTGATGATAAACTTTTTAAATAAAGAGAAAAATTTGTCATTAAATTCTACGACATCATTAAAAAATCCAAGAATTTTTTTATCATTATGTGAATAAATTTAATCCCTATGGTTCTACTGAAGAAGTATTTTATTTATTTTGACAAAAAAAAGTTACGCTACCAAAATTGCTAAAACACTGCCCTTTTCTCGCGTTCCCTACACTCTTACCATAAGATAACGCAAACCTGCCCATAATTCACCGTATTGACTTTGCATTTATTTTATTTTATTTTGGTCCACACATGTTCGTTTGAAATTGAATCAGCTCAATTCTACATGATTTTGGATAAATATGGCAAGAAATTCAAGTTCAAAATATATTTTCTTAGCTTTTGAGTTAGGCACACACAGTAGTATAACGCATAAGCTTGTATCGCTAAGTACCGGTTTGGAAAATATCCCAGATTTGAGATTTTCTCCCATTTTAATACAAAATAATGTAGTATCCAACCTATTTGATGCAATGCTTACAGTAGCGTGCCAACCTTTAGACCAAACGACCATAGGCTCTTGCGCTGCTAGGATATTGCTACATGAGGAGGAAGACAGGAAATATGTTCTAGTTTTTGACTTGTTTGTATTGTCTTCTACATTGGTATTTTATGTTATGAAAGTTGATGAAACTTTCTTAGAAATCCCTCTTTCCTAATCAGCTATTGCCTCTAAAAGACATTGATGAGCAAGAAAGAGAACTGCGTGGATATTTAGCTTAAATAGGAATACAAATAGGTGTGATTTAAAAAACAACAATATAGCCGGTTAGAAATGAATACTGGCCTACCAAGATAGAGTGGAGTGAACTAACAGGATCAATCCTTCCTACAGGATCAGAGTCAGGTGCATTAAGATAAATAAATCATACAGATACCTCCGGTGCATTCGTACGTAGTCATCTGAGATTTAAAAAAACGAGACTGACGCTTAAGATCACGTGGCCAAGCGTAAATAATTTTAAAACTTCACTCGTAGTCTTAACCGCCTTGTTGTGCAGATTATGCTGATGTAACCTCAAGATGCATTGACCTTGACTTATGAATGCCGCTAAGTGTTTGAACAAACGTGCAAGAAAATGTTTAATCATTACAAAATGGCTTCCCTGCTCGTTGCAACATTTTTATGTAATTAAATTATCAAACATCCTCATCAGTGTCCACATAGTCTAAGGCGCTACTGCCGCCATAGACTAGACTGCAGAAGAAGGGGATATCGGGGTTCGATCTCGATTGGGTGTACTGAGGTGGGTATACCTACATGATTTTCCACACTCCCTACAAGTAAATGCAGGTACACTTCCTCTAAATTTAACCTTCTTATTCCCTAACACACAAGTGCAATTAGTACATAAACGTATAACCCGAACGTGTAGTAAGGTGCAGTGTAAACATTTTTTTTATTGCACTTTTGATTCTACTTGAAATATTGTTTTCAAAGGTGCTTAGCACACAAGAGAGGTTTTTAACAACTGCAAGCACACACTTAGCGTAGACTCTGACTAAAACGTAGCCCCCTTTCAACTTTCAAAGTCTATAACTAACACTACGAGAATACAAAGTTTTGATACTCCCTTCCGGGATTCGAATTAAGGTAGTTTGACTAACTTTTAGCTTCCATTAAAACTTCATATAATTTACCTCTATGAGAGGACTAAATTTTACCCCCACTACCCAAGGGATTCGAACCAAGGTTGTCTGAATCACAACACTCCAACGATCCCACCCATGGCTGAGGCCTAAAGTGTATATGCATTAGTCAAGACTCTACAAGTGTATATCACAATCATGTGATGATAAAATACAACTATATGCTAGTTCATAAATTATCTTTTTACACAGAAACGTGACACATGAGCTCGGGAATTTAGTTCAGGATCTTTGGTTTATTGTTTTGTCAGAATTATAAGACTCTTATATAACCACTCAAAACGTTTCAAGATACATTTTCATGCATCCACTAACAAAATATGTGTTTTTAAATAAATTCAGTCAATTTTGATAGCTAGAAGGTAAATTTGGTAAACCATAGTGAATGTTGGCCATACTTTACACTTATTTTCTATATGCTCATAAAACGGTTCTTTTATGGGGATCCTACTATATACCTACATATTTTAAATTTCCTCGGGGGTTTGCTCAAAATATAAAGGTTTTACGGAAGTGAAAGAGGAAAAGTTACTTATTTTCACAGTTTTTATACAAAGTGTTTTTGACCTAAGTAAATAAAATATTGCTTCAATGTTAATGTTTGGTTAAATTTTGTATTATCAAAAATAAGATTAAATATTTGGCCAAGATTAGTGTCCTTTGATCAGAACATTTTAAATAAAGATCATATTTCCCGTTCAAATGCCTCAATGCTTATGAGAGTCATCCAATAACAGTTGATTTTGCTATTTATATAATTAAACCAAACCCTTCCTTCACCTCTGACAAGACATCTGGTGAATGTGGGGAATGCCAGGCCTCCACCGTGGTTCGGATTCCACGTAACCATTACACATTAGCGTAAGTGCGTATAACCCGAACGGGCAGTAAGACGCGGTACTAATAATAATAATAATAATAATAATAATAATAATAATAATAATATATACAATTAAACTAAACATTGCCACCGAAGCAGTATTTTATTTATTTTGGTAAATTTTGTCATAAAAACTACCAAAATAAATTGTTTAACCATAGTTTCCCTCTATTTCCCCAATGTGCCTAGGGACTCTCAACTGGTGTTCTTTGGAACTTATGGGTGCCACGAGATTTTGCGGTAAGAGAATATTAAGAAAATATAAAAAACCAATATTAACATAAAATAAAGAAAATAAATAAACGGAAGAAAGTTTTGACTTTTATTGTTTTTCTTAATTGTATTTACCACGGCACATGACGCGAGACACCTCCACAATAAAAGCTAGATTTTACAAGATGAGTGAGCCATCAATGGAAGTATTTTGGCTTGGACTGGTGTAGGAATACCCTAACCTAGTGATAAAAACCATTGGACCTAATTTTACCCTTCTTAACTCTCTAATCAGCAAGAATAACACCCAAAGAAATAAATATACTGCTAAGTCTTGAGGATTAGAACCATTAGGCCAGATATCAAACTTTTGTGCTATAAGCATCAATCACAAGTCTCACATTATTAGTAATAATTATTTTCTTACTGATGACTGTATTATTTATATTTAAAGCCTTAGCATTGTGGTTGGCTTGCATACAATTTATTGATTTTCAAAACTATTAGCTTAATTTACAAAAGTATTTATGAACTTTATTAATTTTTTTGTTAGTAATAACATTTAATTATATCAGTACACAAGCATATTTTTTTAATTTAAGTAATTTAAAAAATAAACCTTCGTTAATGGTTTAATATGCTACTCTGATATATTCCACTTAGAATAACAAATAAAAAATGTGAAAAAAAACCATGAAAGTATTAACAAGGTTTCCACGAAATTCTAGTCCCCTTCACAAGGGTGCCGTGAACCTAGAATGGTTTATTATCCCTGGTCTAGTCCATTACAACCTCTTTGATTGTCTATATCCCTGATAATATCACGAAACTAGAAATAGCTAGCATCCAGGAATCCATTCTTCTTCGTTTCTCAATATTCCCCATCTCTCTNTTTTAACGTTTACACAGATTTATTGAAAAATAAGTTGAAATCATTGATCTCTATAATACAGCTGGATGGACAAGCGGCTAAAATTTTCGAGCTGTCGTCTGCACACCATTGTGTAAGCTAGAAGGGAATCTTCAGGTATATCTTTCTCTCTTACACACATAAACTACAATGTGGCATTTTGACATAATTCGCTAATTTTTATGAATATATGAGGTGTATAAATGAATGATTAGCTAAACGAAATAAATGGGTTAATAAAAGGTTTGAGGAGGATAGCTAAGTTCAACAATCATAACTTGTTTCTTTAAATAAGACAATTTAGGCTAAAATAGAGATAATTCCCGCAAGCCTATAAGCTAAATGATAGTATGGAAGTCAGTGGTGGATTTAAAAATTTTGCGCCCCTAGGCACAATTATAATATGAGCCCTCCCCAATTTTTTTGAAGGGTTTTAAGAGGTTTAGGAGGAAAGAGGTCTTTGTGGAGGAGGGAGGGGGTGGAAGTTAGTATTCGAGAAAAGATTTCAACGAAATAAAATCTGGCCCGTACATGCCCTACAGTAGCTTGAGTTAACATTATGAAGAAAGGAAGTCTGACGTCAGTTACAAAGTAATTGCAAAGTACAGTTATTTAAAAATAAATAAATATTGTCATTCTGACTTTAACGTGAACTATTTCAATAATGTTAATCAATAATTTTTAAACGTATTTATATTTTAAAAAAAATGCTATCCAAAATGTGCCGCCCCATAAAGGCGCCGCCCCTAGGCCCGTGCCTAGTGGGCCTATAGTGTAAATCCGCTTCTGTTGAAAGTAAGACTTCTCCACAATGTTTGTCAGAACAAAGGTAACCAGGTTTCCGTGACCTTATTTCATTATAGTTATCAAACATTAAATATAATATGGTTTCTGAAAGCAATAGGCTATACAATCTAAGAGCCAACTTTAAATATATTGTAATATAGTAATACTTCATAAAAAGCCATATAACCTAAATGAGAGTATGAATGTAAAACTACTACACGAAGTTTGTCATTCAAACGAATGTAATTAAGTTTGAAGCTAACTTTTTCATTTTAGTTATATAACTTTAGATATAATATTGCTTTCGAAACAATTATATAAGCTAATAACCAATTTTAAATATATTGTAGTCTTGGAAGAATGTAGCTACCAAAAATGTTATTCTTATTTGTACAGTATTACCTTTAAAACTGAAATGTATATTGTTTATTGTAAATGTGTCTTCAGTCAAGTGGTGTATAACACTTAACTATTTAAAAAAAATTACTCACGAGACACACGTTTATGCACAAGACCATTGAGAGAAACAGTTAAATCTCTCCCCTCGCTAGCAAGCATATGACAAACTTTAGCGGCACGATTTGGTCCGTTCCACGGGGTGTATTTATGTCCATCCAGTATAGTTCAGATATCACTGGTTGAAATACATTTAAAAAAACCTTATTAAAACGTAAACCTTTAATAGAACTTTGTTATTAGAATTTGTTTAATTTAAGACATTCAATTTGTGCTTTCTAGACAAAAATAGGAGTTTTACCTTCTGGGAACCTTTAATTGATCCAAACAAATTTAATTTTAAAACGCAATTTTATTAATTCAATAAATTATTCTATTAACATTTTATAGAATTATTAAACTATTTTAGAGATAGGTTTATGTCAATATTTTACTATTCATTTTTATTTAAGCTAAATATATTTTATTTCATAATAATATTAATAGTAGTAGTAATAATTCATTTTCTGCTTTTTACAAATGGTCATAAAAGATAAATATCTTTTAGTAATACTATTCAACATCTCTAAGTGTTTGATTACCGAATAAAATTTCAAGATTTAAAATGTGTATCTTCATGCGGCTTATAAATAATATATGTTAGTTGGAATAATGTATGCAATAATATCACAATAATCATAATACCTTTACAATAACATTATTTTATATAAAGTTTGTTTAGCGGACGGATTTCCGGATAGTCATACTTCAAAATGTGTTCATTTTAACTATATTTTATCTTATTTAGTTTTAAAATAAAATTGTTAATAATAAACACTAATAAATGAAACATAAAAAGATAGGCAGATATATTTTGTTCATATCCTAAATAAATAAAACTGATCTCTTAGTTACATACAATTGTACTTCTTAATATTTAGTTACATTAGAATTTATTAACGTATAATTAATATATAAATGGATGTGTCATATATTGTGTTTGTGGATTTTTTTAAAATGAATTATGTTTGAAGCTAACTTTTTCATTTTAGTTATATAACCTTAGATTTAATATTGTTTTTGAAACAATTATATAAGCTAATAACCTATTTTAAATATATTGTAGTCTTGGAAGAATGTAAACAACGTGGGCTTTAGCTACCAAAGATGTTATTCTTATTTGTACAATATTACCTTTAAAACTGAAATGTATATTGTTTATTGTAAATGTGTCTTCATTCAAGTGGGGTATAACACTTAACTATTTAAAAAAATTATTCACGAGAGACACGTTTATGCACAAGACCATTGGGAGAAACTGATAAATCTGTCCCCTCGCTAGCAAGCAGATGACAAACTTTAGCGGCACGATTTGGTCCGTTCCACGGGGTATATTTATGTACATTCAGTATAGTTCAGATATAACTGGTTGAAATACGTTTAAAAAAAACCTTATTAAAACGTTAACCTTTAATAGAACTTTGTTATTAGAATTTGTTTAATTTAAGACATCCAATTTGTGCTTTCTAGAAAAAAATAAGAGCTTTAATTTCTGGGAACCTTTATTTGGTCCAAACAAATTTAATTTTAAAACACAATTTTATTAATTCAATAAATTATTCTATTAACATTTTATAGAATTATTAATCTCTTTAGAGATTGGCTTATTTCAATATTTTACTATTCATTTTTATTTAAGCTAAATATATTTTATTTCATAATAATATTAATAATTGTAGTAATAATTCATTTTCTGCTTTTTACAAATGGTCATAAAAGATAAATATCTTTTAGTAATACTATCCAACATCTCTAAGTGTTTGATTACCGAATAAAATTTCAAGATTGAAAATGTCTCTTCATGCGGCTTATAAATAATATATGTTAGTTGGCATAATGTATACAATCATATCACAATAATCATAATACCTTTAGAATTATTTTATTTTATATAACGTTTGTTTAGCGGACGGATTTCCGGATAGTCATACTTCAAAATGTGTTCTTCAATTTAAAATAAAATTGTTAATAATAAACACTCATAAATAAAACAAAAAAAAGAGAGGCAGAAATATTTTGTTCATATCCAAAATAAATAAAACTGATCTCTTAGTTACATACAATAGTTTTATTGATGGCTAATATTTTATTACTATCAATGAATAAATAAATTCACTGTATTTACATAAATACACTAGTTTTAACTATGTACAAAACCTCAGTTGTCATGGATTTTTTTTTATGTCTGTTTGATATTAGGGGTAACATCCACCATTTAGCAACAAGGCTCTAAAATGACAATAGTTACGAACTTAACCTAAGGAGGAAACATTTACAATTAACCATCTAGTCCTAACGCCGGGAATATACCACCCAGCTGACAAAATGGTAAACAGAAAATAAATTCTAGTCTTTCAAACACCGCCTAGCACATAACAGGTTTATCCTAGACCTAAATTGTCCCCCGATCCACTCGTCCACAAGGTTAGTTCCAGGGAACTTGCTCACAATTTAAAAACAACTTTGTTTAAGAAAGTTCACTTCATTTGCATTCACTATTTTAATCCTGAGAAGTTACGGAATGTGTATGTTAAAATACGTGTTATCGCTCTTTCTAAGCTCAACCAACTTAATATAAGTCATCTAGAACGTGTCCATTATTATTTTACACAAATAGCTAAGCATTTATGCGTATAGCCCGAAAGGGTGGTAAGACGTGGTGTTAAGACCAAAATATGCATTAATATGTTTTATTAGCATTTTTGTTTCTAGGCTTTTTCTTTAAAAAAATGCTATATATATAGTTAAGGCTGTGCCTACAACTTATAAATTATTTTTAGTTTTAGAGCTTTGGCAGAAAATTTTAAATAAAAAGGCTATTCAGGTTTATACAATCATAAAAATAACTCGGAAGGTTTTAAACTATATTTGTTCTAGAACTATGAATAAGTAAGTTTCATAAACCACGTAAATTTAACCACAAAATATTAATCATTACGTTAAAGTTGAAATTAAAATTGGTAAGCGTGGTCTTAATTATAGTTGTTAACTTTTGATGAAAAATATTTTTCATATTATTACTAGCTAATATTAATCAATTTTAATAGAACAATATAAATACTACTTTATATTATTATAATATGGATATCTCATAGAGAAACCAATAGGAAATCAAATTCTGTCGTTGATCATTGATCAATTACTTACATAAGTTAATTCAAGTTGACTGGTATTTATCGAGTAATCAAGCATTCTTAACTACCACAGTTAACTTAGAAACCGAGCGTGACTAAATATATTTTAAAAGTAATATCACAATGAACCTTAAAATAAATGGAAATGTAAGTTTTGCAACACTGTGTATGAAGGGCTACGAAACTGTTTACAACTTGAAATTAGCTGGTTCAATTATAGTTCACATCCCTAACGAACTTTAACTGGAGCATTTTAACCATTTTCTCAAATAACTCAAGTAGAATCAGTTAATAATCTTCACACACGAAAAACAGTTTGAAGTAAATAAAATTATTATTTGCCAAAAGGCTTAGATCAAAATCCACCAATGGCGAAAACATAGTAATGATAAATAGTCTCGGAATGGTTATTGTTGGTTTGCTTCCACAGGGAAGTTCTTGTAAATTAATTAATCATTTTCAGACACTTCAAGTTAGATTATTCCTGAGAGATTCCCTCAATTCTTTGTTCCATTGTTGAGCGTTTTTGTAAGAATCCTGAAACAAAGACAAACAAAATATATATATTAAATTTAATAACATTAAATATAAATTAATTTAAGAAATACAATGTATTTCGCATACGATTAATAAATAAGTAAATTCTAGTCAATTTATTTTTACTGTTAGATACAATAAAAAAAGGATTGGTTAGTATTATGTGTGTTATTCATAATATAATACAATAGGATATACATATTATTAAACGCTAGGTTAAATTTGAAATAACTTAAATGGGCAAAAACATATAAACTTGACAGATATGATTTTAATTTTAACATTCAACTCCATGGCTATTAATGACTTCATCCTTCGGTACATATATGGAGAGTATTTTAGATCTAGTAGACCCACATGAGCGTGGAGACGGGCTGAAAAAACCATCTCCCAGTTCACCCTGTTAATATTTAAACCTTGAGCTCTTTATCACCAGCAATATGGTATACTGAGAGCCTGTTGTCTTGGGACACCTGTTCATTGGTGGAGGTGACTTTACATCAGTACGCAGATATAATACAGACTGACTGGATTACAGAAACAGTTATAAAATAATCATGGATGTATTATCAGAATAATATTTTCTTTAAAATTTCTAAATCAATTTTTTTAGGGTCGGAAAGAAAGAAAATAAGAATTTAAATTAGTAAAATGTGATCAATTTATAGAGAACCTACACCATTATAAGTAAATTTGTGAAATTTCTTCTTAAAATAACAATTAATGTTGTCTTAAAAATGTTTTTGAAAAATGCATTAGAAAAAATCACAAATACCTCATTAAAATAGTAAAGGCTTTTATCTTTTAGCAAATGTATAAAAAGTTAACTCGCAACCAGGTTGTTAGATACATTTATTTAAGTCTAGGGATAAGATGTGATGAAAATGATAATCGAACTTACGAACCAACCGTTTCTATATACATCATTATTAATCGATAATGTATGTAAAAGCGATGGTCTTAGTTGTATAAGTATTTATGCTACTTTTAAAATTATATTGGATGCTTACCAATAAAATTATTGACATAAACTGTTGAATAATAACCACAGATTCCATTTAAAAATTCTAGAATTTTTTATAAAACCTGGACTTTTGCATACTAATTACGCTATCATTTCATTTCGTGAGCTTAAAATATTTAATAACATATAATCTCCAAGATGCCAAATGGGCAGACCAAGTGATTTAAGGCGTTTGAATCGCCTTGCATTCAACTACCGCTGACAGGATGGTCGGGGCTCTATTTCCGATCGTATTCACTGGAAGATGGCTTTACACGTGTGATTTTCCTCTTTTTCCTCCACACTAGTGAATTTCTTCCTTGGGTGACCTGGTGGTCTAGCGGTAAGGTGTCAGACTTCTGTGTTGGGGGTCCGGGGTTCAATCCTTGGTCCCGGCACAGAGTTATCCGATTGCCAAACCCTACCTTCACCTCTGACAAGACGTGTATTAATCACAACTTGTGAATGTGTGGAATGCCAGGCCTCCTTTATGGTTTGGATTCCACGTTAAACTGTAGGTCCTTCATTTCATCTCACAATCACCCTACCATTACACATTAGCGTAAGTGCGTACAACCCGAACGGGTAGCAAGACGTGGTGCTAATAATAATATAATAACAATAATTTATTCCAAGTGGCTCTCTCTCTCTTCCTTACCCGTTAGATTAATTCATTAATATTCACTGCGCAAAGCAACACTAATAAAAACTTGACCAAATTACCGTTTTATAAGTAAACCATGATCACAAAAGTCTTAAACGTAATTATTATAATAAGTAGTAATGTTATTTGCAATAAAGTTTGATCAAAGTTTGGGTTCGAGCTCCGATGGTCCCTATCATGTGCTCACGTTCAAGGCAAGTCTGTATTCCTTCCTGAAGAGGCGGACGAGTCCCCCCAAGTTCCTCCTGATGATGTCCAGCACCTCCTCCTGGGTGATGACAAAGGGTGCCTCCGTTGTGGTCCCGTTGGTCACGTTAGGTGGGGTGGTTGAGCTAGGCTGCGAGACACAACATACACTTTCACCAAGGTCAATTTTTGGGACTTCTCCAATATAAATTTAATCGTGAGGGTCCCTCTTTGGGCCTTTCCAATGTACCTTTCACTAGAGGCACTCTTTGGAACCTTCCAATAGACCTTTCACAAGGGGCACTCTTTAGGACCTTCCAATAAACCTTTCACTAGGGGTACTTTTTGGGACCTTCCAATAAACCTTTCACTAAGGGCACTATTTGGGACCTTCCAATAAACCTTTCACTAGGGGTACTTTTTGGGACCTTCCAATAAACCTTTCACCAGGGGTACTTTTTGGATCCTTCCAATAGACATTTCACAAAGGGCAACTATTTGTAAGCTTTAAATAGACCTTTCACAAGGGGCACTCTTTGTGATCTTCCAATAAACGTTTTACTAAGGGTACTCTTCGGGACCTTCCAATATACCTTTCACCAAGGCACTCTTTGGGACATTTCAATAGATATTTCACAAGGGGCACTATTTGTAAACTTTCAATAGGGCTGGCAACAGTCACAAAATAAAGTCAGGGTCTCAGCCGGAAACGTCTTGAACATATAATGCCTCCGGAGATATTTAGAAGTTATTTTTTATGGTGATAACGGGAGAAAATGGGTGTATAATATTATCTTTAAATTAAAACCAATTTGTTTGTATTTTTATAGTATTTACTTTGACACTATTCCAAAAAGTGTGTAGTCATGTATCCTTGTTTTAAATTTATAAAAATATCTTGATTCAAAAAATATTAACAAATATTGCAGCCGAATCTTAAATATCCCCTGGAATGTTCAGTGATTGGACCTTAACTTTAATACCTTGAAAAGTGCTGTGATATCTGTAATCCATGACACGATAAAAACATATGTTGGTGATCATCATTGTGTTTGAGAGCAGTGAACTAGGAAGTTGTGTTTAAATGTTATGATTTATTGATGTCATATAAAATAAATAGTATAGCAGACTATGCTAAGAGAACCTATAAAACTAAAATAATTTAGAATAATTACATCCCCCTAAGGATGCACCTCAACAGGTGTGATTCTTTTTCATATCTAATTTTTATATTAAAATCGATTTAAGCTCAATTTTAAAAACTGGTAACGCGCATTTCTGTTAAGTAATGCGTTTTATAAAATGACGTTTAAATATGTCATTCTAATCATTAAAGAAAAGAAGATAAAACAGAGTAAATATTTTTAAAGGTAATCTGAACTGATTAGTTTGCATTTTACTTCATCGGAATTTTAGCTAACACAATTACAAAAAATAATTGTTCATTTTAAATTTTAATATAAACAAATAATATAATAATAAATATATTAAAATGTTGCACTGTTGCTTAGACGAACCCTTGAGCGACCAACGACTAGGGAAAAGTACAATTTCAATATAATTTTAGGTCAAACATGTTCTCTTTGCATCAGTGATTATCAAAATAGATTGTAATCTAAGGATTTGCTTTGCATTCAATCCAGTGAAGGCAAAATAATTGTAAATAAGATTGGTAATTAGTGAAAAGTCTTCAAATCACTTACTAGATTTCAAATGCGTGTTGATACAAAAGCTGCCAGTATAGTAAAAGCCTCAAATAAAAACTTTAAATAAAAAATGACAGAACAAAATATAGGAAGGCTACGTGAATGGAAAGGGCATGGCTACATGATGGTGGGTAGGAAATGATAACAATATAATGGAGGCTACTAAAATTATGTCTAAAATATGAAGGCCATAAACACTTTAAAACTTAGTGAACTATATTTTTGTCACGTGCTTATAACGGATGTACACTTTATAGGCCTTTCATAAATATCAAAAACATACTATTCTAATATCTATGAAACTATCAGCATTGTCTCTAGTTCAACAGAGCTGCTCACCCTTCTGGCCACACGAACTGGGCTGAGAGAGGCAAGATTACAATTTTGTTAGTCTTGAAATGTCATAAAAACATGGTATTAGTTAATTAAATGTATAAATCTTTTGTGTTGAGACCATAACCTGGCATACTTTGACCTTGTACCTTTAGTTTTTCAAGTGGATTTCCAAACACATACTTTTCGAACGAGGACATTTTATGAATTGATATGCAAATATAACATAAAAAAAAAGTTTAGTTATATCAATATACTTTTGATCCTGTCAGCATTTTGTTTTAAAATATTATACATATGTTTATTGCTGATGGGGAATGCCAGGTCTCCACCGTGGTTCGGATTCCACGTTAAACTGTAGGTCCTCCATTTCATCTCACAATCACCCTACCATTACACATTAGCGTAAGTGCGTATAACCCGAACGGGTAGTAAGACGCGGTGCTAATAATAATAATAATAATAATAATAATTTATTGCTGATTAATGTGACTAGTTCAACAGGGATATGCTTATGTTACTGGTGTAGCAGATGGTGGTCTCTTAAGGTAGGGATGTAGGGAACGCGAGATAAGATCAGTGTTTTTGACATTTTCAAATCAAAACATTTTTTGGGTCAAAATAAATCAATTATTGCTTCATTACAAACATAGAGTTTAATTGTCTTCACGTGGTGACCTCAACAGTGCTTTAATATCTGTCAAGTGGGTCCTAGAATTTAATGACAACTTTTTCTCTTCGTTTAAAAAGTGTATCATCTAATACCGCTATGCTCTTGACAGATATTCATTAACTATTGACATCGCCCCCCATGTGAGGATAATTAAACTATATGTTCTTACTGGAGCAATATTTGATTTATTTTGGCAAAAAGAACGTTTTGCTATAAAAACTGCAAGAACGGCCTTTTCTTGCGTTCCTTACATCACCCTCTTAATCATCACTTCTTACCCCTCCTCCCTAACATTGTGTTGAAGTTCCTAGGGGGGGTACGTTCATTTGGGTTACCCCTTTAAGCTATTATGTAATGTTTGAAATTTTACACGTGACTAAGGCTTAATTAGCATAATTCACGTTTAACAACATTATTACTACACAAGTGGAGCGATTCTATTTAGATTTCACACGACCTCACTTGAGCAAAAACGAGGCCCATTTTTGTTAAAGAGGGGGGTTGCAGTCACAAATATTAACAATTACAGTAATTACGAAAAACAACCAAACAGAAACCTGTCTCGAGGATGGTGGTATAATGATTCTTGACACGATCTCGGATATTTGGAAATAAGCTTGTCTGAGGTCTTTCACCGTCTGAAACAAGATCAAGACAATATAGCATAGCTTATGTATATATATTAAACAATATAGCATAGATTATGGGTGTAATATATCATTGCATATGTGGGTCATAGTATACAAAATCGCTAATGTGGTAATTCTAGACATATATCATTGCATATGTGGGTCATAGTATACAAAATCGCTAATGTGGTAATTCTAGACATATTCAATACAATATTGATTATAGCTTTTTAGTAAACTAGTTTCTTGTAATCTAATTTATTAAATATTATTCAAGTTTTTTCTTCTAAGAGAATTAAAATCTTATTTTTAGGTTTACAAATGTTTATAGTGTAATACTAACTGTGCTAGTGAGCTATTTATTGTACAACCCGCCTCGGTGGCATAGTTGGCTAACGCGCTAATCGTGTTGAGCTCGACTGCTGAGGACGGGGAGATCGAGGTTCAAATCTCGGTCGGGTGAACCGGGGATGGTTTTTACCAAATGGTTTTCCACTCTCCCTCCACGCAAATGCGGGTTCACTTCCAATTTAACCTTCCCAATTCCTAATACATTAGCGTAATTAATACTTAAAGCGTACAACCCGAACAAGTAATACGCGGTATAAAAATAATAATATTTAACGTACATCTTCAAAGCACAGAGGTTCTATCATCACACGACTTACACACTATTCCGACCAAGTAGCACTGATACATTTACAAACTGGTTGGCCGAAAATAATCCATGTGCAGTACAAGTAGTATATCTTTCCATAAGCCCCACCCGGGAATAAACTATAGCCCTCTTCGGTGGGCACATGGTCTAAGGTGCTATACTAGACTACCAATCACGGGGAGATCGCGGTTAGAATCTCAGTCGGGTGTACTGAGAAGGGTGGTTTTCCAAAATAGTTTTCCACTCTCCCTCCACTCAAATGTGGGTACACTTCCTATTAATAGAACCTTCCTCACCCTTAAAACCATTCACGTAGTTTTTACATAAGCGTATAACCCGAACAGGTAGTAAGACATGGAGATAAAAATAAACTATACAAATACAATTTAATCGTAATAAAATTCAAGAATCTCCTAGATTTGTGATCGACCACTGTAACCATTTATACAAGTAATGAGATAGCTATTTTATTATCATATTTACGAGTTTCAATTATCTTCAACAAAATCACCGACAAAGTAGAATATTATAGTTAATCAATAATCATTTGGCCCATTTTTTTCTTAATAAAGGCTCATTATTATATAAAATACACATTAGATAAAAATGTGTATTTGTTTATTATGACATCAGCTCCCTTCTCAAGTTACATAAGGGAGAGTTCTTCCGGACGACGCTACTGAGTATCTGTTCAGGCTACACCACTAAAATGTCATGTATTACCCCAAAAAAGAGCTGACCCAGAGCTTGGAACACGCCCAGCCTGCTGTTTGACGTCTGACGCTGCACTCGAGGCTGAAATCCCAGCTTGCTGTCATACGTCAGACGCTGCACTCGAGGCTGGAATTCCAGCTTGCTGTCATACGTCAGACTCTGCACTCCAGGTTGGAGTTCCAACTTGCTGTCATTCGTCTGACGCCGCACTCGAGAATGGAGTTCTAGTTTGCGTTCAGAACTCTCCTAAAATTTTAATTCATAAATAGCTTTAATTTCTGTACCATATATCCCGCCTAAAACGCTTGGGGAAAACTTTATATTACTAAAACAAACATCTTCTAGTGATGAGATAAATATCAATTTATTTTTATGTATCCCCGCAAATTTAAAAAAAAGTTATTTTTGACATGCAGTTCATGTGTGAACTTATATGGATACTAAACCATCATACAACAACACTGTGAGTACGACTACATAAACATATAGATTAACGTTACTTCGCCTATAGAGCTAAAAGCATTTATATTCTTTTCTCTCGAAAATATCTATAGCCGTTTCTATCAAATTCAAACACTATCCGCTCGTAAAACTGTTTGCATATTTATAACTAGAGTTGTTATTTTTTTAAATAATTTTATTGTTTAGCTTATTCATGATACATTTTAATGCCTAGCAAACTGAGTATGGTGCATTCTAAAATATTAAATTTTTTAGATTGCAAAGTTAAGCGTAATGTCACAAAAAAAACAACAGATAATTCTTTTATAGAAGTTGTTTGCATCCTTGTGAGAGAAGCAACTTATATAACAAATGTCCACACAAGGACATTGACCAAACATAACCTATACATTGTGTTATTCTCCTCAACTCAGTTTGTTCCACTCGGAGGCTGATACCCTCCTACCTTCTCTACCTGGTTCCTCGGACCCCCTCGGGTGGTGTGAGGTAGTCCGGACGATGACAGAGCGCCTGACATTACAACACACAGTATCACGATGATTCTGCCTCTCATCTTGACACTCGCTGAAAGACACAACAATAGCCTCAGATTAATTATCCTACTTAGCTCTACCGCACAACGGCCTAGTGACTGTTTATATCCACGCAGGGTGTTTGGGAAGAGAGGAGGAGATTAACACGACTTTGATAAATACTTGCCCGCATCTATGACTAAACACAGACATGGGTGGTAATGGGGGCTTCATTCCCTCGTATCACGCTGCAATATTTACTTCCTTATTTTTAAACGTTTTTTAATGAAAACATCTGAATTGCGTATTTGGAATTTAGCTGCAATTATTAAAAAAAAAAACAGATAATTTTTTTATAGAAGTTGTTTGCATACTTGTGAGAGAAGCAACCTATATTACAAATGTCCACACAAGGACAGTGACCAAACATAACCTATACATTGTGTTACTCTCCTCAACTCAGTTTGTTCCACTCGGAGGCTGAAACCCTCCTACCTTCTCTACCTGGTTCCTCGGACCCCCTCGGGTGGTGTGAGGTAGTCCGGACGATGACAGAGCCCCTGACATTACAACACACAGTATCACGATGATCCTGCCTCTCATCTTGACACTCGCTGAAAGACACAACAATAGCTTCAGATTAATTATCCTACTTAGCTCTACCGCACAACGGCCTGGTGACTGTTTATTTCCACGCAGGGTGTTGGGGAAGAGAGGAGGAGATAAACACGACTTTGATAAATACTTGCCCGCATCTATGACTAAACACAGACATGGGTGGTAATGGGGGCTTCAGCCCCTCGTATCACGTTGCAATATTTACTTCCTTATTTTTAAACGTTTTTTAATGAAAACATCTGAATTGCGTATTTGGAATTTAGCTGCAATTATTATTTACTACCATAAACTTTGAATCAACATCCGAGTTAACGGAGATAAATAAATGATAAAATATAGCTTTCCTCCCATTCCCTGTTCAACAGCTTGCTTTTCATTTTGTTCTGTTCAATAAACATGTGAAAAATATGTTTCTTTTCGGTGGGTTCAACTACAACCCTATTTTATTTTTTTCTTAATTTTTCAGAAACTTTTTTTTGTGAAAATAGGCTCATGAAACTCATAGATCAGAATTATGTTCAGATGCTCTAAAATTCCCTTTCACAAAGTTGAATTCCTGAAATTTTCTCTCGAGGAGGGGAGAGGGGATTCCACCCCCCAGCAGATGGGACTGCAATCCAATACCCCTTTTTAAACAAATATAGAAACAAACTCTGTGTTGAATTTGACTTAGGATTGAATATGGCTTTGTTTGGCCGATATATTGACTAACTCTGTATCCAAGCAACATAATTACTCTCGCTAACTGTGTAGTCTCTCGCTGTATATTAAGGTTTTTAACGTTCACTTTGTAAACCAACTGATTCTATCAGTACATGACTTATGAACTAACATAAATCTAGAACAGATAACATCCAGTCCCCGATCGTAAACTCATCTTTGTGAAAGGGGAAACTCACATTTTACCAATAATACATTTTTCGGCCATGCCAGGAATTGAACCCGGGGCCCTTAGTTCAGTAAACAGACAGGCTGATTGAGCTAAGGCGTAGTAATAACCTCTTTCATGATCTCTTTATACATATGAAGATTGACAATCTGAAATAGATCCTTTTAATATTTACATTTTCATATATAATTTGTTACTAATTCTGTCAGCATTTTGTACGATAATTACAAAAATAAAAGTTTGTATTCAAGTAAACTAAATAATATTATTATGACTTTTTAATAGTGTATACAAAAATACCCCTTGTATATTAAAGTGGGTCACCATTTATGTGCCTGCATTTAAATGGGTCTCAAGCAAATGGGGTTTGGGAGCCACTACTCAAACAATTCGGCCACGGAGTTTTTAAAATAAATTAAACCACACAAGATGTTATAAGTAATACATTTATATTGTCGGGCTTAACAAAGTTATACTTACTTACACTATTACTATACTTTTACAACAACTACAAAGTTGATGTGCCAGATTAATTTAGTTTGTATGAATTTGTATTCACCACCTTGTGGTTGGAAAAGGTACAGTTCACTGAAAAATCAAAATAAGGTTACATATGTGTATTTATGTGTGATATAAAAACCACGGTTACTAATTGCGTGATCTAAAGGTTGGTGATTGGGAGTGTAGTTTAAAGTAATTGCACCCAAATGGATGTGTAGAGAGAATGGGAAAACCACATTGATAAGCCATTCGTTGAAAACTATCCCCAGTACACCCGGGAAGGACTTGAATCCTTACCTCTCATTACTGGTAAAACAATAGATGGTGAACTTGACGCCTTAGGCTGCGTGAACAAATGAATAAAATATACTCGATTCCCTTCCAACCGTTAACTAGGCCGGGAACCACACGAGAGTGAGCTAAAGTAAAACTCGCCTTTATATTAATAACCAATTTATTGATAAATTATTAATTCCAAATGTAAATGACTTATCAAGGGTCAAAATATCATCTCAGTAAATAACTAAGTGTTTAGTGATTGCCCGCTTGAGTAATTATCTCAGCTAATTTCGTTACAACTGTTTTTATTACAAAAAACACAGTCACTTAACTCTATTTCTAATCAAGTTTCCTACTTACATATTACGAATGAAATTTTCAGACCATATCGTACCAAGTAGAGCAAGACAAAATGACAACAAAAAAAGTATGTTTTAATTTAAAAACTAGTTTTTAGACAATTTTGAAAAAATTAGCTCAGGTAAAAAATAACAATGAGATAATCTATTTTTCTACGCTTATGATTAAGCCTATATATTGAATAAGCTGTTTTAATATATTTGTACTTTTAATAAATCCATTTGTTATTATTTACAATTTTATCACCATATTTATCAACAAATTGAACAGTAAAGTATAGTTGAGGAGGGTGTTTCAGTTTAAATTCCCCAGTTTTCGCCTGGAGGGAGGTTTGTAGAAATACATAGTCTATCACGATGATGAGTAATAGACCCTACTAAGTTATCACTGTCAACAATTTTGAATGTTTTTTCTAGCTCCTTCTAGGATAGAAGTTTATTTTATAATACAGTAACATTTAAAAAAAATTGCTTTGTGAGAGTATATATTTGGATGGCATTTATAATGAGCCCCGACTAAATCGTACCGTGGGCCTACTTTATTTCGAGACAGGAGGATTCGAGCCAAAGTCTTCTAGACTTGGTTGGACGATGCTTTGTGAGAGTATATATTTGGATGGCATTTATAATGAACCCCGACTAAATCGTACCGTAGGCCTACTTTATTTCGTGACAGGAGGATTCGAACCAAAGTCTTCTAGAGTTGGTTGGACGAGCTTGACCATGATCAAGCCTCTTATGCGCCGACATTACACACAGTAGTGAACAGTTATTTTGTTCGAATCCTTTGCAGTTAACTCTATCCTAACGAATGAGGTCGAACTCTATCCTAACGAATGAGGTCGAACTCTATCCTAACGAATGAGGTCGAGGTATAAGTCCCGGCTAGGTGCACTTAAAGAGATTTCTAGCATTATTTGGACTCCACCCTCCCTCCAAACGATTGCTGATGCAATCTCTTAAAATCAATTCACTTATTCTAATTCGTGTGAGCTGTGGTTAGCCGGAACTGGCGGTAAATAAAATATTGGTAAAAGCATGGCGGTGCCTCGTTATAATCCCTCATGGCGTGTGCTAAGAGCCTGTGTAAATATTAAAACACAGGGTGCAACACCCAGAGAAAGGCTGAACATTACAAAAAAGCATGCCGGTTTAAACATGTATTATTATGTTCAGTGTACAAAGCGACCGTTTCTCCTACAAACAAGAAAATACCACTCTCACTTTTCGGTAGAACAGAATAGCAGCTTGTTAAGAGATTCATGCTAGTTTTATAGTCATTAAAACTTAATTATTTCTTTCCTCAGAAACTTGACAACATATCATGCCAAATAAAATACGGTACAACTGCATAAAGCTCTCTATTATTAGAAAAGTTTACGAGAATTTACCATCAACTAGCAGAAGTACCCGGCTTTTCCCGGGGTAACCACACAATTCATTTTAATAAATAAATATAATCAAAAATTTAAAATTACAGTTTCCAGGGAGACATGTTTGTGCACAGGGGCTACTAATTTTAAAATGTCAGACCTCTTCTTGGGTTGATGTCAAGCAATGCTCACGGCAGACAGACATAAAAACAAACTTCATTTTATTAATAAAGATGTATGACTAATGAGTTGGATATAAAAATATTTTTGAATTCAATGAAATTTTTTATAGAAAATTAATTTGTCATACATGGATAATTCTGGTGCAGTTTTACAATGATAACGAGGTTATTAAGTGGTATTATTGTATGATAATAATGTGGTATAATTTCTGACAAAAGGATATCTACAAGAAAATAGGGAGTGTAGGCAGATTATTAATGTCTAGGTCCCCTCAAGCCTGACAAATAACTTATAAAAGGATTGGTGAGAACAGAACATTACATTAATATTACTCGTAAGCTAAATAGAAAGTAGTTCAAGGCGTGCTCACATTTAAGATTTATTACCTATTGTTCACAGTGACTGACTCCGTTATGATCCACCAGCCAATAAAAGGACTGGTGCCAAAAAGTGCCACGAAATCAAACTAATTAGAAAAAAAAAATCATCCGCGTCTATCAACTCTACAGGTTATCCTAACATATAAACTTATTGAGTAGTGGCAATAAAGGTAGAATTTTAAAAAAGATGTACATGTTTTTGCGTGTAGCAATAGTGAGGAGCCATTTATGAAAATTATACCTCAGTTCACTCAATCAGCACCCTTACCTCCCTCGTCACCAATAAACTAGAACCAATTAAACTGACTTCTTTGTATACTTCTCACGTGTGCGGGTGGCTAATTGCTCTTTATATATAAACATAAATAATTGTTTTTACAGGAACTTTGGGACAGAAATTAAGGTGGAGCTGAAGGGGAGGCAAGAAAAGGTAAGTGTTCTTGCAGTATGTATAGCAAAACATCTCTTTGGCCAAAATAAAAAATATATTGCTCCAGTAGCAACATTTAGCTTCATTTTCTTCACATGATGATATCAACAGTTGTTGAAACTCTGCAATAAACAGGACGGCATTAGACGACCTTTTTTTTCATATGTCCAGGAATTTATGAAAATTATACCTCAGTTCACTCAATCATCACCCTTACCTCCTAGTCACCAATAAACTAGAAACAATTAAACTGACTACTTTTTATGCTTCTCATGTGTGTGGGCGGCTAATTGTTTTTTATATATAAACATAGATAATTGTTTTTACAGGAACTTTGGGACAGAAATTAAGGTGGAGCTGTAGGGGAGGCGAGAAAAGGTAAGTGTTTTTTCAGTATGTATGGCAAAACATCTCTTTTTTCCAGAATAAAAAATATATTGCTCCATTACTAACATTTAGCTTAATTTTCTTCACATGATGATATCAACAGTTGTTGAAACTCTGTAATAAACAGGACGGCATTAGACGACCTTTTTTTTCATATTTCCTGGACATCCTTGATAAATATTCAACAACTGTTGATCTACCAAGTTAATAAAATTAGACCAAACGTTGTTACTGGAGATTTTTTTTGTACAAATAAATGTTTTGCTTTAAAAACTGCAAAATCTCTGGCCTTTTTTCGCATCCCCTTCCGCCTCAACTTAAAGTGGGCTCTCATTCGCACCAGTAGCAACGAGGTATAGGCGTCATATTAGTAGAGACTGGATTGCCGTTGGTGAGAGGGTTGAAGTTAGAACCTCAGCGTGGTGCACTGGGATTGGTTTTCAACATATGATTTTAACCCGTGGATTCTCATTCCCTCTCCACTTTAAGGTTCGTCGACCATCAACATTTGTGTGCGAATTTTATCAATTGTGTAATTATAAGCTATAAACAGTGAGTCAATAATTGGTATAACTATACATTCATATGAAATGTACAAAATCACATATTTATTATATTAACATGGTAATTATTTAATTGTGTACATCTCATATGAATCTCTATTTAATCAAATTTCAGTCTCATACATTAATTACTTTACCTTAGCAATGATTATTGAAAAGCATGAAATAGTAAGTTCAACCCCTTCTAACTCATGAACTGTAATGAATTGAAATCATTGAATCACTGTTTATATCTTATAATTAGACACTTGTTAAAATTGCGCAAACAAATTTTGATGGTTGACTGACAATGTTGAAACTTCGCTTATAAATAGATGTTTACATATTGAGCCACAACATTAAACCCTTGTGTTGAAAGAACAAATATAAATAAATGAGCTCCATAACAAATTTCCTCGATTACATCCCGTGTTGGCTACATTTTAACCTCCCTGGGACTAGACCCAAGCTATATAGTCGTTTGAGGCACTAACTTGTCCATGGCGTACGTCGAAGATACTTGAAAGCAGGTGTATATGGATATCGGATGATATGAAGAAATGTTAACATGGAGAGCCATGGGACGTAGTTTCAAAACGCTGCTGTCTTGACAAATAACTGCACTCTATAGAGTCTAGAGGTATAATATAGTTAGATTAACTAACAGTAATGGTAATGCAGTATAAGGTATCAGTGTCACAATATATTGAAACGTTCGGGAGGAGGAGGTCAAGGTTTGAATCTCAGTTGTATGCATAGAAGAAGAAGGGGGTGAGCAGGGGCTCCAGAACAGGGAGGACTGGGAGGCTTGATCCCCCTTGTTTTTATCTTGGGGTTTGGGACTATATCAGGCCCACTCAGTATTTTTCAAGTAAATTCAAAACCACCAGTTTAACAAATTTAAATATTAATACATACATTTATAACTACAGTAATGTTATCGAAACCTGACATGTCGTAATTTTGCAGTTTATTTTTCTCCCACGAAAAAAACTCTTTCACAAAAATTTCGTAAATAACATTAGGCTTGATTGTGATTACCTTAAATAAAAACAAAACCAGAATTTTCAAACCAAAGGGTAATACTTATTGACTTTTTTGACACAAATAAAAGCAAATTGAAAATAATTTTACAGTTGAATTGTAAGTTTAATTTTAACACGAGGTGGTTTTTCAACTATAGTTAAAAATTTATTTTTGCTATATTTTTTCGACCCTAATAAAGTTAAAAAACCGGATATCAATAAAATTAATAAGCTTTCTTGTTGTGGTTTGAATAAAACATTTTATTATTCTTAAACCTGCATTAAACATTGTTGTTATAATAGATTTGATTTTGTATGAATGGTTTGTAAGAAAAATATTAAATATTTAATCAACCCTAATTTAAAAACCTATTAAGTGATCTTCCATAATATGAATCTTGACAGGGTTGATCCGTACACTTAGTTTATCCTGAAAAGTAACATGATTACCTTGCATGGTTCAACCATGGCGTAGATTAAACAATAGAAATATAACATGAGCCTACTGAGGCTATGGGGTTCAAACCCCCAACATCTCCCCGACATTTTCTTTCATTTTTAATGTTGATCGCAATAAAGGGTTTAATTAAATTAGTTTGTGAAACTATTTATCTTAATTTGATTCTGCAATCCGATCTTCAAAGATAGTAATTTATCATCTAAAAGCGTCCAATTTTCAAAAATGTGTCGGAATACACCAGTTCAAGAGGCGTCTAATTTTGATGGTAAAAAAATCGGGCGAGGAGCCCTATGAATAACTTTTTTGGTCATCAAAATTTATTGAGTAGGACCACTATGTAATTTCTAGGAAACCTCATTTAAGAGAAGATCTGATCTAGAGCTACTTAAAATATCTTTTATGGGCCTCCAATAATCGAAAGTTTCTGGAAGATGACTGCTTCAAATAGCCTCTAGGATTGTCCAAATTTAAAAAATCGGGAAAGGCCTACCCCAAATTTCTTTTAAAAGAATATAATTTTCAAAAACTCTTCACTTTTAGGTACCACTGCAAATATTTTCTAGGCCATCCCATTTTCAAATGTCAAGTGGGAGGGAGAAACATTCCTAAACAATTCTAGGGAATCCAATTTTCGAACATTAACTGAGACGGATAGAAATTCATAAAAAAAAAATCATCTTATTCCCTTCCCCACACAAATAAGGTTCCATCACCACTTTTTACAATAATTTTCTTATTCATCAGAAGTTATAACACCGTGTCATAAGCTTTTAATTATTTGGAACTCTTCAAAAATTAAATTATCTCCACACGCATGAGATTAAGTAAGACTGCTACATTTCATCTTAAGCGAAGTGTGCATTGAAAAGAAGGAAAACCTTTAAAAGTAAAGTAATTGGGAGTGACATTAAAAGTCAAGATATTTGATAAAGTCAGATAAATAATAAAACGCCAATGAAGTTTTTAAATATTTTGTTTTCAATAACTTGTAAAATACGAAGTAGAGAGCAATTCCTTGGTTCAAACTACTAGTTTTTCCCCCAAATTTATGTAATTTCTAGCTTTGTGCCAAGAATGTAATAAAAGGCAATGAAAATTATGAGTTTTTTCATGTATAGCTTTTATTATAAATAC
The DNA here is from genome assembly GCA_902141385.1 of Timema californicum. Taxonomy (NCBI): domain Eukaryota; kingdom Metazoa; phylum Arthropoda; class Insecta; order Phasmatodea; family Timematidae; genus Timema; species Timema californicum. Next base: position 199,943 of record CABFOW010000552.1, read on the forward strand.
TTGGAAAGTATTTATTATTTGGTCTGAAAAACTTGGGGAAGTAAAGGAATTTTAAATTGTACGTACACCTTATCAGCTCTGTTTGAAAGTGTATATAATAAATCAATTTTATCGACAGAAATCAGTTGGGTTTGAAATTTGAATCAACTGTTACTCTTAATATATATTTCAAAATGAAAGGACACCAACATGTAGGGCCAATGTTTAATCATTAGGCTTAAGTTACATTATAATATCTAGGGTATCTATCGACAGGCTCAGAATAAATTCAAAATAAGATGACCACAAAATCCTTGTGATGGGCTGTTTTGCGTGCCACTAATAACTGACTTGCAACGCGAACTATCAAGAATTGTGTTTTTACCTAAGGTTTTCAAACGAACATTTTTTCTGTATTTGAGAGATTTTGCTTCAATCAAATATTATAGGACGATATTTTAATATGTAGGTTTTTATTTTTTTATTTAGCCCCGCGTCTTACTACCCGTTCGGGTTATACGCTTAAGTACTAATTACGCTAATGGATTAGGAATTGGGAAGGTGTAATTTAGAGGAAGTGAGCCCGCATTTGCGTGGAGGGAGAGTGGAAACCACTTAGGAAAAACCACACCCAGTTCACCCGACCGAGATTCGAACCTCAATCTCCCTATCCTCGGCAGTCGAATTCATGTAGGCCTAAATGTTTTCCTCTTAGGTTTTTTACGCCCTCCACTTACAGTATCCATATTGTAAGTTGTACATTAGATAACCCTGGCATTCAATAAGACCCGTGGCACTACATATTAATGTAAGAATTATTTCTTTGGTTGTGTGCACTAAACTCTAACTACGATTTTTTTAAATAAAAATATATTTTATAGGTATCAAATTTTAAAAGATTTGCCACTAAATAACCACTTTAAAAAGTCAATAGATAAATCTAATTTTCGAAAATTTGTCAGGGGATGACCACTTTAAATAACATCTACAGGCAGTAAATTTTCAAAAGGTTTTCAGCTGAAGAACACGTTAGATGACTTTAAGAAAACTCCAAATTAAAAACTATATCTGGGTGAACATCACTCCATAAAACTTCTAGAAAAGTATAATTTTCTTAAAATTTCCCAAGTGTAGACCCCACTATGTAAATTATTCTAAGGGCATCCAAATTTCGGAAATTTTTTGGAGGAGGGCTTCCGATCCCCCTTTTGGCTTGGGAAACCAATACGTTAAAAACTCCTTTGTTTGTTGTTAAGCTCCCTCATTACACAAATAAGGTTCCACCACCACTGGTTAATATCATTAACTATAAAATAAAAATAGAGAAGGGGCCTACCTATAATTTTTAATTGATGACTGTAAAAAAAGTTACCACGTTCTTCTTCACTCAAGTTACTACTATGTTGTTAGGTCTACTATAAATAATGATAAAGATATACATAAAAAGCACTACCCGTGAAAAATAAACCTCTTTCAAATAGCTTCAAAAGTCATTCAGGATTTAAAATTTCACCTGGTTCTCAATTAAGCCCCCCCTCCCCTTTTAAAGAGCTTCCAGAGCCCCTGGGGGTGAGTGTTGTTGACAATGATTCATCACTGTGTCTTTAACATCCCTTGAGGGGATAAAGTATTATACAAGTGATTTTTCACTTTCGTTTTTCCATCCCTTCAGAGAGCATTGGGGATAGGGAGGGGGGNGGGGGGGGGGGGGGGGGGTGGGGGGGGGGGGGGGGGGGGTCTGGTGGTAACGAGGCTGTGTATTCACTTTTTTTTCACTCTCTTTTAACTCTATGGTGGTGCATTTCCTGTACTCTCTACTCCTGATCTCTTAGATCAAGACTAATAAAAAATAACAGAAGGAAAGGAAATATTGTTGTTTTACTTTTTTGTGTGCACCTCGTCTTACTATCAATTTAACCGATAAGAATATTTAAGCTAATGTAGAGATGATAATGTTATAATTTAGAAGAAATGTGTCAACATTTGAATGAAAAGAGGGTGTAAGATCCCTTAAGTTAAACATCACCAATACACCCAAACAGGCTTTAAGCCCCGTTACCAGCAGTACATTATATTGTGAATGTGATGCCTTAGAGAAGGGGTGTCAAACTTATGGCCCATGGGAACGTTTAACTTGGCTCTACCTGAGTTTTACTCGAAGTATTTGAGTGATAAATATCCCACAGTCAAAATTAATGCAGTTAAAATACTCTCAATGTTTGGAAGTACATACATTTGTGAACAGTTTTTCTTCCTTTTAAAAATGAATAAATCCAGGTTAATAAGTCAGGCTACAGATGAACAATTACAAAGCACAATGAGTACTGTTCCAAGTAAAAATATTTATCCAAATTTTAATAGTGGGAGGCATTGCTAGATTTCCAAAAAACACTAGATATGATCAAATACTATCCTGACATTTTGTTTTAAATGAAATATATTGGAATTTTGAACTAAGTTTATTATTACTGTCTTTGTTATTACTTTATTTTTTTATTTTAGCAATTTCTTTAATATTGTAATATTGTAAAATAGCAGGAAAAAATAGGGATTTTCTAATTTGCCTTTTGCGTCCACATTAAAAGAAAATATTTTTGTAGAAATGAGTGTATTTTAAGAATGAAAAGTGGAAAGGTGTTGGGGGGGCGGGAGCGGGTAGGTACGCTTTTTAATTCTGTATACACATTTAAAATGTATAATATAATAAATAAAAATCATATGTGCCCGCAATGCCTCCTTAACGATATAATGCGGCCCTCACACCTGTTTTATTTTGACACCCCTACCTTAGAGCTTAGACCATTTGACCAAAGACATGGGTAAGTAGCTACTATTATTTGATTAAAAATAAAAATTTAGGGAAATAAATAGCCTAATGCCTTGCATTCATCCTAACATGTATATTTTTCAGAATATTTAGTTAAAAAATAATTATGATTATTAAAGGTAAAACAAGTTAAGCTCATAGAAGCTTTAAGATTATATAATTAGGGAGGATATCATTCAAGGAAGTGCACTATCATTCACCTGGGAAAGAAACGTGAAATCAAACAATTAAAAAAATTCGCCCCCTTTTATCATTGTTGGTGTCGAACCCAAACCTGCTGCATCAGAATCGGGCGTTCCACCCACCATACTTACTCATGTAATTGAAAAATATTTTCTATTATACAAAAAGCTACAAATAACATGTGAGAAATGCATTTTTTAAGTATAGATAGAAATGGAAAAGTTTTGTGAAATCCACCCAGCGAACAATCGAATTAAATTCATGCATCTCGTACTTCCGGGAAGTTTCAGGCAACTATTTACAGTCACGTTTACAAAACTAGGACAAATCCGGATTTCACAAACTTCCTTGTAACAAAATTCAACATAAACTTATTGTTCGAAATAAAATATTATATTTATTCTCCACGTTATTGATGTAGGTTTTTAAAGGTTATTTGAAAGAGATTAAATGTTAAGATGTTGCATTTAATACTGTAACGTTGAAGCTGTGCAAGTGATAATCTTTAAAATATATTTGAATATTTTTGGACTATTATCCACTTGCTATTTATTCTTAAAAAGCTAGTTTCTTTTGGAGAAATAACAATATAATTTTGACGAGGTTTTCCAAAATAATCAAAGCAATATAAATAAAATATAACATATTTATATTTATAAACAATAATTATAAAATAATTGTATACGTTAATTTGTTTGATTTTTTTTAGATTTAGGTTAAAATATATTTCTAAAAAGTATCTGCAGCTATCTAATATAATTAATCAATTAATATTAGGCTATTCACCTTTGATTTTAAATCTCTTGTACTTATCTGTTCTAAGGGTTTCACCCCTATCTCTTCATTATTTGATTTTCCAGTCACTAAATAATATATGTCTTGAGGGAATAATATCCATAAATGTTTACACTGTATCGTCAATTCCACGTACATTTTCCGTTAGTAAACATGAACACCGCTCAAAATAAGAGACGATTATTAATTTAGCACATTTAAAAATAGCTGTTCATATACGCAAGATTATGAACGCATTAATAAATTACCAAGTATAATATATTTCTAAATACGATTCGAAATAACGAGTAAGTAATTACATATTACTAAATAATTAAAAATATATGATTGTGTAATTTTACAAAAGGCACAGAAATGCTTCAGAATAAAATGTTGATTAGGATAAACTACCACTTTAGCAGCACACTGTATAACTTTTACTTTTTTTATGTGTGTGTTAGTGGACTTAGACTGTCGTCTGTTTCAAGTGTGAGAACACTTCTATCTGATTGGCTGATAAATGGCCGGCGTCGTGCAAGCATTTGTTTTGTCGCAGGAGATCTCTAGCGGCAGTTGAAGGAACTGGTTATGCCTGTGATTTCCCCTCCTGCCCTCTCTCTTGAGTCCACTTACCTTGTGATATCCAGTTATGTAACACTAATGACCTTAAGTAACTTGTGGCCATTCACTTTCATTTATTAATCATATGAGGTAATATTAGGTTTTTATAGATGGGATTATAAGCAAACAGAATTAATACATAATTGTTTAGAGAGATTTACTGCTTGGATGTAGACAATACAGCATGTTCGATTAGCTGCACGGCTAATATGGTGGACTCTTTACTTGGTATACTTAAGATTGATTCCTGGGTGGGTGCAATATAGATTTTTTTCCACACACTCTGCAAGGGAATTTTGGTGCAGTTGGTTTAGTTTAAACCTCCTTTACTTTTTAAATAATTGTAACTGTCTATAATCAATAATTTTACTGGCACCTTATCTTAATACCCGTCCACGTTATTGGCATTTAATTGAATAAATAGGTTAGAGAAGAATATAAAGGAAACATACCAGCATTTTAGTGGTGGAGAGTAATAAATAATTTATGAGAGCTAGCATCATTATACGCAGCCTTTATTAGAACCCTAATATCTCCGTTTTCGGCAATCAAACCCGGGATCCTGAACTAATCAGACGTATATGCTACAAACTGATATAATGTAGTGACGTGGAGGTTGAGATTCGAATCTCGGCTGGACACACTGAGGGTGATTCCTCATATTTGATTTAACACTTTGATTTTACTCATTCCCTCTCAATGTAATTGCGAGTGCGCTCCTTCTAAATAACCTTGCTCACCCCACAGCGTAAATTAATACGTTAATAGTTATGACGCTAAAATTAATAACAATACCATTTATAACCACTTCTAATCCCATTCGAGAGAGATATAACTCCCCAAAAATAACGAAATATCATTATTATATTATTTTTATTTCTTAAAACGCGTACTGTTCTGTCGTATTAAATGTAATGTTTACTTTTTTCAATTTGGCATTTTAACATAATTTTATCATGACTTAGCGCATTTTCAATCTCACTTCATAGGATTATTATGTAAGTACATTACCTATAGAAAAACACGAAACTAATTATTGTAAATAATATGTAATATCCATATAAAGGGGCCTATGATACAAAGTAGTAATGCATAGGCTAAATGAAACTTATTATTAAAAGATTGTGTTTTTTTAATTTGGAAATGTACAATGTTTTAATTCACTATTTCTAATTTCCTTCATATTTGATGTTCATAAGAATTTCATTATTTAAAAATACCAATAATAAACTTTTCAAAAAGTAATATTTTACTTAAAGCAAAAACTGCAAATGATACATATTTTTACAAGTACAACGTCTTACTGCCCGATTGGTTTAAAAGTTTATGTACTAATTACACTAATAGTTTTAGGGATCAGGAAGGCTAAATTTAGAAGAAGTGTACCCGCTTTTGTGTATAGGGAGAGTGGAAAACAATTTAGGGAAAACCACCATCGGTACACCCGACCGGGATCGAACCTTGATCTTCCCGTCATCGGCCGTCTAGTCTACTGCGAGTGTAGCGCGTTAGACCATGTGGCCACCGAAGTAGGTCAAATAATATTCATGAAAACGTCTGGACGAAAATATTTTGCGGTGCTTACTTGTTCTATTTTTGAGTGTTTAACTCATTAAGAAACACAATATTATTTAAAATATCACTTATCATAACGAGTTAATAATTAACAAATGTAAATATAGCGTGTCTCAAGAACATGGCAATAGCGAATGGTCCAGAGGACTTAAGTTATTTTAATTTGAGAGCTAGCTCAGATATGGATAAAGCTAAATTATAATAAATAATTCATTCAAATGAAACGATTGATAGTGTATTATCATATCTCATAAAATTAAGGCAGAAAGCTAAATAAAACATACATACCTTTTTAACCAATGTAAGAATTTGAATATGTCAAATCACAAATTAACAAAAGTAAGCTAAGGATTAATTAATGTTTCCACTTTTGAAAATGTACAAAGTACAGTACATCGAATCACACCACGTTCAAACAATTTAAAGAAACGACTCGATTAAATTTGGCGATGCAGATGAACACGTCTAGTCACGGTTAGGAATCGTCACTAAGATACTAAAAACAGAGCCCGTAGAGCTACGTCAGAGGGGCAATGTCTCACCCCTATTGTTCCATGGACCCATGTAAACAGAAGAACGCTTGGCCGGCTGCTGTGTTAGCATCAAACCCATCTCATAACTGATGTAAGGCGCGAGACATGAATGAGCTGCCGACACCTCAGATACGAGGCTGGTCGGTGACGTAAAGCATGCTCTGCTTGCGGGTTGTGTAAGGCGACTCATTTTGTGTGTGCACAGGAACGATTATTACCACAAAGAGCCCGCTCGTCCACGTGGTTGGGTGGTTAGTGTGTTTCCTGGTTCAAGACGTTCCCGTGGTCTAGCTACCTAAACAGCTATACTCGCTATTGCAAAAAGATTGACGTTGGTGATGAGGTAATAGTTCGAACCCGGGCTGAGGGTGGTTTCACACATGTCATATTCGCTGTGGTTTTTCCCAACCTGTCTTCACGCCAATGTGAGAACGTCTCCTATAAACCACACTACTCTTCACTCGCATCAGTGTGTACATGGTATAAGGCGTCAGTATAGCAATATACTAGACTATTTATGATGGAGTGAGGGAGGTTTTAATCTCGGTCGTTAGCACTGGGGAAGGGGGTGGTTTTCTCTCTTTGAAATATTAATGTGTTTTCCGATACTCTCTCCATGTTAATGCATATGTAGCCTATTTACTCATTTGTAGCCCTATAACAAAGTCAGTAACGTGATAATCACTTAAAATTACACATTAAAAAACAAAACAAATTTAAACCAACTTTGACCAACCTTGGAAAAACCTTAGTAAATAATTTAAGGGGTTAACCTATTTTTTTCAATTAATAATACTCAAACAGGAATGGCAAAATTGTTTTAAAATTACCTAATATTTGACGAATACATATAACAAATTATTAAGCTTTAGCTTGAGGCAATTTAAAAAAATTAAAAATAGGCATTCGAATGTGAAATCTATGACATATTAAAAAACAAGAAGAACTGGAAAATGTCTTCATAACTGACACCCGGAAAATTTATTTCAAAAATCTATTTGGTCAAACATCGACATTACACACTCACGCGCTTGCCGAGAAAGCCACCTTATGAGAATAGAGGCGATATTCGCGTGGCTTGGGAGTCCACTATTATCAAAGTAGGTCGTAAGCGTCAATAACCCGGGCGCGTTCAATGTAGCAACCAATACAATACAGATCAGCGTGGTAAAATATCAATTCTGTATTTGGAAAGTTCGACTCATCTGAACATTATCTATTACGATTAATTTATATTTGTTTGATTATTTTATCAACACGTCTTAGGAAGGTTATATATATGGGAAGTGTACCCGCATTTGAATTGAGGGAAATAGAAACCCATTTTGAAAAGAAAACTCAGTACACCTGACCGAGATTAGAACCTCGATCATTGTTAGTCCAGTGTACTTCAAAAGTAGCACCATAGGCCAAGTGACCACTGAAGCAAGTAATATATTATAGTTTGTAATACACCTTTTTAAAGTGTGTCGGTAGTGCGTATGAACCATTTTTACGAAAGGTTGCACGAGCATATTTTTAACACTGTGCATCATCGTCAAAATTAAATTACCACTTTATTATCATAGTAATTATTTTAGGTTTGTTTTTTAGTTTTTGTTTTAGCACCGTGTTTTACTATCCTTTTGGGTTACACGCTAAATTACGGGTGACCTGGTGGTCTAGGGGTAAGGTGTCAGATTTCTGTGCTGGCAGCCGGAGTTCAATCCTCGGTCCCGGCACAGATTTATCTGATTACCAAACCCTTCCTTCACCTCTGACAAGACATGTGGGGAATTCCAGGCCTCCACCGTGGTTCGGATTCCACGTTAAGCTGTAGGTCCTTCATTTCATCTCGCAATCACCTTATCAATACAAATTAGCGTAAGTGCGTATAACCCGAACGGGTAGTAAGACGCGGTGCTAATAATAATTTTAATAATAATAATAATTACGCTGATGGTTTTAGGGAATAGGAAAACTATATTTATAGGAAGTGTACCCGTATTTTCGTGGAAAACTATTTTGGAGAAACTACCCTGAGTGCACCCGACCGAGATTCGAACCCTGATCTCCCAATCATCGTTATACCAAGTGGCCGCCGAAACGGGCTATTTTAGTTAATTGGCTCTTTCTTATATTTTTATTTTTAGTAACACGCTTAGGCAGTAATTACTAGATTGGCAAATATTTATTTGTGGTATTTAACGTGCACTTTCTGCACCGACTGATTGTATAGGCACATTACTTATTAACTAACTTATATCTAGAACAGACACAACATCCAGCCCTCAGCTTTTAATTTATCACTGTGAAAGAAGAAACCCACATTTCTACAATGATAAGTTTTTTGGACATGCGAGGAATCAAACCGGGGACCCTTAGCTCAGTAGACAGACACGCTACTGACTGAACTAAGGTTTCTGACGATTGGAGAATAGGACAATTTATCTAAAAGGCAGAGATAATTAATATTACATTTTATAAGTTTGAATCAGAAATAATCCCAAATTTAGAATGGAAAATATTACAAATTTTAAATTTTTGGAACGTTTTTGTTTGAATAGTAAAATATCCATAATTTAATTTCTTTTTAATTTTGTAATGTTTCAAACTAATTTTTTTGATATTTGAAATATTTGAAACTCAATGTTTGAAGTGTATAATATCTGCAATTTAAAAGGTTCGAAATTAAAAATTATCTTGATTTAAAAACTATATTATTTCATACTTTATCATATTTATATTCAGGTTTGAGTGAAATACATTTTCAATTCATTCTTACCAAAGGCAAAATTTGAAGCTTTAGTTATATAAATGTGAAACATTTGAAATCTTTAAAAATATTAAAAATTTAACATAATTGAAGCACGCTTGAATTAAAAAAAATTAGTATTTCAAAATGTTTTAAGTTTGAAATATTTGAAATTTAGAATGTACGAAATTTAAAATATTTGAAGATTTCAAGCTCAAAATAAAATATTTTTAACATTTGAAATATTTTTTGAAAATGTTCCGAAACACATGGCTATCGTATTTTAAAACTATAATATAGGTTTGTACTTCCTCCTGTCTCTCGTCAGGATTGAGTGAAACCTATTCGCCTCTACTTAGTCCCACCGAGAAATTGGTCAGGACGTGTCGGATAGCGAAGAATGATTTGTCGTCCGATGGGGGAAGATAGTGAAAGTGTAGTGCAAGCAGTGAAGGCCGAGGGAAAGCGGTGTGGGTTTGGAACATTCCGTACAAGTATTTATTTCATTTCTAGACAAGTGTGTGACCTCACCTTTACACGGTAGTAAAAAAAAATGTATTGACAGACCACATATTGTTCAATCAGCAAAGAGGAGGTTACGGAACGTCCAATAAAAAAACGTACCTGTTTGTTGATGTTGACATACATTTCTAGACCCAAGGTCACTTAGGTAGACGACTAGAAAATCTAACCAACGTTTAACAAAAAAAATCCATTAAAATTGTGAGTGGTAAATTACTATACTCACTACTACTCTACTATCAAGATTGAGTCACTAGCCCTCAATAAGAAGTAATTACCCTATATCATTGGCACAAAAAATAACACCCTAGAAAATTGTACCTTTGGTCGTGTACACACATGGGACAATCTTTTTACGAATATTGTTAGGATTAGTCCCACGGTTAGTGTGCTTGATAACAAACTAGTGTTGCCATCCGTCCGGGCTTCCCCGAACATGTCGTCTTTTTTCAGGCATCTGAGGCTGTCCGGGCGTGTTTTTCACCAGTGTCCTGTGCTATTATTTTACGCACTTTAACTCAAAAATTAAATATCAACGCCCACGCAACGAATAAAAAGAAACTACCCCTCCAGCCCCCCTACCCCCTCCCACCGCCACGCGTTCGACGCCACTCAGTCGTTACTCGCAAGTCCCCCAAAAAACCTTCTTTTTTTATAAATATTTTATTTGGATTTTTTTTTCTCTTGAAAATCTTCTAGATTTTGCTTCGTGAAGTCCTAGGTTCAGTAAATTGGGCATGGCAACTTTACACCAAACAAACCAACTTAACATCTTATGATCGGTGGGGCAGTTCCTCTTATCAACGCTCACCATATAGTTCTTCTGACATGGATATAATAATTGTCATTTGAGCCCCACTCATTATAACATTAACTGGAGCTTGAATCCCAGTCAGGTGCACTCAGAAGGTGTCTTTACCCCCAGCTATACGGTTTCACATTCTAGTTCCAGAGAAAAAAAAGGTGTTTCTTTAGAGGTATTTTGGTCACCACATCGCATAACCCGTTCAAGCGATGCGCATATGTACTAATTACCCTAGTGTTTTTGGGATGAAGAAGGTTGATTTAGAAGAATTGTGCCCGATTTTACCTGGAAGGAGAGTGGAATACAATTTAGGGGGGAAAACTATCAGTACACCAACAGAAATTTGAACCCCGATCTTCTCATCAGCAGCAGTTGAGTCTATTGCAAGCGTCGTGACTCCTTAGACCAGGCATGTCCAAATTGCGGCCCGGTTCATAGTTATTTGCGGCTACATGCCTTATAATTACGGTGACCATACGTACTGTTTTTTGCAGGACAGTACTGTTTTTTGGGGTGATGTCCTGTTGTCCTACATAACATGCGATAGTACACCAAAAGGTACTGTTTTTTAAACCAAGTATCTGCAAAAATACTTCATTTTGAAGTAAGCGAAAATAATATTTGGAATTGAACAGCGCTAGCTTAAGGAACATCATCCTTGAGCATTTGGCAAACACTCCTTTCTTAGCTCTGTGTGATGATACCTACCACCTAGCCTACCATTTTTCATTTCTTATCTGTGCCCTTTTTTCGGTTTTCTTTGTCTTCAGTTGTCTCGCCAAGTCTGTGAGTGTGAGTGTTGTAATGTGGTTGTTTTATTAGTTTTTAAACAATAATAAACCTAGTATACCAAAGTCCTGTGAGGTTGGGCAACTACGCAGAAAGTGTTCACCCTTTCATCAAACTAAAAAACAGTGATAACCCTCACATTAATATTTGTGAGCTGTGTAGAGGTGAAGTTGACCTAAGCAATAGTGGTCGCACAAGAATTGTAAGGAATTTTAAGCAACACTAACACTTACTAGCAGTAAATGCAGCCACATCAAGTAAAACGGTAAGCAAGTACTTTTTAAAAAGTATTAACTTCTGACCCGCCTTGGTGGCGTAGTTAGCTAACGCGCTAGTCGTGTTGAGCTCGACTGCTGAGGACGGGGAGATCGAGGTTCGAATCTCGGTCGGGTGAACTGGGGTGGTTTTTCCTAAATGGTTTTCCACTCTCCCTCCACGCAAATGTGGGTTCACTTCCTCTAATTCAACCTTCCCAATTCCTAATCCATTAGAGTAATTAGTACTTAAAGCGTATAACCCGAACGGGTAGTAAGACGCGGTGCTAAATATTATTATTATTATTAACTTCTGAAAATTTTCTTTTGGCTGCCAAAGAAGGTACTTATGCATATCATACAATTAAACATTGTATGCAGAGTTTTCGTTCCCTTGACTGTACTTTGAAGTTGGTAGCAGGTATGTTTGAACCGAAGTTCTCAGCCCGCACTAAAACAGAAGAAATTGTGGAAAACATTTTTGTGAAGGAGGCCCAGGAGAGCTGCAATATTATTTAGGAACAGCATATTATTTCAAAGTTATGATTGCTTCTTCCAATCACCATAACATTAAGATATTGCCATTGATTGTACGATACTTTGACTGTACCCAGGGAGTAAAAGTCAAGCTTCTGGAACTGAAAGACCTTCCTGGGAAAACATCTGAGCAGCTGCACAGATACGTTTACTCTACCTTGTTTTCATTAAATCTAGTGGAAAAGTGTGTTGGTCTTTCTGCCGACAATACCAACACTAATTTTGGAGGCCCTAATCGAAGAGGGGAAACAATCCTGTTTAGGGACCTCAACAACTCTTGTGCAAAAGCTGTGGTTGGCATAGGCTGTGTTGCACATGTGATAAACAACTGTACTCAAAATGCAACAGACGTGTTACCGATTGACATTGAAGTAGTAGTTGTCAAGATCTACAAACATTTTTTATCCACATTGTCCATGTAAGTACATTGCAAACTTTTTGTGAATCTGTCGAAATGGAGTACAAGAAGAAAGAAGATGCTAAATTTTTCAGACTCGATTACTCTGTTTGTTGCCCGCTGTGAAGTATATCCTCCTAATGTATGAACCTATGAAGGAGTATTTCCTATCATCTCCTTGCCCAACAATATTGAATAATTTGTTTGAAAACCCTGTGGGTGAAGCATGTTCTCAATGTCAGCTTTTTACTTCACGTAGCAATTTTAAATTTTGAAGGTGATAATAAGTGTGCAACTGATGCCGCACTAGAATATTTTGAGCCGATTGAGAAATTAAAGAACAGGGAAAATGTATTCTTGTCAGTGAAAGTAAGAAGATGTCTTAGCAGCATTTAAACAGTCAGCGAGGTGAATTACAGAAGTGATGTTTCTACAGAAGCTAAGGCTTTCTACTCGGGTTGCATTGCATATTTAGAAAAAATGGACTGCTAATCTGAAACAGTTAAAGCTTTTTGAATGGGTCAGTTTACACGAGCAAGTTACGTGGGAGAAGGTGCTGGCTTCGTATGAGGCTTTCAAAGATGCCATTGGCTATACTATTGATGAAAATGGAGTTTTTGAGGAAATTACAGCATTAAAAAACTTTATAGCTGGGTACAAAATTCCTAGGTGGAATGAGGGTAAAATTCCTTTTCAAACAAGGTGGTTGGAAGCGTTTACTTTTATGAACAACAAGCTTCAACATCTTAAAAATCTGCAGTGGTTATGTGATTATATATTTTGCCTGCCTGCCACAAGTGCTTCAGTTAAGAGATTTTTTTCTATAATAAATAACTACTGGGTGAGTTAAAAAAACACATGAGTATTGGGACATTAAAGGCTGTGATGCAGGTCAACACCAACTTTGACGAAACCTGTATACAAATGTTCAAACACCTGGAATATAAAAAAGGAAAAGCTTCTAAAAGCAATTCATAGCTCAGATAAATATGAATTCCGTTATTATTATGAAGCAAAATCCGGCACAATCCGTTCTTAAATTGTTATTTTAAAATTCAAATTTTCTTAATTGTATTTTTTAAAGTACTGTAGTCCTATTTACCAAGATTTTGTATAAGTGATTAGGCCTAAAATATTTATTTTTGAAAGTTAATTTTTTAGCAGTTTTAGACACAAGTTTTATTTGCAAAAAGGCTATGTACACAATAATAAAAGCTAATCTAATAATTGATGTATATAAATTGACTATATAACTCGCTCTCTTAAACTAGTATTCAAAAGTGAATTTTAATAAATTGTTTTATGTTTAAACTATTTTTCTTTCTCTCTGTCTATTATTTTTATTCTATCTTCTCTCAGGTTGTCCAGCGACCTGGAAAACCTGGAAAACAGGGAATTGTCAGTGAATTTGCTTGGTCAGGGAAAAGTCAGGGAAAAGTCAGGGAATTTTATTAAATTTCTGGAAATTTTACATTTCGTCTATATAAAGCCTCATATTTTGATTCACATTAGTCAAAATAACACTTTTCTTCCAGTTAATACCTACCTAGAATCACTTACACACCATTGTCCATGTTGAGCAGCTTTATATCACTTCTAAAGGTCAACAAGTGAGTTATGCTTCTTTCCCCCCTTCTGCCACATGTATTTAGCCAAAGTTGAGTCATGATTATTCATATGCGTAAAATTTGACTAGGCCTACATTTTAAGTAGAAGGAACTAAGACTGACTCTGTCCCACAACTATTTTAAATCTTTCTTGCTTGAGGCAATATTTTAATCGCTCAATACAATTTTACTGAAATCTATTTTTAACTTAAAATAGTCCATTTCCCCGGAGGTAGCAATTATTTAATCCCTTTATTGAGTGATACAACTTCAGAATGTGTATGTATCTAGAAAAAAACATACTATTTAATCTGTGATCTTAAAAAATTATTTTCGTAATATACGTAATATCGATAAATAGTGGTCTGGGAAAAAGTCAATTGGATCTGGAAAACCTGGAAAAGTCAGGGAATTAAAAAATATAGTTTGGCTGGACACCCTGACTCTATACATAAGTTAAACATGCACGTCACACACCATGGCCTCAAATCATACTACTCGTATATGTGATATATTTTAATGTCCTCCTTTTTCTAAAAAATATTATGGTCACCGTATTTATAATGAACCAGTACACAAAACGGCTCGATTTTCCTTTTTACCAAAGTTGTAGGGATACACCATTTGGGAATGTTATACTTTGTCACATTTAATTGCATCAAATTCCCAAAGTGTACTTAAAAAAATGACTTATAGGAGGTGGGAAAAAATCTGGAAGAAAAATAGATGGCGAACCATATAGTCATATCTTAATAATTTTTATCACATAAATGAAGTCAAAGTTAATTTTACTTATAAGAGTGAAAATATTGAATTTTTTGACCAGCTTCAGTGGCTCCGTGGTCTAAAGCCGCGTACAGATGGGTGTAACGTGTAATGTAAAGTAAATAAGTATATCTCGATAGGTAAATTAAAACAAATAAATTATGTAGGTAAACAGACCACCATTCGCCATTCGCACAGTCACCACGAATCACGTCCAAACGTTAACTGGGAGCGCCTTTGTGTTCGCTCCAAAAACCGACAGCCGACGGATCAGAACATTACATGCTCGTTTTGCGTCCAAACGAATGAATAGTTTTAAATTATACAATCAATTACATTACACGTTACACTCGTCTGTACGCAACTTAACGTGCTACTTTCGTGTTAGACTAGACTGCCAAGGACGTGGAGGTCGGGGTTCGATCCCGGTCGGATGTATTGAGGTTTTTTCCTGAATGGTTTTCCACGCTAATACGGGTGCATTTCCTCTAAATTACGCCTTCCTAATCTCTAACCCATAAGTGTAACAAGTACATAGAAGTATAACCCGAACGGGTAGAAAGATGCGGTGCTAAATAAATATATATATATATATATATATTGAAGCTCTTTCGGGGTTTTAAATTTCTAATATGAACCTTACTGTAAAATAAGTCTGACCACTGGAATATCAAAGCGGGTTTCTATTATGATTTCCTAATCTCACTACTGGTTCACTGTATTATCCACTCATTAGTATCCGCCAATCTGACATCAAAATTGTACTCGCATAGCAAGTAGCTCATTGATTTATATTGAGTAACCATTCACAAAATATTTTTTGCCTTGGCTATGCTAGCGTAGGTTAAGATGAGTTAGATTAAATTAGGTAGAGCGAAGTTGTGTTAAGGTATTACAGAATCAACCAGTTTGAGTGACTAAAAAATGTTATTTAAATAACCTGGCATTTATATTTTTTAATTTTAAATCCTGCTTTATAAACACAATTTATAATTTTTACTCCAAATTCAGTCTTCGGCTTTTATTGTGTGTGATTTTTACTTATAGGTCATATTATTCTAATGTTGATAGGTGTTTATTAACTTTGGGTTTATTTTAATACCAAACCTAATAAATAATAGTTTTATAAAGTTTTGAGAATCCCCAACCTCAGTAATTTTGACTGCTTACTGTAAATGTATAAATTACAATGATGCCCTAAAAAAGGGCATATATATTAAATTTAGCCAAAATCCTTTGATATTTAGTTTTTACTAGCCCATTTGATCTAACTTGTATATAGCTTTTATATATTGTAATATAATTTAAATAGTTAAAGTTTATAGTTTGTTTACTTTAAGAGAAAATATATAAAATAGTTTTGAAAAGTAGACTTGTAACTCATTGCTTAGCATGATTATTGATAATTTTCAAAATGTAGGACCCACATGGATGGAGAAATATGAGCCTAAGAAACAAAACAAATATACAGCATTGGTGCCCTCAAGGAAGAGACCTAACTTACTATATGTGCAGAAAGTTTGGTAAAATCAAGTGGCGGCTCGTAGCTAAAATTAGTGAGGGTGCTGCTCCATAAATGTTCTAGCCTTTGTTTTAACATTGTGTAAAAGGAATAAAACATGTTTAAAAAGAACATTTATTCAGGAACTTGATACAATCTTAACAGAAAACCCAAACTTTTTTACTTACTTTAACTTAAATGGTTACAGTTCAAGCTTGATCTATTAATTTAAAATGAAATCCATTCTTCATGTTTTAATTTGCGCAAAAAGTTCAATAATGTTCTCCTTGATCTCTGGATGACAATTGAGGGAATTGTTCTCCATTGACTGTACTGCAAGCGCATTTAGTCTTTCTGTTAAATAAAAGAACCGAAAAAAAAGAACCAAATAGAATAGCTGGAAGCAGAATAATAATCTAATTCTACACTCTTCTACACTTAATCACATTCAAGAACATGGTTCACGGGTTTTAAGCACAACACACGCTGAGTAAAAAAAAACTTCCTTCCACCATCACTCCAGAGCTGCACTGCGAGAGCAACAATGCTCTTTCTACCTGGCACTCCCGCCTTCCTCCCCACCCCTTTCCTATGTGTGCATGTGTACAACAGTCAAACACCACGTCACTGGCACTGTGAATCACACAGTTCCATACAAAGATTTTTGTATCTTTTTCATATATTAGGAGATGGCTACTGAAGTACTGACATTAAGCTTAAGGAATATATATTGTACTACAAAAATAAAGAAAAAATTTAAGCAAAAAGGACTCATTATATTAAATGTTATCGATAATATCAAGTGGAAATAGGTGGTGCTACAGTTCTGCATTGCCTATACTCGAGCTGCCACTGGTAAAATTACTTTTTACTGTTTAGTTTTCAAAATTTTGGCTTACCTAGATCCACTTATTAAACGTTATATATATAGGTAAACCATATATATTTTAGAATGACACACCTCTATTATAAGTAAGACAATTTCTATTTTTAGGCCTTCAGATAAGTTTAGCACTGGAGGGTTTTCGTCTCTAGCACAACGCCATTGCTTATAGTTGAGGACCAAATTTTACTATTTATTTTCCCGTCATTTTTGATTTTACATAATTACATTTCCAACCATTTGGCCTAGTCTATCAGGAGAGGTTCGTAGGTTGTTACCAAGTCAAGCAAGGCTTGATAGGGCTGTATTAGTAACTGGTTTCCTTATATTCAGTATCGATCTTACTTTTCACAGTGAATAAAATTTTTTTTATTATTAAATTATATTGTGTATTGAATTTAGGAAAATTCAACTTTAAATGCGTTGATGGACTATATTATGTTTCAACAAGTGATACTATGATGTATTGAGTAAAAAACAAAGCTACAAGATTAAATTGACAAGAATTTGGTAATATTGATACAAGTCATTGTCACTAGGACGTAATCTGTATTATATATTAGATTAATATTCACAAAATTTAATAACACATTAAAAACATTTAACAGATATTAAAAATTAAAAAATTGTCAAACATATACTAAGGACGTTACTACATCAAAATTCGTGGAGTTGGATGAACTTTATAATATAGTAAAATTAATGTATATAAAGTCCTTAATCTCTGTCAGTTATTAAAGTATACATGCATTTAAGGACACATTAATTAGAATTGTAAAATAATATATCTTAAAATAATGTGAGAAAACGTATTAAAATGGAATTGTTCCTTATCTGTAATCCCCTGTTCCTTTGTTCCACATTGCTGTGTTTATGATATTGTCGACATGTTTCGATGCACTTACGGCATCATTCTCAAGAC
>CABFOW010000552.1:221443-246620 GCA_902141385.1 Timema californicum
TTATTTGGAATGTGGATTATTAAATGGATCGTGAAGGATCGGAAAACATTTACCAGTACAGTTCTGTCAAGCCTTGCAACAAACCACGGGCCACCCCTGCTCAATTTTATCAACCTAGGTCTAAACTACGATGTTTACTGCTATCTGGTGGTGTCCACTGTATTTAGATCAGGAGACGCATCGTAGTTAGGCCCCACATGTTGCCGTCTGGTTCTAGTAGCCGTCACTCCAAGTTTTCCTCCAACCGTGGGTTTCAAGGCTTCAATTAATCGTTGGACTCTTTGAGCTGCATTCTGCGTGGGCATGAGATGATTTAATTGGTACACATGCACTTAGTGAAACAGCTCAAATAAACAATTCATAGCTTAGGCTTTGAAACAACATAATCCAAACGGGAAGTAAGACGCAGCGTGTTAATACAAGTTATAATGACTGACAACAATGTTTTGAAATGCCTCCAATAAAGTTTGTAAGAGAATAATGAATTTTTATAGTGAACACAGTAGTATAGCAACACAAAAACGAAAATGTCCGAGATTATTCAACATGACAGGGGTAGTTTTAAATATATTGTTAGAGAAAAAAGTAAAATGCATTCAATTTCAATTGAAGCTTGACCTTGAGTACGTGCGCACGCAGGTAAGGGAAGGAGGCGTGATACAGAATTCCCCCTTCTCCATGCGTGACCGTTACAGTTTTCGCTCACTGCGCATAGTTTTCGTTCACTGCGCATTCAAGGTCAAGCTTCAGTTGTACTAAAATATACTCTTATCTACCATGATGACGTCGCCAACAGCTTTGGAGCCCCTGGTCACTAGGTTCACGGAGGATCCAAACAGTTCCCCAGGTATATCCAGGGACACCTTGTTCCGGTCAAAGTCCGGGATATCATCTGTTGTGGTCTGAGTCCCCTATTGTAAACAAAAATATAAAGCATCATCATAGACCTCAGTCAAAGTTATTTAATGTTTTCTTTTTACATCAAATAAAAATAAATGTATGAATAAGGATGGAATTTTACTTTCGAAATTTTGTTTAGTTTGTGGAATCTGTACTTGATAATTAGAAAGTCAAACAGTTTTACCATTCTCTCAATCCACAACTTTTCTGAGCTGAGCTTAACCCCACACGGGCCGATCAATAATAGTTCACCATGATATACTGCTTGTTTACCCCACACCCACTCCTCGAAAACTCATCTTCTCCAACTCTGAAAGGCGGACCAATAGGATACTCGGGACCACACTATCGGTACACTAAGCATTCACTGACGTTCTTGCATACCGCCCTGAGACCTGAACGTTCCTTCACTTCAATATAAAGGAAGAAACCCACTATTAACAGCCAGCTATGAACAGCCAACCCAGCAACAGTCGTATTACTTTGCATATAGATTTCAATGGAGATTAGCCCACTATTAACAGCGAGTACGGCAACGGACAGCAACGTAACAGCACGGCTGTAATACTTCTCCAGGAATGTGTCCGTTGGCCTCGAATGGCCAGTAAGCCTTTAGCCACGAGGAGGTATAGCTATTTATCAAGTTTGTGCGTTTTTTTAAAAATTAATGAGCTTAGACGAGCTTCTGACAGCAGCAATGAAAGGTTTCCTATTCACATATGATGTGTCTGATCCCAGTTACCACGACAGCAGAAATAAGGACAACGCATGGCAACAAATATCAAAAAATGTTGATGACTTTACAGGTCATTTTTTTTACAGTTCACCATATTCACTCCTGAAATATGACATGCACCCAGAACATGTGTGTATGGCGCTTTTTTCCACACTCTTCCTCCTCTAGCCCAAACTGCACCCAATACCATAAACTCCTCTTCGAATAAACCCTCCATAGCAACTGAGACTTGCAAAGAGTTTCTACTAATGTTTTGGCCGCGCCATGTCGTGTCGTGCCGTGCCGTGCCGTGCCGGCTCTTCATAGTGGGTTTCCTCCTGTACAGTCCGGTAATGAGTGGCCATTTGGCCACTTGACTACTTGGTCATTTGCTTAACTCCTTTCGATACCTCCTCTTACCACTTGGGCCCTGTTTCAAAAGGGAGGTACAAGTCTTGTCATGACAGACGAATTCAGTTGAAGTTCAAGCATATGAAATGAATATATTTTACTTAAATAAGGTTGAGATATAAATTTGTAAAAAATGAAATAGAAAAAGTTGAATGAGGTTAACAGAGAATTGAAATATATTATTATCTTCTATTTCATTTTTTACAAATTTATATATCAACCTTATTTAAATAAAATATATTCATTTCATATGCTTGAACTTCAACTGTATTTCATATTCTTCATGGCATGTATTTTGATGAATTTGTGATGATAGTACTTACTATAATATGAGATTAATGTGAACTCAAAACTTTTAAGACAACGTAGACTTCTACTCTTGGTTAACTCAGTTAACATTTATTATTCTACTTTTACAAGTTTATATCTTAACCTTATTTAAGCAACTTATTATCATTACATCCTTTTTAATTCCAGTTTTAAAATCAGTTTCTTTATTACATGTATTTTAATATGTTTTTTGTTGTTTATATATGTGTTGTTTCTTGACTCATATTTTTAATGTGTTTATAACCTTTTGATAATGTCAAGTATATTATTCCAACTTTTATTAACTTTCATTTTGATCAATTAGTCTAATAAGTATTTTCTATTCCTTTAGTATAAAAATGTCGTATAATAATATTTTTGCGTTAATCTTATAGTATTAACTCTGTTAGAAGTTCATATCCATACTCGGACTTTATTACTTTTTGAGTTCATTTTCATCCAGGATTTATTATCACTGCATCTCTTTTATACTATATTACAATTGTTTCTTTCTTTTTGAATTCTATTTTTATCGATTTGATTTATGAAAAAGGATCCTGAGCGCTACCTACTCTCACTATAACAACTGGGGAATGAGTATTTATTCAAACCCATGTTTCTTGTTTCCTTCCTCCTGATAAACTCTCAATCATTATGACCTGAGCGTTTCACATCCTAACTAAAATGTATCGTTAATATTTATACTGCTTATTTACATTCTCATTGATATTGGATGACTAATTCCACTAGTAAGTGCAGGGGTAGGTCAAAGGTTCCCGTAGGGTATAGGCTTCATGTCACAGTTGACATCACAAGTAAGTGCAGGTGGCAGATTAAATTTTCCAATAGAACATTGTGGACCCAAGAGTGTGTTAAACTGTCCCGCAGATAATTCATGCTGTACGCCATTAGCTTTTCTTTATTTATGTGCTTAAGATTATTAAATCTCATCATCGAATTAATTAGGGAGTATTAAATATCTGATAGGCACCACAAGTATTAAAAAAATAAGAATAAAAGTAACCGAGCTACTTTAAAATATGTTAAACAAAATTTTAGCCAAATTAGTTTTATTTTGCTTTTAATAATGACATCTCCTTTTATCTTTTCGTTTCAGTTTCACACAATACACAAACAAGAAACATTTTTACCCATTTATTATTTATTTGTAATTGCTCATTAAATGACTCAAAAGTGTAATTTTAGATTTATTAATACACTTTTGAGTCATTTTGCAATAATGTATGGGATTGTTTTCCTCATTGAACCTGCCCTTATTTGTAATTAATTTTAGTGTTAGATTTTAACGAGGCCAACTAAGATTTTCGCAAGGGTTTGAAATCAATTAGGTCTCCGCACACCAACGTGGTGGCGGTTGCGGGCGTGGTCTGGTGTTATCTAATGGACGTGCACACACCGGCAGCGGACAGGCGGGCAACATCGCGGCCAGTGTAGCATTCTACCTCTCGGTGGCGGTCAGATACTGCATGTAGAGTTTAACCACTGCACGTGTCTAGCTCTGCTCAGCTCGTACAATTCACAGTGGGTAGTGTTACTGAAAGACTTACTGAAATTGTGAAGCTACATACACCTAGTGATACTTGGTGACTGCAGATTTCGAGGGGCTCGACAAATGGGAGTTTACCAAAATACAAGTCAAAAGCAATCTTGGGGCTCAGAAGAACTAAGAGGCTGAAATTTGTAGGCAGGTACCCCCTAACACAAAAGAGTTCAAGAAAACTTGTTAGCCTAAAATTAGCATGGGGCCCCCAAAAATTGGATGTGTTCAAAGAAACCAAAGTAAAAAAAAGTCCACCTAACCTCGTACCCAAAAGGGTACAGGAATACTTGATGAGCGAAAATTCTCATGGGAGTCCCCAAACTGGAGCGGGGTGGGTGATGACTTAAAAAAATCCAAAGTAGAAAACCATCTTGGAGCCCAGATAACCTAGACCACGGGACAGAATTGAATGAAGTCAGATTTTCGATTATTTTTTTGTCTAATTTAATTTTTTTAAAGTCTTTAATGAATTAAAAGAACTAAGTGAGTGTTTACATCCAAAAATATAATTTGCATCCTAATTATTCAAGTTAAATTCGCCTGTTGCCAACAGGCTTATATACTAATACATTTCGATGCATTTCTATGAATACATCGCAATTCTCATATTCATTTAAATGGTTAGTATCATGGCCTTCCTAAAACAAAGTCATATCATAATGTCTTTGATGGCTCTAAACTGTGAACTGATTATTTGGGTGGGTGTGACTGTGATCGCTACCGCACCCACCACCGCCACCGCATATATGTGTGGAGAACCGAGATATGGCAATTTAAAATACCCTTTTCTCGTTCAAAGGGTCATAAAACGTCGACATCCATCAAACTATCGATTTAGATTATGTTTTTTAAATTAACAATAACTTCTCTTTCCTAGAAGTCGTGATAAAGTAGAAAGAAAAGACTAAGCATAGTTGTTTATAAAGGATTACATTAAGCGATATAAAATGGAAACAAAACTGTTAAATTTTTTTAAAGTGCTGAGCATCAGATTTTCCAAGAAAATATTTGACCATGGTAGTAAATTTTCATTTTAAAAATCGATATGACATCATTTAACATTCTTTTAAAAAATAAACATTATTTTATACTGATGTGCCTTGACAGTTTTTAAAACCAGTCTTAAATTAATTTGTAATCAAATAGAATGTTAAAAATAAGAACACCTTTTGAAGAATGGCTTTAATCACCCACATTTGGCAGTAGCTAAAAAGACACATATAATTGATATTATTAAATTCAACTCTCATCATAGGCTATAGCCAAAACTGGTGTAATATAATGTGCCAGTGGCGTGTTGTGGCGTCGCTTTTTGCCATAGTGCGTGGAAATGACAAACTGTATCTGTAACTTGTTGTCATCACTCAATATAGCATTTATTGGCCATACATAAACCATAATAATTTCCTATGATAGGAATGTAGGGCCGAGCCTACCAATTATTGCTCAAATGGAAACGGAGAGGGTGAGAACATATCACAGATACATATTTAACGAGTTCTGCGTATCCTCGCAATAATCCACTATATTCCACTGCTTGAACTAATAATATAACACCTTCAAACTAATATTATTTTGATATTATTAAGTTCACTTATATCAAAGAATAGGTTGATTAAATTAAAATGTATCTTAAATAAACAAGTACAATATTTACATTTTGCAAAGTATTTCTTCCCTGGAGTCCTCAATAAATTTTAATGTGAAATGGAAGGGGACGTGAGGAAAAGCAATTGTTTTTGCATTTTTTAGGGCAAAACAATGTTTGGCTAAGATTTTTAAAAAAATTGTTCCAGCACAAACATAGAATTTAATTTTCCTTAAATGGTAGCCTCAAAATTGTTTGAATATCTCTAAAGGATGTTCTTGTAATTTAATAATAATCTTTTCTCTTTGTATAAAACGTTTCTCATCTAATGCTACCATGCTCGTGACAAATGTTCAGGAACTGTTGATGTAAACATGTGAAGAAAATTAAACTATATGTTTGTACTGGAGAAATATTTAATTTATTTTGGTCAAAAAATGTTTTGCCATAAAAGCTGCAAAAACACTGTCATTTTCTCGCATCACTTTCCATCTCACCTTAATAGGATAAATTACAAATACTATTCTAAAGTTTTAATGATTTTATAAATCCTTTCGTAAAATTAAAAGAAAAACTTTGTATTTGTTGATTAGTTTGAGAAGTTTAATGGTCTCATAAAATATTCTTTTAAACTGCCTAAAAAGTCCGTACTCAAGTTTTTCCAATTGATCGAGTGGTTGGAAAGGCTCTGGGTGTTTGCGTTTGGTGTGACAGTTGGGTGTGGTTTGAATGATGTTTGTGTGCTAACTTTTAGGGGCTTAATTTACGTATTTACTTTGGGTGTTGAGTGTTGGGTGTTGCTGTACTAAGTTGGGTTGGTTTGTTAAATCATCATGCGCTGATATATCTTTATGTTTAGAAAGTGCATGCTATGTGTGTCAAAGGATACTTAAACACTATCCCATTTTAATAGGGATAACCTTATATGACGCCAATGAAAGTGATTATAATATATACTTTCACGTATTCATATGTCAAGTCATGAGATCTTCAGCCAGTGGCATGCCGTGGAATTTTGCCAGCTTAAGCAAAGTTTGCTTAAATTGTACTTGTAAATTTTTATCATCACTAGAAGAACACTCATTGACCAGGTGTAGAAGAAAACACATTTCCATGGAAGGTTTTTAGAGAATAATCTGTGAATTATTGGTCAAATGGGGACCAAGTGGGGAGGAACATAATATCATAGATACAATTTTAATAAGCTATGCCTACTTAGGCAACATCCCAAGACATCTGTCGCTTTTGATAGATATTATCAATAACTACATAATAATAATAATAATAATAATTGACCTCAAAGAAACATGTTTTTTTTTCTAAACGTTTGTTCCTGCCAAAAATCTACTATGGATTATGGATACCTACTCGACCACTTGGATCCTTATTTGTTAGCTAGAACTATGCTCTTATATTTTATCAGTTCATTTTTAAAGTGAGCGTGATGGATATTAATGACTTAAATTATTTAACCTAAGGAAACAGGATAAGGAAGTGGTATAATAAAATATAATCTAACTCACAATCCATATTGTGTTTTAATGCCACTACATAACCTATTAGGGGATCAAAACTAGTTTTCTTAAATCATAGTCAAGGTCATAGATAGCCTGATTTTGTTGGAGGAACAGTTTATACAATACAAACATATATTTTTATGTCAAAATTAATAACTTTGTCTACATTATTAGTGTTATTTTATATATATTGATAATTGGGATGCACGTTGAGATTACAGATCAAGCTATGTTGTCAAAATTAAAACCATGATTTGTTTTTTTAAGATATTATGGATGGATAAGTTCACACATATACAATTTTACTAAAATTAATATCGGTAGCTTATTAGGGAGACAACAATACCTGCATCAAATTCAACTTGTCTCTGATTAGAAGTCAAACTATTTTTTATTATTTGTTAATTTTTAACTTGCTAAAAATGACACAGTAATGATTAAATTATTAAAAGGAAAAAATATAATTTATAAAACCCTTGATTAAAATATTTATATAATAAGGTATATTCAATACTTTACTATTTAGTTTATTTGAAATTTTTTTCTGGGCCAAAATTCAGACACTGTTGGTTTTAATTAAGGAGATACTAGTCTTCTGAATGCATACCCATGCTTTTATTTATATTCAAGAGACACTTTCCGTTGTTATAAAAGACTCTACCTACAAGTAAGTGGTAATAATTGTTATGAAAGTACTCTGTTTGTGATAATCATAGGTCACTTTGATTCGGATTAATAATTTGTGCAGCCCACAGTTAAAATATGTTTACTAGTTCTTTCCATACGAATTTATTTAAAAATAAGTTGTTTTTTTCTTCAAAAAGTCAATGTTCGTGGAAATTTAATGCTATGTATGTAATAAACATATATACAATAAAAAATTGTATATAAATATAATGATTAAAATACTATTTATTATGATAATAATATTAGTCAACGTACCCAAGTGAAAAATTGTATAAATCAACTTACTTGCTCAAACCACAGTGTTTATAGTAAATCTCCTTAATGTAGTTTATAGTTTATAAATTTTGTGCAATTATATTTCTTAAAACTTTTTTTTAGAGATCTCGATCACATTTTTATCTCATCGCTAGCCGGTCATAACTAGCTTCCCCACATTCATCGATTACTGTAAATTATAGCCTATATAGAATATTTCTATAATTTGTGAAATCTCCACAGAGAGTTAAATTTTGTGTGACATGTGACACAACGGCCAACCTCTCACGGTTTCTAACAATTTGGGTAATTTTCTTGTGAAAAATAATTATTTGATGAAAATTGTCTTTCTTCCATTAACCGTAATTGTTTTTATAGCGACTTCAAATAAATTGTAAAAGTATAACACCATTCTAATACAAATATGAATTCAATTTTATTTTTTTTCCATTTTCTTACAATACAAATGAATATACTCTTAACAATAATAGCCAATAGGCCTATAAAACACCTTAGATTATATAGGATTTCTTACATATTGATTATTTTTTTGTAGGTATCCTTTTAAATTTCGCAACCATTACATTGATGAAAATAAATAGCATTTTAAATTATAGCAGGTCAATTAATTAGTAAAAAATTAATATAAATAGTCCATACATTGTTTAATATAGATATTATTTTTGATTAATACCAGAAACACTGCTAACAGTCTTATTTCTTATTGTCTTATGATCTGTGATTAAATGCCTTAAAACAAATATGCCACATTTATTTTAATGGAATTAAATTAAAATTATGTTGAGTGATATGAAATGAATTAAATGTGTATACGTAGCATGATTCCCTTCATGATAGTTATCTCAAAGTGCCTAGCTTCAACATCATTAAATTATGAATTGTGGAAGGCTAATACCAACGGTTGTAAATTGACAGTCAGAATGTTTTGTTGTTGTATTCAATGTCCCCTAGTAATTAAAGGTCTGACCTTGGTATTGTTTCTAAGCAGCACATATTAGGAAATGGGGTTAGGATTTACAGGAGCTTATAATGACGCTTGACTTTGATTTAGGAAGCGATGGTTTAGTCCTGAAATTATTCACACCTGCTTTTTATATATAATGTATTTACATTTTCGCTCTCAGTGAACGCTGGTACAGTTTTTTTAAATCACCCTTTTTATATTTTCCTTAAAAAAATTAATTGTTTGAGCTGTGCGCAGTAGTTCTGCCACTAAAATGTACAGTTAAAATATCTTACTTTGCTTAGTCATATCATAATAGATAAATATACATTTGAAAACACACATCTCTCCCTCAAAGTGAAAATTGAAAATACTTCACGTGTTCACACACCTTTCTAATATTTAAAAAGTTCCGCCCACATGACGTCATAGCTATCGTTGCAATCGGCGGTTTATCTAAGAAACATTAGTGAATCTCAAGGAAAAAAGTAAGAATTTAATTCTGTTAAAATACATCACTATCTTATATTTGGATGTAATATAATAAATGTTATTATGTTATCAATAATAAATCACTTAATCCAATGTTTATGTTAATCTAAATAGAGTTTGAGCAGCTTTCAGATTTCAACCAAAGAAGAAATAAATCAGGTAAATCAAAAAGAATATTACAGTCTTTACAGTAATTGAATCCAAGAGAGGAGGGGGGGGGTGTTAGTGAGTGCGCAGTGTCGCCATATTGATGGAACAAGCATAAAAATCCTATTTTATCTCAAGTATACGAAGATGTTTCTTTTTAAGGAATATTTTTTATATCTTGGCAATGATAAAGCAACCCAGTTTAATTCCTTCTTCATTCAAATGTATAACATATTGTGAAGTTTAAATTATATTGTTTAGGAAGAGAAATAGATTAGGGTTTGTAGTGGGGAAAGAGAAAGTAGAAGAGTCTTTCTTTTTCTTTTCTTTTTTGGAAGAGTCATGCTTCTCTACTACTATATAAAAATAATACTTACAATTCACTCTACATGCTGTCACTATGTAGAACAAAACTAAACTGCAAGGAAATGTTTTTTTATCAGTTTATAGAAACAATGATATCGTTCGTGACTCCCGTCATAGTGGTCAGGTAATGTTCGCCTGGAATTTATCGGTGCATACGTATAGTCCAATTGTAATAGGAAGAACAGTTTAGAAAATACTAACATATTTACTTGCGATCAACACGTTTAACATTTTACTATGATATCGATATTATTTTATAGGTAACTATCATATCAATCAAAAGTGACAGTTGCAGATTACATCAATTGGCTTATGAATGTATTAAAGTTGTTTGAGTAACTTTTATAACTGTTAAATTCTGTTCTTCCTACTAGAATCCTACTATACGTCATGATATTATTCCACTGTATTTCCTCAAAGGTTTCATAGCCAACCTCACCAGCATGTAATCTAAACTTTATTCAAATTTCCCCGAACCCTTAAAGCAATTCATGCTATATATGAGTTTATTGTTTATTAATATATATGATTTAATATTGATAGTACATCACCGAATGATATTAGAACTGAAGCAGTATTCCAATGGAGGGCTGGTTGTTGCCAAGGAAAGCAACGCTTAACAGAACTATACTAGTAAACTGATTCCTCCCAATCAGGATTAAACTTCGTCTCCTATATTGTGTGTGGTTGGTCAAATGGTTAGTGAGGAGAGAAAAGTTTACTAGTACAGTCCCGTCGAGCCTAGAATTTGCTAGGAACAACCCACGAGTAAACTCTTATCAACGTATAGAGAGGGGCAAGCAACCGGTCGATCTAGCGGCCATTTTAAGTCGAGTACGCTAGAAAACTATAGCGTCATTAAAAGTCGATATTTGAGTATTTAAACTTGCAATCATATTAAGTACTTTCAAATAATATTCGAGTGCAACCAAAATTACCTTGATCAGCTATAACCGCTAATGATATATGAAATCTAAATAGTTTAATAAGAAAATGTATTTTTTTATACATTTTTTCTATAAAAGGTGGAGATATTAGTAATTGAATTTACTGATTTGATTGAAACTAAACTGTAGTGTGAAAAAAAAAGTAGAGTGTAGAAATTATGGGTGATCTTGCGACCTTTGATAAGTTTTTAAGTTGATCGCGTGCCAAAACTTTTGCTGACCCCTTTTATAGAGCAATTAAAAATCAGTCAAGTAGACTACACATGTTGGTACCATCCATTTTAAGGCCAATTTTCACAGATCACATAATAGTTCAGGTTGAAGAGTGTTCACCGCTCTGGGCAATAGTGTCTTATTTTCTAACTGTCGAAGGTGTTGTTTACCACACGTTGTACGGTTGCACGACGAACCCCTCAACCAAAGAGGGAGAGCCCCTGCATGGAACAGAGAAACATCGCATTGAAATCAATCCGATCAGCACGTCATCTAGGAGAACATGAAGTGTAGTCTGAGAGATCTAGGAAGTCATTGACCTTACAGTCATATAGTTATATAGTAGGAGCGTGGTAGGAAGGAGATTATCTGGCAATCCATATAGTTACTATAGTAGGAGCGTGGTAGGAAGGAGATTATCTGGCAATCCATATAGTTACTATAGTAGGAGCGTGGTAGGAAGGAGATTATCTGGCAATCCATAGTTACTATAGTAGGAGCGTGGTAGGAAGGAGATTATCTGGCAATCCATAGTTACTATAGTAGGAGCGTGGTAAGAAGGGCAATGTCAAACAGTCCATAGAATTATAAAATAGGAGCGTGGTAGGAATTACTATATCTGGCTGCTTATATAGTTTCTATAGCAGGAGCGCATTAAAAAGGACAGTGTTTGACAGTTTAAAAAGATTACTAAAATTATTTTATTATGTTCACACGTCAAGTTATATTAACTGCAGCTGTCACTTTTTATGGATAGTTGGATAGCAATATTATCACATAACAATATTTTAGGGGTTAAATGCAAATAAATACGTCTATATTTTATAAACGGTGCATCCTACCATGCTCTTAATATTATATAATTCAATATAGTAATATCCTAAGCCGTGCTTTCTAACATTGTCGCGTTTGATAAGAATTTCGATAATTATACACATAAATTTAATTTTTGGTAGTTTCGGCTCTGCTACATTTATTTCTATGGGAGCTAAAAAAATTATTCCGGAGGTCATTATAAAAAAAATTCGTACATAATTCATTTGGTCTATTTTGATGATATATTAGAATTATTTAACATGCACTTTATGGACCAAATGATTATGTCAAAATATAGCTTACAGGCTAGCTTAACCATAGGACACACATAGCACCCAGTTTCCCAACAGTTTTTTTGTGCCACCACAGACTAACAATCCGGGCTATTTGTATAGGTACATTGATGAGGTTGGGATAAAGATGGTATAATGTAGAGGAAGTGTACCAGTATTTAAGTGGAAAGATAATGGGAAACCATTGGATGGATTGCGCTATAATTTATAATTATCATAATCGTTTTCATAAGAACAGACGCATGTGCACTAGATATAATATTAAATCCCATGTCACACTAATGCTGTTTTACTTGTTGTCACCACGTGTCACTATACACCTTCGTGGTGTATGCATACGCGCTAATTACGTTAAAGCGTCAAGGTTGATGAAGGATACATTTTAGAATACGTGCACCCAAATTTGAGTTAAGTGAGAGTGGAAAACCCCTCCCTTAGTATACCAGACTGGGAGTCAAACCCTAATCTCCTCATCACCGGCAGTCCAGTCTGTTGTTAAAGCGACTCCTTAAACCATTCGAACACTAAAGTGGCTGTATTACAGTAATAAAAGGGAATTTTGCATCACATAAAAATAAATGAAAAATAGAAGTTTGACATTTGGTTACTCGCGTATTCTTTTTAAGTTTACACATTTAAATTATATTATATTTTGATCACGCAAAATTTATTAACGGCTTGGTATGAAATATTTATTGATGAAGAGTTTGTATCATGAGTGCGCTAACATTTGCATAGAAAAGCAACATTCAAATGAAAAATGGTAGTGATAAATCATCCCTGGTGCTCTCTGTGGGATTCGAGCCCCAACCTCCCCTTCAACAGTGACATAATTTAGTGTTAGTTTAACGCCTTAGACCTTTCGGCCATCACTGCTGGCCTTAAATTTTAACAAGAAAATATATATTTACATATATATGAATAGTTGTAAGCCACAGTAGTGGAACATTATCGATGTAAGCACGGATACTAGATATTAGTTTGGCGAGTTCACTATCTATAGCAGGATTCTGGTATGAAAGGCCGTATCTTACAGTTCCCAAAGTCACTAAGATTCATTTGTCAAATGATGTAATGTTTATCTGTCACTTTTGATATATATTGTCAATACCGAGAAAAATAACACTAATCTAATAATTCAGTAAAATATGATCAATGTTGATCTAAAAACTCTAAATCGTCCTTCCCACCAGAAGCGTACGATGGATGTGGAAAGGATGCGTAAGTACAGTACAAACACGGTAAGAAGACCGGTTAGTACATACAAACAATTTTCGCGCCAAACATTGATAACATTTAACCATAGTATTAGTAATTATTTATATTTGTTAATATACCGGATTGATAAGACTGTATTAGTAAACTGTTCTCTCCTAATCAGTAGCTTAAAAAAATTAATGTACAAATTTTGAACCGAATGATTATGTTGGTAAATGGCCTACAAACGAACAGCTCTCCGGTCGTTAATTCATCACTGAAACAGGGGAAGAAAAATGTCATCAATTTCTTTTCCGGCCATTCCGGGAATTGAGCCGGGAACCCTTAGCTTAGTTAAAGGTGCGCTATTGATTGAGTTAAGGTGTCAAACCATTCAATACTGAACTTGTCTTTTTGCCCTTAAGTACAATAAAGATAATTTTTCTCATTAAATTAGTTTGTGTGCGTTTGGTCAAATGGATAATAAAGGGGAAGAGACAGTTGAATAGTTCAGTCTTGTCAAATCTGTATTTTTCTGGTAACAACACAATACTGTATACATATATTAATATTATTACTAATAATTTCTTCAACTTCCGATGAGGATCATAGGGTCGCAACAAAGATTTGCTACTCTAGATATTCCTGGTTTCAGTTTCTGTAATAAGTTAATTTCAGATGTGGTAGGTTATCAGTTCCCCCCTTAGCGCCCCATGGTTTTATAAAAGCGAGCGAGAAAGAGATAAACATTTTGATGAAAATATATTTTAACAAACCTTCTAAGGTCCTTTTACATGACACAATCGACATGGTACCGACGGCTTTCCTTCCCCTCCGAAGGAAATTGTGCAACGGATTTCTATCGCTCCGTAAATATACATCAACCTCGGTGGTTTTGGGGTCAAGTGCTTGCCTCAGGACCCAGTGTTAGTAAGTTCAAATATATATATTTATCTATACATCTATCAAAAGTGACAGCTGCACATCACATTACATGATGAAATAATTTAAAACAAATGTAGTTTTAGTAACTTTAGTGACTGTCACCGTTCTTTCTATTGTAGTCTTACCATATTTAGGTAGCCACGCAAACATGTGAATTATATGTACAATTCCATGCAAAGTGTCTTGTCACCTGAAGTTAATCAGTCAAATGCAATAATCTAAAACTAATAATCCATCGACCAAATTATCGTATTATCTCCCAAACCATCTAAGTACTGTACTCACCATGAATTTAGTTCAGGATATCCTTGCGCTTCAAAAACATTGAACTGTCCTTGAACCTAACAATGGATAACCACAAGGCCAATCAAAACAAAGCGAAGTCCTCAGGTTACATTCCCCAAAGCTCAATATGATTTATTTAACCCTACTTTCTAGACTTAGAATTTACATGAATGTGTTGCTTTGAATAATGATGCTGAAATATCAGTTATCTTGTTTGCTATTTGTGGTGGAAAAATTAAAGTTTTTTATAAGTATATTTGTTAACAAACTTCATAGCTATTTTCCAAAGTATATTACTAAGGACGCGGTTCGAGAGATAAACTATATTTATTAAGTTTAATTCGATGCAAAGTTAATTTCACATCTGATTTTGTAAACTATTAACACACGTCACTGTGATTTTTAATTTGTTTATAAAGTAAAGTATAACTAGGCTATATCAATCCAGTATATATAGTCTAATATTAAATTAATTATTAATGGTATTAATTATTTTGTTTTGAAATGATATTCTGGACAATTTCTTTGAATTGAACTTTTTTTGCTTCAAGAACACCATTTCAAACAATTTTGTTTAGTTATATTTCTTTATTTTATTTTAAATAACAAACTATATCAAGGAATATTGAAAGTGACACGCTTAACGTGCCAGCGATCTTCAAAATGAGCTATACGACGTTCATGAGGTAAAATAGCATAATTGAGCTAAGTCAGTCATTCATGGTTAGAATCTCGGCTAAAGACACATTTTTCAAATATATCTTCCCCAATCATTATAAAATATCTGGAAAAATCACTCCATTACCGCAAATACCTGCAGAGCCCGAAGGGTTCACATTATTAGTCGTTAATTTTATTTACGTGTGCATTGTCGAAGAGTTCAGGACAAGTTAATTAGTAAATGTGTTGTTCAACACCTTTACGTGAATTTGTATTGAAGCAATAGTATTAATGGGTTCTCCCAAACTAGTTAATCTCGAAGCAGGAACTATGTAGGCTATCGAGGCCCCGCTTTCAAATGTGGTTGACTTTTCACGAACTAAAGGCCACTCGTATTTTTACTACAACATACTGGTCGTGTATGTGAGTGTACATGTGTATGTGTGTGAGACCTGGTTCTAAAATAACCTACATCAAACACATCAATTCTATAATATAAACTACCTTTCTAATACTCTAGTTCCTTCAACACAAATTTAAACAGAGCATATTGCAGCAGCTACTTTAAAACTAAAGTTTCTTAATGTTAAAATGAATGTAAAAAAATAAATAGTTTCTAATGTTTGTTGGAATATAAATATAGTTCGTAATAATTATAGTTAATTTTTAATTTGTCTTAAATAAAATATTAATTAATCAAAGAACGGCCTTAATGACTATCCTCATTGGGAAATGCCATACAATGGATTTAATTTTTTTTTGTAGGTGTATTTAACGTTATTTTTTGCTAACCATAGAACAAGACATACTAGCTCAACTTAAGCCCTAATGCATAAACATTTAACTTTCAATTTCACAAACCTACAGCCAGAGGAGCTCAGAAATAATTTTAAACTTAGAAAACTATATTTTTCGTATATTATTTAAAATGGAAGGCCTATTGTTTTATATGTTTTTTTTTTTCTTAAGAGTAAAGATTATTCCAAATACTTCTGTGCATTCAATTGTATTTTAAACCACAAATTATTTTTAAAATTATTAAAAACTTCATACTCACGATAACCTAATTAAGAGTTTTGGTAACTAAATTATTATTTTTACAAGTAAAAAAAAACTAAAAAATCAAGTCTAAATTTATTATCAATTATTCGCAAAGAAAAAAAAAGTTTAGTTCTAAAATAAATCTTAAATTTGTGGAGAGCAAAACTATTTTTCTGTAATCTTATTAATCTCTGGGAGTTTTTGAGAGTAGTGGGTGGGTAGTCATCTTTTTTTACTAATTAGTTAATTTCAAAATGACTAACCAAACATTTCCGATTAATTTATTCCTAGAACCTCTATGGCCCTGAAAATTGATTTTTAGAGCTAGCGCATCTCCCTGACAGTAACGCTTCTAAGGGTTGAAAGTTGTGTAAGTGTTCATACCGCGCTTGCTGACACAGACGAGGAGGGAGGCAGTCCTCCGGAGGAGGCCGGGTAACCAGCAAATGCCTTGCCACTGGAAGTGTCACATGGTGGTTTCAACAGGTTCTTGTTCTTCTCGATGTTGAGGCGGTCCAGCTGACTTATCAGCCCCGTCTTGGAGTCGATCGCTTTGTTGATTTTCTGTGGGGGGAAAATTATTCAAGAATAATCGGAGTGAGGAAGATAGGTATTTAACTTACTGTGGATTCCCTCGTTTTCCTAAAAACAAGAGCAGACAATAAATGTAACAGCTTGGCGAGTCCTAGATCAATAAAAAAAAATCCGTTGCATCCGCTCTGCCCACTAGGTGCAAGTTGAAATGTTTGCAGTTTTGTCTGCTCTGCAACACGCTGACCTGCTTGTAATAGTCAATCAATGCAAAATTAATCGTATTCTCCTAGTTCTATGTGCCATAATATAGGTATATACATGTCTGGGATACATCACTCGTAGTCCAGTTTGTGGGAAGATTACCCGGTACTTATATAGAATTACCCAGGAGACGTCCAAATGTGCTAATTGTACACCCCTCATGGAGGCTATTTCCATATCCCGATGATATGAGGTGATCGCGATAGTGAGTATGAGGGTGTGAAATCAGTATAAACACTAACACCTAACTCAAGCCTAACTAACCAAACCTTGGGGACCATTGGAATAATTCCCCTTTCAGGAAAATTACCCATGGTAACAGATGAGAGTCCAACCCGGGACCTCAAGGTAAGTAATCAAGTGCGCTGACCACTACACCATGGGTTCGGTTATGTGCCATAACTATTAAACCCAAAACTTGGCAAGGTGTTAATATAAAATTAATTTTTATTCCCTCAAAATAAAGAAGTGTTGGTAATCATGTGTTTGTATTTGGCATTGCAAAGCATCATGGGTACACACACATTGCTACTTCACTCAATCAGATTCTGATCTCTAACTTTGAAGATATGTGATTCAAGCTTTATACTTTCTAAAGTAGGATTGTATTAGCGAATTACTTTTAAAAAGTGTGGCCGGTGGTAGAACAAATGAACAATCCAAGAACAATGTCATAAAATCGATATTTGTATAATCAGGGTGAACTATTTTAAGCTCCATCTAAGATTAAAGTAGGGTTCTTTAAACTTGTAATAGGGCTCTCCAACCACTCTCAACCACGAGAGCAAATTCTGTTTTCAGTTAGACTTTAAGGATTAGTAACTGTTATGTGATTGTTTGGAGTCTTGGCACGTTTTATTTTTCCGTGCTACATGTCTTACTTGCCCTATGGACTAGCTAAACCAATTAGGGCAATATAATTTCTTAAAGGAATTGTATTAGAATTTGCGTCAAGGGCAAGTGGGAAACCATAGAGTAAAATCCCTCTTAATACAGCCGACATTGATTTGAACCCCAACCTCACTGTCACTGGCAACTCAGACAAGACGTGACTAACACCTTTGTCTACGTTTCCACCAGTGCAGCAAATTTCAATTCTATTTTCGACAACAGTAATCTAATGTCTAGTGCAGTAAAAATAACATAACCTTCTCGACTCCATCTAGAATGCAACTCAACACTGCACACAAATCAAACTACAAAGGAATAGACAACACTAAACAAAATAAATACTAACTGTGTACAGTACATCGTACAATTTTTCCCGTACATACAAAAAATAAGTATTTTAGCATAACTTGGGACCAAGTCAGAATTATCCCACTTGGGAGTCTACTAACCCACTTAAGAGTCAACTAACTTTTAGCTGAAGCTCACACCCGTATTGTTGGGTACGTAGACATAGAAGCCAGTCTCGTCTAGACTGGTTTTTCTGTGACGGGGAAATCAAGTTTCGAATATCGGCTGTATTTGGGTGGTTATCATTGAGTGATTTTCCCTTCCCCCTCCACGAACATTCCGATGCAGTTCCTATAAATCATTCACTCTAAATCTCTATCCCATTAGTGTAAATATTTGTAATATCAGGATCGGTGGTAAGACTCATAACATACATAAATGTCATAAGAATGAGTCACAAAATTGTTATTGAAAGTTATAGTTATAATTACACTTTTGTATAAAATATATTAAGCTCTCATTCATAAAATATTGTACTAAATTAATGGGCAATAAGCAGGTTATTAATATTTATGAACGTCAATAAGTCAAAGCCTAATATCTATTTCAATGTATACTAGAAACTAGTTCATCCAAACTGAATGATATAATGTCCAATTTGGATAATTGAAATTCCGTAAAATCCAAGATTTTGGTAATATTTCTCTTTTAGGAAAATAAGAAATCGAACATACTCAAGTTGTTGTGGAAATGACACATTTATTTACAGTATGAGGAAAAAGATATTTTTTGTTTCAAATAAAACCAGAATAAGGCCTACAACTTGTTAAAAAAATTGTTTGCGATTTGATTCAAATTTTTTCTTGTAAAATGTTTTGTTGGCCAACATGATTGTAATCAGACAGAGCTTTTCAGTTAATATTAAAACTTTTTTTTCCTATTTAAAATCTTGTTCCAGATGAACCGGAATTTTGCATAGTCCCGAGCCGGATGAAAGAGTTTTTGGTGTATTGAGTAATAAATAAAATAATATATTTACCCCAAAAATTAAGTCTAGAAGGTAGGTCTTCAACCCAAACTTGGCTTGTGCTTTGGCTTCCAGCGCCCTCTTTTCTCTGTCAGCCTCAGATAGAAGAGCATCATCCTGCAGAACAACATGTCATGTTGAATAACATTATATATTTAATTGCATCGCCTTTCCTTAAATGGTTTTTAAAAGTCAACGCTTTGGGAATTTTGACTATTTAGTAGTAGATACGTATGTCTCTTTATACATTAGGATATAATTTTATCTATACTTGTATTTAGATTATAGCTTATTCGGAGATATAACATTATTTACTTTCTGACTCGCCAAACCCTTCCTTCACCTCTGAAAAGACGAGTATTAATCACAACTTGTGAATGTAGGGAATGCCAGGCCTCCGCCGTGGTTCGGATTCCACGTTAAACTGTAGGTCCTCCATTTCATCTCACCTACCATTACACATTAGCGTAAGTGCGTATAACCCGAACGGGTAGTAAGACGTGGTGCTAATAATAATAATAATAATACTTTCTGACTTATTATTAGACATTAGTATCGAAAGTTCATTGCCGCATTTACAAAAGTGCACCACCTACCCCTATCTTGAGCTATTTCTGTCCAGTCTAACTCGTTACACCCCATCTATTTCAGGTCCATTCTAATGTTATCCTCCCATCTGCGTCTAGGTCTTTCTAATGGTCTCTACCCATTGGGTTTGCCAATCAGTAACCTGAACAAGGTTCTAGAATCTCCCATTCACGATGCAAGTCCTGTCCAGCGTAATCTAAGAGACTTGATTGTCCTAACAATGTATTACGATTAATACATTGTGTGTAACTCATCATTATGTTTCCTCCACTCCCAAATATTCTCATCCCATTTTGGACCAAATTTATTCCTAAGCCCATTGTTTTTGAACACCCTAAATTTGTTTACATCATGTTAGGTAAGAGATCACGTTTCACACGCATAAATAACAACAGGTAAAATTATTGTTTTGTATATTCTGAGTTATGCATTCCTTTAGGCGAGATGTTAACTACTTACTGACCGGGTACGTACTTTTAAATCTTTTCCTTAGTTTATGAAATTAAATCAATATTATATTTTTGTTTGTTTTAATGTGTATATTAAGTTATACTCAATAAAACCTAGCCCCACTCCTCCCAAATATAACCTACGATATTATTAAAATATTAATATGTGATCAAAACATCCTTCAATGTTAGCTTAAAATTGTCGATAAAATATTAGGGTTAAACTCGACCAATTGTTTTATTACCGGCACCCCCCTTAACGCTACCAAATAAACTCGACGTGTTACTTTAATGGTCGATAAATCCAGTCGCTAATATGTATGATTTGAGCTCGTCGCCCACTCGCCTACCTGAGTCTCTGGAATTATAGCTGACGCGGCGGCCACCTCCTCTGACGCAACAGCCCCTGTCGGCAGCGTCACGGCCGTCTGGCAGATGACAAGGCACAACAGCACGCAGGTAATACTCCACCACATGGTTATCTAGCTATCTGGGACAGAACCAGGAAATTACCAACACACTCACACTTGACATTGTTAGGTTTAAGAGCCCTCTCTCTCTCTCTACCTTCAGGGGAGTTTCTAACATATACACAAAAATGCACAGTAAGAACAATGTCTGAAGAATATTTTATAAAATACAAAGTTGTTTGTAGTCAACCTTGATGATATTTTACAATAGCATTATTATGTTATAGATTTGTGAAGGTGCGTTGGGCTTATCAATATAAATAATTCGTACTCATTATAATAATTATTTTCAATGATTTAACATATTACTACGCTAAAATGTACCGTATTTATATTATCTTTAATTCATTTAAGTGAAATTTAAAAATATTATATCATTATTATTAGCACCACGTCTTACTACCCGTTCGGGTTATACGCACTTAAGCTAATGTGTAATGGTAGGGTGATTGTGAGATGAAATGAAGGACCTACAGTTTAACGTGGAATCCGAACCACGGTGGAGGCCTAGCGTTCCTCACATTCACAAGATGTCTTGTCAGAGGTGAAGGAAGGGTTTGGTAATCAGATAAATCTTTGCCGGGACCGAGGATTGAACCCCGGCTGCCAGCATAGAAGTCTGACACCTTACCCCTAGACCGCCAGGTCACCTAAAAATATTATAGTTCGCTTATTTAAAATAATAATTTAAAATTACTTTTACATTATTATCGTTCATAAATTAAGCGTATAACCCGAGCGGGTAGTGAAACGCGGTGATAAATATTATTATTCATAAATTTGAAGTGAAGATTTTTATGTATTCTAGAAATTTATTAGGATGTGATATTATATATATCTTGTAGATTGAGTTTATTAAAATTTTGAAATTTTTTCATTAACTTTAGCTAGCTAATCATTAAATCGAGTCAATTATTGTAATTAATATGTTATTGATAGGATTTCTTATTATAATCTAATATTACATAGCAAAAGTGACAGCTGCAGATAACATGACTACGCATTCATATTTGAAAGTAGTTTTCGTTACATTTGTAACTGTTAGACACTGTTAGATCCTTTCTGCCATGTTCTTATCATTACTGACATTGTTCGTTTGGGTTTAAAAGTATTCTCTTGCTTGAGCAACCTTATAAACACAATTGGCATTGTTTATAGTTAATTTCTATGTCGCGATTCTGCCAACAATTTACGATTTATGACCGTATTTGTAGACAAGACCCCTTATTGCGTTTAGACCCTCTCTTCCCTGGGCTCGTACTTAATGTCACCGTCAAAGCTCTATTCTTCTAAACAATAATTAACTCTAGTTTTAATCTCACTTTCAGTCCTCAAATAGGATATTGTTCGTGATACTCAGTAATCAGGAGGTACCAGGAGGAAAAATATTAGGTTTGTGGGCTTTGACCTGAATTTTGTTTTAGTGCTGCGTCTTACCACTTGTTCAGGTTATACGCATATGAACTAATTACGTTAATGACTTAGGAATTAGGAAGGTTAAATTTAGATTAATTGTACCCGCATTCACATGGAGGGAGAGTGGAAACTATTTTGGGAAAACCTGTCATAGTCAGTCTACTGTAACATGTAAGTGACGCCTTAAACAATGTGGCCACCGAAGTAGGTTGAGAATGGCTTTTATTGAAGAAAAGAAACACCATATTTAAACGGGACTATTTTCTAATAAAGTTTAGAAGACTTGAACACACGTGTAAACCAACTATTTGGGCAGCTTTCGCTACATTGCTAGTGGATGCAGGGGTAGGTCAAGTTTTACCGTTGTTTGGAATAATTAAGAACACGTTTATAAAACGTGAAAAGAGCCATATCGTAACGTAACAACATTAAATAGGCAATACTTCGCTTTCAATTATAAACTTTAAGGTTAAAGGGGTTCTAAATCACACTTTAAGCCATGAAGGACCACAATATAGTTAATTACGTCAACTAAAATATTAAAATGCTCATGTGTGGTATTTTAAAGGTTTATGTGTCCATATTTCACTATGTTCTAGAAAACTTCAAAAGATAATAAACACAGAGATAATATAACAAAATGTTTGA
This sequence comes from Timema californicum, assembly GCA_902141385.1. Lineage (NCBI taxonomy): Eukaryota > Metazoa > Arthropoda > Insecta > Phasmatodea > Timematidae > Timema > Timema californicum. Next base: position 244,325 of record CABFOW010000552.1, read on the forward strand.
ATACCTAGCGAAAACACTTATTTATCTCAGAAATTATATAAAAATAAAGAAATCCAATTATAATATCATTCTTAACCTAATTAGTGTCAATCAAGCTTGCATGTGTGAACTTCACAAAGTGGGTCTTTAGTCAATTAGAACAGTCCAAGACATGTCATGCCTTAACATGACTACAACATTAATATGTTTAATGTTTAGAAACTATTTTAACTCTAAATTAACATGAAACAAAGTGTTGTATAAACAAACAAAACACGATTAGTTAATGAGAGGGCAGCGCAGTATCGGGCGCAAGGATACCGCACCCTATTCTGAATCATGAGACCGGTTCAATCATGATCAACTAAACTAAGGTTGATTTTCCCACTTTGTTGATTTCCAAACTAAACAGGCTAAAATAGTCATATGCGACGGTTGTTGAACACATGTATTTGAGTGTGGACACATGCAAAAAAGATTTATAAACTTTTTAAAGTCAGAGAAGGTTAGTCTTATGTCTGTCAGACTATATTTGTGTTGTTCTTCTCCTTTGGATGAAAACGTTACTACTAGATCTGTGTTTTAAAAAATCACTAAAAATCACATAAGCCTACCTGACAAAAAAATTAATTGAATAAGTAATTAATACATTTAAATGATCACTTAACTGTAGCACTATATTATCTTTGTACACTACACACAAAGCTTATTGTTTTAAGATTATTTTAAGATTATATAAATTAGAAGCTCCTGCTTGGATTCGCTTAAAGAAATAACTTAATGAGCATATGGCATCACGTATATATAGAAATCTTCAAATGCCGCCAACCTTGAAAACTAGAACACAAAATGATCCACTTTGCACTAACGCATACAACCAACGTTGTTCAAGATGAAACACCAACGTACGCTACGTTTACTGTAATCCTTACGTCGGTCCAGTCAGGCGCGCGCTAAAACGTCCTAAGGTGAAGTTAAATGGCGGAGCGCTGGAAGCTACTTGAAGCTTGGGACCAGTCTGTATTCAACTGTCTGTTTGATGCCTTATTTCAAGCTTTCTATCTGGGTCACGTGGTCGATACACAAGACAGGTTTTGGCATAATATGCCTAACCTTTGCTTGTGGCACACTCTATCTACACCCATGTGGGGGTTTCTTTTCCCCCTTGTGCACCTCTATCCCGCCATCGGACTAAGTCACAGCCGACGAATAGGATCGTATTAGGTCAAGGAGGAATACTTTATACTCTAACCACCTCCGCTGCGCAACTCGGGAGGTAAAAACAGTTTCAGATTATAATATTTTGTGGAGAAAGGATCACAGCATTTTTTTTTTACTTCCAAGATAATCGCAAGGTGATGTCTTCATATTTTAACCACGTAAAAAACCATTTACAAATGTTTTAATTTGATAAAAGTTAAATAAAAACCATTTACAAATGCTTTAAATTTGTTGCGAGTTAAATGTCAAGTCATTCCGTTGAGTTGTAAATTACATTTAAATATATAGCTTATCGAGTGTCGCGTGTATTTAGGTTAATAAGTTCATTATTTGAAGAATAAATGGGGACATAAGTTAGTAGGTGAATTCTTCGCTGGAAATAGTGTAACTAGAAGTTTAACTTTAACAAGTACTAAACGTATCTGAAAGCTTTAGCATGCTACAAGTACATTTTTGATATAAAAGTGTTAAAAATCAATATTTTTAAATGTATACCTTTATTGAAATAGCTTACGTTTTATGCCCCTTTAAAACATATTTTCAAACACTAGGCTATTATTAAACGTTATTAATTAGAACATTTGTGAAATTTACTAGCACAAGTATGTACTAAAAATTAAATTGCATAATTACTTATCCTAATAGAGTACAAATACACAATACACAAATACTAAGTCCCAGTTTAGAAGTAAGGGAGATCAGTGGCTGGGGGATCAGAAGGAACAAAAAAATTAATGCGTTAATCATTTAAGTAAAAAATGATAATTAACCAACGTCTCCAACTTATGTAGTTGACCTCAAACGCCCGAATACTTTAATTATCAAACTATCAACAACGGTCGCGTGGTCTAAAGTTTCACTATAGACCGGATTTCCGGTGACACGCGATCAAGGTTCGAATCTCTGACTGGTACACTGGGACAGTTTTCCACCTGCAATTTATCAGTGTGGATTTCTCATCTTCACTACACGCTAGTACCAAATGTAATAGCTCTACCAACCATTGTAATAATTGTTCCTTAGCTCTACCAACCACTGTAATGCTTGTTCCTTCGCTTTACCAACCACTGTAATGCTCGTTCCTTAGCTCTACCAA
>CABFOW010000553.1:5009-39236 GCA_902141385.1 Timema californicum
TCCAGAACATACTCGAAAGCCTACGAGCATCGGTCACAAGCACAAATGCAGTCCATAAAAGTTTTAGAACGCGCCCCTCGCAGTTCGCTTGTCTCTTGTTCACTCGGAAGAAGGGGAGGGGGAGCTCTCCCAACACGGCCAGCAGCGAGCCTCAAGCTCCGGTTCAGTTGAATGTGGATTTTGTGGTGGAGTACATCTCGGGTTTATTGTAGACGAGTCGGAACAAGTCAACTGGGGCTGGCTAGGTGAGTGATACAAATTCTTTTATGTCATGTTGTAACAAGGTTACAGATAATATTAATTACATTAATAACGTACAGTCACCAGCTTCCATGGCCGCATGGTCTTAAGCACTACTCTCCAATAGACTTGACTGCGGATGACGATGTGATCGAGATTCAAAACTCAGTCGAGTGTACTAAGGATGGTTAAAAAAAAGTGTTTCACTCTCCCTTCATGAAAATGCGAGTACACATCCTCTAAATATAACCTTTCTAATCCTTAAAAACAATTCTTGTAACTAGTATAAAAGCGTATAAACCAAACAGATGGTAAATAAGCGGTGCTAAAAAAACGGGCAGTCTCATTTCGCCAAACCATACCTGTAAGAAAACGAAGTTAATCTAAAAATTATAAACAATAACAAAAATAAACATTAAAAAGTAAAAAAGTAAACACTAACAATAATCATCCGACACCTTAGCTTAATCGATAGCGCGTATGTTTACTGAGCTAAGGGTCCCTGGAATCGATTCCCGGAATGGCCGAAAATGTATCGTTGGTGAAATGTGGGTTTACCCTTTCATAGTGATGAATTAGGTAAATGGGTATTGTGCCTGTCCTAGTCTTGTTAGACTATTAAACATATGAAGCTATGAGAGGCCTAGCAAGCCAGTACCGGAAAATGTATAGTTGAATAAAAAAGTGACCCGAACATTAGGCTGGAAACGTTAATAAATGTAAATAAATTAACCTTAATAATGCTTATACAAGTATATTAAACAAATTGGCCTGCGTTAGATTTGATGGGAGTATTTCAGTGATTAATAGTGATAAGTAATCTTACTTTGCAAGACTTTGGGACGCTCGTGGCAGCCTTTCGTTCAATTACATAGTATCCATTCCTACTGATGAAAGAATTAGCCGAAAGCAATATTTTGAATTATAAATAGTGCCAACATTTCCAAAAATAATCATATCACTAAATCTTGGTTTTATTCTTCCCAAGCACCTTGCTTTCGAACATCTATGGTGTTCAAAAATAAGGTGCTTAAGAAGATATTTGGTCAAAAAAAGGGTTGAGGCTATTGGAGTGAGAGACACTACATAATGATGAGCTACATACTCTTTACTCATCACAAGTATCTTATATTACGGTGGGTAAAACATGCAGCATGAATAGGGGAGCCTAGAACCTTTTTCGGGGTGTTGACTGGCAAACCTAATGGGAAGAGATCATCAAAAAGACCTAGACGCAGATGGGAGGATAACTTTAGAATGGAGCTGAAAGAGATAGAGTTTGATGAGATGGGATGGATAGAACTAGCTCAAGATGGAGATAGGTAGCGTACTTTTGTGAGTGCAGCAATGAACGTTTGAGTTCCTAATGCCATAGAATAATTAAGGTAAGAGACCACGTTTTACACCCATATAAAACAACCGGTAAAACCATTGTTTAGCATTATTCTGAGACATACATTCCTTGACAGCAGCAGGTGATAGTTTAACAACTTATTGACTGAATAATACCATGCATTTCCCGGCAGTATTCTTTTCATAGTTTCAAATCTATTAATGGATTGCCTTTGTGCACTCAATATGTGGACAATCTAATAATTGGTCTCAAATACTCAATTTATTTAAATCTATTCATTACTATGATTTGATTTTAATTTCCATAATTATCTCAGGACTGTACAACGAGGAACTATAAAAAAAAGAGTGGAAGCCTGATGTTTAAGGTTCTAATTTTATTTAGTTTTGGTGCTGCCTAGCCATGCGAAGAACGGGTCAAACGGTTAGTAGTTAATAAAAGCATACGTTTCTTTATGCTCTAATAAACAAAATTATGCATATCATTAAAATAATACTTTTGATTTTAATTTAATTTTGTAATATAGTTTGGAAATGTAAATGATTATATAGAGTGATAATTTTAAATTTTAATTGACGTCCACAAGAACCAATTTTTATTGGAATCTTTCTCCAACTGTATTGATGGTACATTTTATGCGTACATCCCGAATGGATAATGTGTGACGTTGTAGAAATTTTTTTAAAAATATTAAATTTCAATGATTGATTAAGTTCCGTTGTGCTTTAAATAATTATACTTTTACCTAAATTAATTTCAATAAAATGTTTATACAACACAATTTTTAAATAAAAGTGTGGTTTGTAGTCAAAAAAGTAAGCAACATACATACAAACAAATATATACCTGGAGAAATAGCATGATTCTTATAAAACTGTAACTGAGCCATTTCTTAAAATCATGGTTGGTCCACAAAACATGAATGCGATTTTTATCACTGTATTCTATTACGTTTTGTTCTATGCAGTGCCGCCCCCTTTTCTCTTTTAGTGGCAGTATTCATCAATGCGGCAGAAATGATCCCATAACCCTTTTGAGCCTATTTATTTTAGACTAAACTGATCGAAATTAACATAGAATCTACTTATAACAAACAGTTTATAAATACGATTTCCAGATTAGTCTGGTTTATCTGAAAAAATAAAAATAAATAAAATTTGAAATTTTTTGATCAAATTTGGTAAACTCTTTTGTTAGGATATGTATTGGTGTGTATTAACACACAATAAGATACAGTATATTAAAATACAGGTAAGAGGATATATAGTTCACACTCTCATAATTATTTAGGACCTCAATTATGTCTGCGTCCACTTCGACATAATATTGATAAATGCTATTTAAATAATGTTTAGGCTTGGGCTTACATGACTTGAATATGCCTAGCTGTATAATTATGTTAGTAACTATTTGCTTACTTACTTACTCTATGGCACTAGGAACTCGAAAGTTCATTACCGCACTCACAAAAGTACGCCACCTATCCGTATTATTCCAGGGACAGCCACGGCATAATTTCTAGTGTTTCTTGATTAAATGTTTTTACGGTGAGAGCTCATGACGCCCACGCCCAAACCCCCAAGCTGAAGGACCACCCCTATCGGCTCTCCGCGACTGTTTATTCAATATATTCGCAGCTACCCTTCACGTCTGAAGGCTGTATCCTCTATCCACCACCCGAGGACGCGGTGTGCTGGGGACTATAGGTACCCACGAAACGGAACTATTTGTTATATTTAAATTAGTTTAAAAATGACGCCTGGACAGGGGAAACAAACCCGGAACCTCTGTCATAGCACGCCGACGATCTACCACTAAGCTATCCAGTAGCCGTTCCATGCTCAGGGATAGTTTAAGGCTGAGTTTGTGCTGGACGTGTGGATATTGTCAGTTACAAATGAGCGATCAAATATATATTCTGCCCAGTAGTGGAAAGATTAGCCAGTACTAATGAACTATTGCACAGGGGACGCCCGAATCTACTAATAGTACATAATTTCCGTGGAGGCTCTTTCCATTGTTCCATGTCCCGATGGAATAAAGTGATGTTGATAATGAGTGTGAGGGTGTGGAATCAGTGGAAGTTTTTAAACCTAATTTAAGTCTTAGCTAACCAAACCCTGGTATCCTTTTGGATAATTCCCTTTTTCGGGAATATTACCCATGGTACTAGCCGAGAATCGAATACGTGGCACCTAGGTTCATAGTAAGGTGCGTTGATCCCTGTAGTACGGAGCCGGTTAGCGATCAAATATATGGTGAGCTATCAGACACCACTGCCATCTATGACTCGGGAGGGATGTTCTGCTACCAAATATACAACAATTAATGCAAATCTTCAATGGATATCAACAAATCGGCTGCAAATCATTGTCACCATGAGAATGTTAATGCTAGTGTGGAAGAGATCACAATTCAATTAATTTAAGTTAGTTTAAAATTACAACTGGACATGAGAATCGAACTCTGGACGTGTTTGCTCATATGCTGCTGACGATTTCCACACGCCTATCACAGACTCAACATTAAACTATGAGTGCGGAGTGACCCCAAACACGGGATGAATTCTGGCTAGCTCAGTAGCAGAGCATTGACGTGCTAAGCCATAGGTCCCGGATTCGATTCCCATGTCTAAGTGTAATTTTTCAACTAATTTAAATAAATTGACTTGTGGTCAATTCCATACGGATATTCCCGTAATTACAATAATTTACAACTTCTGTGTTGACATTCATCGTATTTTATGCATATTTCAAAGAAAGAATAAATGTATTGTAGTATCACTTCAATAGGAGCTCTTTTCTGTGAATGTGTAAGAATATTTCACTACTTTTCACTTTAAGAATAATTTTAAATGACGAATACTGCTTACACGCATAGGAAAAAAACAATTGAAAGTCTGCTTATTATTAAAGCAAGTTTTCCTTTAAGGTATATGGGTAATTCTTACATTTTTAAATAATTAAAATTTGAAGTATCCTCTTCGGTTAGGGACTCATCTAGAAATTGTTAAAATGTTAAATTTGTGAAAATCATGGTTTTATTATAAAATACATGCATAACCCTACGTCAAATAAAAAAATACATTTTAAAAACACAATTTTAACCAGAATGTACTGATTCCGTTTTATACTGACCTCTAGTGTTGCTTAGCATACATTTTTGTTAATGCATCTTACTTTATAAGTAGTCTGGTCTGTATCACACTACAGCAATTTGGGACTCATCTTATGTAGGTGATGACGAGTTATCCTACGACTGCTCCCCCCGTGGGACCCATTAGTAATGCCATCACACGAATCAACACTGAATATAGACTTCAGTTTGCGTGGCCGAAAGGGGATCAGGGCCGACCTCCCAGGAGCGAAGATGTGCAAGATGGAGGGGCTAGTGGTCCTCCCAGAAAGTCCCTTTCCATGGGAGCTCTTCGACCTTCTGGGACTATTGTACCTGTCCACAAGAAACCAGTTTTGGACATTGACCGTGGAGATGAAGGTATGTGGAAATATTTATTTACAGATAACATTTACTATTAGGAGAATACTCGTAGACTTTTGAACAAAATTAAATATATTTGTATAAACTTAGAACTGAAATGTCACGGTACTTTAACAGTCTTGATTACAGTACCCTGGTGTTGGAAACTATATCATTAAACCTAATTCCTGACTGCCTTACAAAGGTGGTAGTTCCTTCGATGGACCTAATGTAGCATGTATTAATTGAGGTAGTTCTATCTTAGAAACATAATATATTTTTCTAATAATGTCCAGGTTTATTTGGTAAGGAGTAATATTAATTGATATTAAGGTTAAATCTTCTTGTTTATTATTTCTATTCCCTTCTCCTTATTTTATATACGTTTTAGGTTTTTATTCTATGACAACATGTTTCGGTGATTTTTCATCATCTTAAAGTCTGAGGAAAACCAATTTTATTTAAAATTATTGCAAAAAAATATGTAATAAAATTATGAATTTAAAAATTAAACATTAGAAATGGAAATAGTAAAAAGAAAATATAATGTAATATACGAAATATTAAATAAATAACCATTTAACTTAACAAGCTTATATTATTACAAGCACCGCGTCTTACTACCCGTTAGGGTTGTACGCACTTACGCTAATGTGTAATGGTAGGGTGATTGTGAGATGAAAATGGAGGACCTACAGTTTAACGTGGAATCCGAACCACGGTGAAGGCCTGGCATTCCCCACATTCACAAGATGTCTTGTCAGAGGTGAAGGAAGGGTTTGGTAATCAGATAAATCTGTGTCGGTACCGAGGATTGAACCCCGGCCACCAGCACAGAGGTCTGACACCTTACCCCTAGACCGCCTGGTCACCATAATAAGCTTATAAATACCTTATTTGTGTTAAAGATGATTGATTTTAATTCATGCTATAGGAAAGTTTGTGAATATTTTCGGTTTTATATGGAATAATTTTTAGTGAGATGATCAACAATATGTATAAAGCTACCAATATGAGGAATCTTTGAAACGAAATATTAATCAGCCCATAAATTGAGTTTACAAACGGACTCACTCCATAGAACGTAATATTTGTCTATGAGAAATCATAAGATTTAAAAAAATAGATTATTTACTTTGTTACAAAGTTATATTGCAAACAAGAGCATCGCAGTTCGACAAAGAGCATAAATGTTCAGACACTTATGGTTGTTTAAGGTTGACACTCTACGTGTATTTAAATATCTCAATTTCCCCCCATTCGGGAAATATTTTATTCTATTAGTTTAAGAAATGTTTAGAGGGGAGGGTACCTTCCTCCATTTTCCAGTAATTAATTTTGTTTTAAGAGTAATTATGGTGGATCTCAATCCGACTTGAAAAATCTAAATCTTTTACCACAGTGATAATCTTTTTATGCACTGCGTCTTACTATCTGTTCAGACTATAAGCATATTATGTATTAATTACTTTAATGAGTTGGGTATAAGGAAGATTGAATCTAGAGGAAGTGCACATGCATTTGCGTGGTGGTAGGTGGGAAAAACATTTAGTAAAACTATCCTCAGTATACCCGTGTGCTAATCGAACCCTGATCGCTGTCATCGTAAGTGTATTCTATTGTGAAAGTAACGCCTCAGACCATACGGCCACTGAAGAATATTCAGTGTAAAATATTGTTTGTATATAAGTTTGGAAAATGGGGCTCACACACTATAAAAATTCAAATGAGAAAAAAAAACACCAACATCCTCCCAAGGATTCGAAACAATGGTGCACACCCCCATTTAAAAAAACACCGAAATTCTTCCATGGAATGGGACAAAATGGGCTGGATTGAATACGATCAAAGCTGGCAGGATTGAATACGAATAAAGAGTCAATGAGCTTTGGTACACACCAGTGAAAAGTGTTTTGACCCATCAGCGGATGAACACCTGTTGCGCATTTATGTGGCCACGGGGTCAAAGGTCAAGTTGGTCTCATCACACATTCTAGCTACTTATATATTAGTTAATTGTTACCCGCCTCAGTGGCGTAGTTGGCTAACGCACTAGTTTTGTGTTGAGCAAGACAGCCGAGGATGGGAGAGATAGAAGTTCGAATCTCTGTCAGGTTAACTTTTTTTTCTAAATGGTTTTCAACTCTCCCTCCACGCAAATGCAGGTTCACATCCTCTAAATTCAACCTTACCAATCCCTAACCCATTAGCATAATTAGTACTTAAGCGTATACACCGAACGGGTAGTAAGACACAGTGCAAAATAAAAAAATAAAAAAGTTAATTGTTGATTTTATTACTATAGTTCAAGTGTGCTCCAAGTGACAGATTTGTAGTATCACTGCGTCTTACTACTTGTTCAGGCTATACGCATATATGATAATTATTCTAAAGTGGTAAGGATGAGTGAGGAAGCATTTTGGAGGTAATATAACTGCATTTGTGAGGAAGGAGAGTAGGAAATAATTTAGGAAAAACCACCCTCAATCGACCCGAGCGGAATTTGAAGCCTCATATCTACATCATCAGCAGGCCCGTCTAACACGAGAGTGGTTCAATCCCCGGTCCCGGCACAGATTTATCTGATTACCAAACCCTTCCTTCACCTCTGACAAGACATCTTGTGAATGTGGAGAATGCCAGGCCTCCACCGTGGTTCGGATTCCACGTTAAACTCTAGGTCCTCCATTTCATCTCACAATCACCCTACCATTACACATTAGCGTAAGTGCGTATAACCCGAACGGGTAGTAAGACGCGGTGCTAATAATAATAATAATAATAATAATAATAACACCACGAGAGTGACGACTTAGACCATTCGGTCACTGATGCTGGTAATGGTTATTTCATCCAATTTATATAAATGTCTGAAATTGTCATGTGCTTAATTTCTTGTGTATAAAGTCGTGTAGGTAGAATGTTCTGTGTGGATTTTCCTGATTAGTGTCTCGTGCGGCGCATTTTAACACCACCGTGCCGCGAACTTAAGTGTATGAACACTGCATCCTACTAACCGCTGGGCTGTCTGAATATTTAACCTACTGTGGTAGGGATAATGAAGGTATAGTTTTATAGGAAATATACCTGTTTGTAAGGGTGGATGGAGAGTTGGAAATAATCTAGAAAAAAAACACACAAAAAATCCGCATTACACTCAACCGGGATTAAAACCCAGACCGACCTGCTTCCGACAATTGAGTCTATTGAAAAATGAAGCCTTAAATCTGGAGACCGACTTTATAGGTCACAGACTAAAATTAGATAGATAGAACCAATGTAAAGAGAATAGAAGGTAGCGCCAGTTGGAGAAAAACATCTATCTTATTGACTGAGCGTGTGACGTCACTCAGTACACTTGCCACCGATTAAAGTCGTATTCTCACGTGTCTCTTTCAATGAGTAATTTCAAGTGATTCATTTCTAATGAAAATAAAAATGAATTTGTTCACATGTGTCATTTATCATAATGTTCATGTTGAGAATAATCAACTACTGTTTAATTTACTAAAATGGCGCCACGTGCTGTTTTATTTTATACAAATCACTACTTATATTCCATAGACATTCAAATTGTCTGTAACAGTCCAAAAATGGGTCGGTTTGTTCGTTTCGACCCTTAAATACAATTTTTAAGAAATCTTATAACAACACATTGCCTGTAAATATCTAAGTAAATCTTTACATTTAAATAGAAACGAATTCATTAATTCTTGTACGTGCTCACTCGGTTAATTTTGTTTTCATTTCTCAATAATTATAATAATTAACTATTAATAAATGTATAACTCCTTTTAACTTTTAATGAAAGCGTGAAATAATAATTCAGTCTAATGAAATGAGTGTTTGGACATTCATTTTGTATTAATTTTAAGTGAATCACTGAAAATGACATATGAGAACATGGATTAACAATCACAAAGCTTTATGGAAGACATATAAAATCCTTTCTAAATAATTATTGCTAGAAATTAAAATATCACGTTTGGGAACATTAAAAACACAATAAAATCCACACCAATACATGAGAAAAACTGAATAAATTGCACTTAAAAAAACTATTAAAATATGTTCAAAATGACTTACGTGTTGTAACTAATGTATTAACACTGGCAACATTCAATTTGTTTTAAGTTCTTGGCATTTTGGTTAACTTTCAATTTAGCACCGAAAATATCAACGTCACTATCGGCAACATGAATGGAACATATTCGAGCAAAATTGGTATTAATTGTGGCTTTCTTTCTACATTTGAGCTCCCATGTACGGAAAATTTCTGGATCCTTAAGAAAGTTGTAAAAAGATATATTATTACCCTTGCAGTTTCATTATTTACACAGAGTGCAACAGCAAAACTAGGCATTTTGTATGTCTGTTTAGAAAAACACAAAATTAAAATTTAAGAACATACGCAAATAAATTATCAAAAAGCATAAAAGTCTTGTTGTTCAACAATGACTTGTATCCTATATATTATATTATATAAAAGAAAAACTATAATAAAATTTTAAACAGCTTGATAAGAACAATACAGCTACATATAGTTAGCATTCATATATATATAATGCAGCAGGGATGTATATATATATATATATATAATACAGCAGGGATGTTCTAGTTAATGATTCAATAGTAGTAACTATAATATATATATAGTATTATAGTATAGTATTATAGTTACTACTATTGAATCATTAACTAAAACATCCCTGCTGTATTTTATATTATCATATTAAAACAAATACTTGAGTGGTAAACATAATAAAGTAACTAACTATACACGAAAAAACCACTACCAGGCAAACACAAATAAATAAATAATCATAAAGACTAAATGAAAGGACCGTCCGAAACACATGGACACATACTACTAACTGCTGTGTACTGGGTGACGTAGTTTCGTGGCTGACGTAAGCAATGGCATCAACAAATTCTTCCACGTGGCGCTACCTATCTATTCTCTTTACATTGGGCTCTATTTACGAACAAGGTCTAACTATTTTATGACACTGCAGCAAATCGTGCTCAGTTTAATAATATTGTATTTTGTGTATTCAACAGTTATACGATGTCATTAATTTAGTCAGCAAAAATTATATAACCAGTTTGGTCACTGACCTTGTATTAGTGTGTCTGTTAATATTAATTAATAATAACTATCCACTCATTGAGTTGGGCAAACGTGTGAAATTCAAGTTAGTTCAAATTAATTTTAAAACTAAATAGCTAAAACATATAATTGGTGGTTGCTTCGAATTATTAATACATATATTATTGATTTATAATAATAATAATAATAATATTTAGCACCGCGTCTTACTAACCGTTCGGGTTATTCGCTTTAAGTACTGATTACTCTAATGGATTAGGAATTGGGAAGGTTGAATTAGAGGAAGTGAACCCGCATTTGCATGGGGGGAGAGTGGAAAACCAATTTAGGAAAAGCCACCCCCAGTTCACCCGTCCTCAGCAGTTGAGCTCAACACGACAAGCGCGTTAGCCAACTACGCTACCGAGGTGGGTTATTATAGATTTGAAATTGCTTTTGTTTCAATGTGACTTAATAGTTTAAAGCTTTTAAACTTATTTGAAAAAAAAATGAAAGACCAAAACTCTTTCGTGGGACCGAAACTGTGAAGGGGCCTTCTTCAGTAAAATGTATTCGTTTTTAGCTGGTACCAATCGGGGAAATGTATTATTCGTTGTATTTTTATTCTAATATTAAATTTATAATAAATTTTTATGCATCCATTTGGACCCATTTGGGAGAATTATTGTTTATGTTGTATCCGCACCGGGTGACCTGGCGGTCTAGGGGTAAGGTGTCAGACTTCTATGCTGGCGGCCGAGGTTCAATCCTCGGTCCCGGCACAGATTTATCTGATTACCAAACCCTTCCTTCACCTCTGACAAGACATCTTGTGAATGTGGGGAATGCCAGGCCTCCACCGTGGTTCGGATTCCACGTTAAACTGTAGGTCCTTCATTTCATCTCACAATCACCCTACCATTACACATTAGCGTAAGTGCGTATAACCCGAACNCATTAGCGTAAGTGCGTATAACCTGAACGGGTAGTAAGACGCGGTGCTAATAATAATAATAATAATAATAATAATAATAGTATCCGCACCTATGTACAATCAAAGGCATCAATCTCGTTTTGTCTATTTTGTAGGCCACAGGTAAAGTTGGGGCTTGAATCCTTGCTGCGTGTACTAAGATATTTTAAAAACAAAAGGGGATCCCGAGGTCCTTTCATTAAATGCGTGTACATTTATTTATAAACTCTACCTTATTTATTCCCACCCCATTAGTGCAAATATGCGGATAGTTTAAACGGGTAGAAGACGTGGTGTTTATAAATCGTGGTTCGTGACAATATTTTTTTGGCCTGCACTGCACGTGAAATTATACAGTAAACATACATTATACATTATAGTGTACACGCTCGATTAAGTACACAACACTTTCATACATTTATATACATTTTTGTAGGAATCAATTTGTAATTTGAAACACATCCAAGCCATTGTAGCCATATTGAAAAAATCGCCCATTGATGAACCTACAAATAGGAATTATTATTATTATTATTATTATTAGCGCCGCGTCTTACTACCCGTTCGGGTTATACGCACTTACGCTAATGTGTAATGGTAGGGTGATTGTGAGATGAAATGGAGGACCTACAGTTTAACGTGGAATCCGAACCACGGTGGAGGCCTGGCATTCCNGAGATGAAATGGAGGACCTACAGTTTAACGTGGGATCCGAACCACGATGGAGGCCTGGCATTCCCCACATTCACAAGATGTCTTGTCAGAGGTGAAGGAAGGGTTTGGTAATCAGATAAATAGGAATTGATTCTCCTCATTTTCACGAGTTAGTTTTAATTAACAACTAAACCAAACCAAATTACTCAGTATGTTTCTTAGCTTGTTTACATAAGACGTGTTTGTTTCATATACACCATTGTTATGGTGGGAATGTATGGAACGCAAGTAAGTTCATTTTTTTTTATTTCAGTTTTTATAGCAAAACTTTTTTTTGTGCCATACAAATCAAATATTGCTCCAGTAGAAACATTGTTTAATTTACTTCACATGGGGACCGCAAAATTTGTTGAATATCTGTCATGAGCATAGCGGTATTAGATGAGAAACTTTTTAAATGAAGAGAAAAAGATGCCATTATATTCCAAGACACTCTCGACAGATATTAAAGAACTCTTGATTTCACCATGTGAAGATATTAAGCTCTATGTCTATAATGGATCAAGTCGGTGACCTGGTGGTCTAGGGGTAAGGTGTCAGACATCTGTGCTGGCGGCCGGGGTTCAATCCCCGGTCCCGGCACAGATTTATCTGATTACCAAACCCTTCCTTCACCTCTGACAAGAGCCTCCACCGTGGTTCGGATTCCACGTTAAACTGTAGGTCCTTCATTTCATTTCACAATCACCCTACCATTACACATCAGCGCAAGTGCGTATAACCCGAACGGGTAGTAAGACACGGTGCTAATAATAATAAAAATAATAATACAATACCAAAAATCAGTACATTTGTTGAGTTACGATGGTGTTGTTAAATTTTACGAAGAAGAAGGACCTATTTATTCATGCCATCAACTCAAGGGACTCTACTTCCAGAAACGATCATAGATCACCAACCATCAGGCTATGGTGAGCCTTAAAACAAATGTTGTGAACAAATATCTTCCATCAGTGATATATTGTGAATGAAAAATAAGTAAATGAAAAGGTACGATCCTGAGCCCTGCTGTCTTCCCTGTTACCCTGCACAACTACTATTTATAAGGCATTCACGAGCTAAGTTTACCTGAATGACAGCTCGAAATGTTACTAGAAGTATTCCCTAATATATCACTACGCCAACAGCTGACATCTATCACTTTGGATGACTGTAATGAAAACAGATGGTAATATATTAATGTGATAGTTAACCACAGTAATTTAGGCCAATATTATTTATATATTTATTTGAGGTCGGACACAAAGTTTATTTATAGTTTTATTCCCCTTAAAAAAAATATTAACACCACTTTCACAAAAACCTCTAATGAACATAGCCTCAAAATGGTGACTGACGAATTTAAACCATATGATTGAACATAACGGTAAACAAGTTTTTTTACAATGATGCAGACACGCAGTTGATGAAAATACTTTATTCAGTTAAATATTTCAAAATACGATAAAATAATCATAAAATCATGTATTGTATGTAAAAATATGACAACAATTTTCTCTTTTCCAAGTAAATACGATGCCTGTATTAAAAGGTATTGATGTGTGCACTATATTACACAAAATCAGTAACGTTCCAAAACGAAAAATAATTAGGCCTACTTTTAATTATGTTTAAAATATTGTTTGGAGTTGGACAAAAAGATATTATTTAAAAATCTGAAAAAACTTTAAGTTTAAGTTATTTTAAATGTAATATATAACAGGTAATTAAAGATTTTTACATTTATAACCAAACTGTGATCTTTTACAAGTGTTGGCAACCCAAAACCTAAACATATGATTATCGAACTGTCATCCAGGTAAAAACCTATCGTGAACGGAATATAGTTTGGGTGCAGTGCTCTTGGGATGCATAAATATGTTCACTTGGCTTACCTTCACCGAATAAGTACTGTCCTATTTTATAAGATGTACCATAGTATAACCAGTTTAGATGAACTTGTTACCTTTCATGCTAAACTTACGTACAGTACAAATAACACTCTACGCCAAGCATAAAGTATTTTTTAAATGGGCTTTTATGTACAGATATATGCATATTGTATTCTTCAGACGAAGATAAATATGACAGCGTGATCAGTTCATTCCCTGCCATATAGCCGCCATAAGTTTTCTGGTATGCAGAGCATTTGGAACCAATTTTATTATACTGTTTACCATATTCATTTATTAAGTTTCAAACGATATTCGATAAATTAAATCAATATGTTAGACCAATACTGAATTTAAAGTCAGATTAGCTATAAATAAAAAAATAGCCTTTTTTTATCTTTATTTTATTTTAAAATAACCATACCAATATTTTAAATCGTGAAAACTCTTACAAACCTAGTCAAACTTTGTATAAAAATTGAAATGGAACATTCGCATATTCGCCATATCGCATTAGAAACTCGAAAGCTAACGTTTAACAGCCTACCTCACTCAAAAGTACGCCACCTATGCTTATATTTAGTCAATTATATCCAGTCCAACTAGCTACCTTGTTTTTCTTTTTTAAATAAAAGTTCATTTACTTTTACTGGACATAAGTAACAATAAAGAATTGATTTTAGAAGATTAGGATGTATGTTTATTTCATTTAAACAGTAGCCTTTATAACTTTTGATGAACTGAAGCTGGACAAATTTGTGATTAAACCTGGAGATCTTTTATTTTAGGAGGGTCTGAGCTGGAACCCTTGGTTAGACCAGATCTAGAAAATGGTCCACTGGGCATAGAGATAGGTGAACTATACGGTGAAGAAAAAATTCAAGATGAAATGTCCAGTAAAGGGGAGAAATCTCGCAGAAGGTTAGTAAAAATTTCCAACTGAAATAAACTTATCATCTACTCTTGACATAGACACATTTATTAAATGTACTTTGTAATATTGGTGACCTACACTGGATTATTTAAATCATAGCTCATACGTTAAAACGGCTTGGTTACTTGCTTCTAATAGATAAAAGATTTGCTGATGATATTTTATTGGACATCACTTTTCAAGAATGTGTCTATTCTAGAGTGTATGATAAGTATGACAAAATGACGTTCTTTACCCCCACAATGATAGTTTAAAGGAGTATGATGATTGTTTTAACATTTTACGTCTTGCATGAGTATGCTAATGCCTCACAACCAAAGGCTTTTTATTGCACGTTTCCTATTTTTTTATAGACCTCCTAATATATTCAAACATCGCATCGTGGAATATCTCACGGTTTCAAAAGTAGGTATTAATCGTAAGTTAATTTTATTGTTTTGACAGAAACCTACTGCAATAAAGTCTAGCAACTAATCTAATTTATATATTTATGGTATATATGTCTACTGATTTAACTATGTAAGTAGTGTAAAAAGGATTTTGGCGCACTTTTTTGAGGCGTTCGTGAGGTAGGAAAATTGAATTTCGGTGGCCATTTTGAATTTTGCGGAACATGTCTAGCCATGTCTGGACGTGCTTGATCATGTATGACCATACCTGAATATATCTGGACACGTCCGAACGTATCTGAACACATGTATGAGCAGGTATGAACATGTCCAAACATATAGTGTAACAGGATTGAACATGTGACAGTTTCTGACAAGTTGGAGATTTAATATGCCAGCCAAAAAACCTGTGCAGGGTTGTACATGCTCAAACATATTCCAACATGCTCCGACGGGTTTATCTTTACAGGTTCTAGGTGTGGGATCCGCGATCTTGAATTTTCATTTCCAACCGTATGGTGTAGGTGTGGTGGCCATCCTGATTTTCCAACTTTTTTAAACATCGACGCCGTACTATGAAAATATCGTTCTTAGGATACGCCATCTTGGATTGACGGCAATCTCGAATTTTAGGTCGATAGTTCCTGACATGTTTAGGTATGATCGGTCATGTTCAGCTATGATTGGCTATCATCGATCTCAAAACAGTATAAACAAGTTCAAATGTTGGTGTATTTACGTCAGAAATAAAGCAAGCTGTATTAAAAAAGTGATACCACCGCAAAAACTGATTTGGCAAGGAGACAAAGGTAAGGAAAAGCGAATAAATTATATAGCCTTACAAGGAAAAGTGGGGGAGTTACCGCTATGGGGTCTAGGTGCTGGGTTACCACCTTGAATTTTTGCAGCCCTCTTGAATTTCAACATCACGTTATAAAGTTTCTTGACAGCCATCTTGGATTTCTACATTAAACTGTAGGGTTTAGGGGAGGCCATATCAAATTTAAAAAGTGTTAATACAGGTCCAGACATGTTCAGTCATGTAGATCAATAATTCACCTGCTAATGATTCAATCACATGTCAATCAATAAATCAATCAATAAAGTTGAGACTGGTAGTAACATGTTGGAACATGTACGAACCTGCACGGGCATTTATGTCAAACACCTTGAATTTCCAACTTATCAGGATATGTCTTGACATGTTCAAACATGCTTAAACATATGTTCAAATGTGTTTAAACATGTTCATACATGATCAGGTATGATCAAGCCTGTTCAGAAATTACCAGACATGTTCCGCGAAATTTAAAATGGTTACAAAAATAAAAGAATATATGCCAAAAGTTTAAATGGCCACCAAAATTCAAAATTCCCTCCCCGAACGCGCACGCGTGCCTCAAAAGGGTGCGCCAGACTCCTTTTTAAACTACTTATATATTTTTTGTCTGCCCACCATTTGATACTTATGCATCTTAATTCATATAAGGCCCTATAGGATGAAATAATCCAGATCATAGCATTTTATGAATCATGATGTATGTACTGTACATTATGTATTAAGCATTTCCCCTTATAAGGTATTCATTATACCCCTAGTTATTAAAACAATATTCCCGTTTTTAATTCAACTTATTTATTACTTAAAAGAATACAAGGACATGTGCTTTAAAAATTACTTTGAGTGTATATTCGTTTTAGCGTAGTAACTGGCAGTTTTTTGTTTTGTTTTTGTTTTTTTGTTTTGTTTTTGATTAAACGCTATAGGAAGGAGTTTAAAACAGAGTACAAGAAAAAGTTCCGCCCATTCTCGCAGTATGATTATGTGGAAGGCAAGTTCCAGAAGAAGAAAGAAAGCGAATCCGTGTCACTACCATTCGCATTTGCAGAGTTGCCTCAGGGGGATTCGTGGTATCGTGAAGTACTTGAATTGCGCAGGAAAGCTGGCGAATACAAAGTAAGTTTATTGCAGAACCACATACACAGAAAGGAGATAGGAAATCACTGGCATTGAATTTATTGTTTTTAGGATTAATAGTACTTGCATAGTTTTTGAAATAAAATATACACAATGAATAAGTGGCACAGTGGACTCCGTCCCGAAGTTTTAGTTACTGCAGCTATACAAAAATTGACTCGTGTGCATTAAAAATTAATATTTTACTAAAACCAATTCGTTAGGGGTGCTCACACCAATTTTAAAACAAAGATAATGAGCATTGAATTTAGTTCCTTCCAAATATTTTTTATAGCGAATTGCCTATAAATTAACTTAACTGGTCATCTATACCAGTGGATACGCCGACTAGGGCCTCAAATCCATCATATATGGTTTGCTACTGATGGAGAGACTGGGCATCAAATCCCGGTCGTGTTTAGCTATATAGGTTCTTCTCATTTGTTTCCCACTCGCCCTCATATTAAATGCAGGTAGTTCTCTTTAAGTTCAAACTTTCTCACACCTGTCTCATTAGTGAAGATTAGTGGTTGTAATAACAGTTGTAATAACAGTTCTGGACCACTTTCTCCCATAAGGTTAACATTGATCCACCACATTAAATGTGTTGGATCACTTTCTCCCATAAGAATAACATTGATCCACCACATTGAATTTGGTGGATCACTTTCTCCCATAAGGTTAACATTGATCCACCACATTGAATTTGGTGGATCACTTTCTTCCTTAAGAATAATATTGATCCAAAACATTACGAAGTTGGGTCACTTTCACCCACGTTGTTTATCTTAACTGGGAAGGTGTGTCACTTTCTCCCATAAGAATAGCATTGATCAGTGGTGGATCAGGAAATATTATTTTGGGGGTTGACAATTATTTCGAGTTTTATCATTGATCCTCCTCACTGCGGAGGTTGATCACTTTCTCTCACGTTGTTCGTCTTCCCAGACAGGGTGGGTCACTTTCTCAAATAAGAATAGCTTTGCTCAGTGGCGGTTCGGAAAATATTATTTTGGATGGTTGACATTAATTCTATCAATTTTTATAATGGGCTCGCCTTACTATTGAGGTAGGTAACTTTCTCCCATACGGATATTAAGATTTTTCAAAGTGAGTCAGTGACAGATAGGGAAATATTATTTTAGG
This sequence comes from Timema californicum, assembly GCA_902141385.1. Taxonomy (NCBI): domain Eukaryota; kingdom Metazoa; phylum Arthropoda; class Insecta; order Phasmatodea; family Timematidae; genus Timema; species Timema californicum. The sequence continues at coordinate 23,154 of CABFOW010000553.1, forward strand.
GGTTTATAATTCCTTCCGAGTTTAAACATTGATCCTCTTCACTGTGAATTTGAACCATTTTCTCACACGTTGATCCTACCCATAGAGCCGGTGGGTCACTTTATCTCATAAGAATAGCATTGATCAGTGGTGGATAAGGAAAACATATTTGGAGGGAGAGAGGGCAAACTAGGTTTTGAGTTAGGCCTACGCCATTCATTTTTAAACCTTTATAAATCGATAATATTTTATCATAATATTATTACATATTGGGTTTTACTCACATAGCGGCTTATTAAAACGTTTCACTGGAGGCACTGTGAGGAAGCGAGTAACCTCACCTCCCAACTATAACTAATTTTGACTAAACTATTTAATTTTGATAAAGCTGTGCTGTTTCACCTGATGAAATCAGGCTATGATATTCACAAGCACTATAGCTTTTTACGTTATAAAATCTTTATTACACAGGGCTAATAAAAAACTTTATTTTCAATATACTTACATACACAACATGAATGGTGAATTGTGTTTATGTCTCCATTGGTGAACACATTTGTTTTATTTTGTAGTTACCGTATGCAAGAGTGTCAAATCTATTATCTAAAATATAGTGTTTATCATCTCAGTGTGAAAGTGCAAGTTTATTCAAGGAGATACTGTACAATTAGTGTTTCTCATTTCTTATCATATACATATTGGCGTAGTTTAAGATCACCTGCTTTAAACACTTTTTATAATCGGCATTGTGGATTTTCTTTTTGAGAGTTGTTTTTGACACACCTTTACCTACTTTTTCCTCCTCAAGAGATTCCTTTTGAATGGAGTAATCGGTCGAAGTCCCACAAACTCTCAATTACTATCTATATTCGTCTCAATATTCATTTAACCCAGAGCGTTTTTTATTGAACGCACTGTATAAAAAATGTGTTCCAGGATAGTCTAAATTTTTGAATCGGAATATATTATCCTACATATCCACATACACATTTTCTGTTTTCAGTTTGTAGTAGAGGAAGTCTGTGTCTTTGAATAAGAGCTTTGCATTTTGTCAATTTTTTCTTGTAACATAAATATAATTAAAGTTATACATGGTAGCCATACTTATATGTAAGATTGCAAAGCCTGCATAGATAGGTTTATTCAAAAATAGGTTTAATTTTCTTAGTTGAACACCAACTAACTCTTCCGTGAAGATCGTATTAGAAATAAATGCTGGCGAAGCAAAACGCATCTTGAGCCTTTTTTCATTATTTATTAATTGAACACTAACACGATGACTTTGATTTTGCATCGACTTCCCGAATACTATATTGTTCATAAGTTTGAAAAAGTCCTTTTCAAATCCATTCACTGCATTTTTTCGTTGGGAAGTATTAAAATCAATATATGGCTTCTACCAAGCGCTTTGATTGAAAGTGAGGATTCGGTGTATCTTTGAAGTTTCATACCCAAGGAAACATACAATTTTAAACTACGGCAGTGTACCACATAATTTTGTTTACTGTTTAGGTTGGGCACTAGCTTTTCTGTTTTCCCGCTGGTTGTAGAGCTCACCTTGGATTGTATACACTTAAAGAATTGTGATAACAAATCAGGAGTAACTATGACTTTTTCAGGAGCGAGTGGATAGTCAATGTGCTCGTCGTGAATTTCTTCCGAGTTCTTTAGATCTACTTTTAATATATAGCCCACAGGGCTATCATTAGCAACCGAAATTATATTGAGGTCAGCTATTTCTGTCGTGTTCAACCAACTAAAATTACTTTAACGAAGGCAATCAGACATAACAATCCCGTAAAAATTATTACAATCTCAGTATGTATTGTACTTCACCTCCTTTTCAGGGTTAAAATCCATCATATCAGGGTTATTTGCTTCAGAATGTCTAGCTAATCCTGAGCTTGGGCAAAAATTTAGACAGTATAATTTATAGTGCTCAAAACATAAAGAGCGAAAGTATTCGAAGACGTCTGTTAAAAGTAGAACATCATTTAAAACGTATACATTTTGAAAATCTTCCAGAGTATTTATATGAAAAACTTTCCCACACAGTTTTAGCAGGATCGTAGTCACTTTGAGAAATATTTTCTTGGTGCATATGATTATAGTATTCGTATTTTGGTGGTAATTGACTATCTTTCAGTTTACTGCTACAATCCCTGTAGTCGTAAAGGAAAACATCTTATCGTATTGGAGATATATTAATGGAGTATTTTATATTGAGTTTTGCCAACACGAAACAAATTTTCATTCACTTTTTCATTAGATGTCCTTAAAAACTGGAACGTGTCAATAAATTGTAAATAGTCAAGACTGAACGAGATATACTTCTCCATATTGTTTTTAATACATGATATTCTTCTTTATGTAAACTTCCCATATTTGTGCATGATAATTTGGGCGTCATAATTTTTTAAATGGTGTAATATGACGAGCATTTTTTATGTATATTGAAACTGAATATTGCACTTACTATGAGATGCACCCGATAAGCTCCACTGAGATGACAGTGGTCACCGACGCGGTATTGATCCAACTCCCTCGCACATAATACATACGCTAGCCGAAATAAATTCATTTTCTTGTTCAGGGGTGATGCGCATAAGGACTTTTTTTTTATCTCAATGATCATGATTTCTTCTTCAACAAGTTTATGAAGAAAGGTATCCACAACATTTTCCCCACTGTAGACAAATGGGGTTTCACACATTTACATTCGGAATCGACTACTACATATCTTGATGGCAAGTGCTTCGTTATTTTAGTTGTTGAGGAGTGATCGTGGCTAGGTGCACACCTTGATATTGTATTATTAAAACACACAAGATCTGCATAGATCACACACGTGAATTTTAGCACATGTTAATATGTCGAAACTTTCAATATTGTATCCTCTTCCTCGGGCATTTGTATCTTCTGAGCATCGAAATTAGCACACCACTCACTATTCTAATCCCCGAGATTTTCCTTAGAAAATCTATGCAAACAATATTTGCAATAATATGATTCACCATAGTGTCTGGTCAGTGAACTTAGCAATCTGCTTAAGTTGTTAATAAGACAACAATGTCCGCTATCCACATTTGAAAGAAACAACAAATCTTCGTGATTTGCACGACTAACTTTGGTTATCCTTAAAGGGAATATTACCCCTTGGTAGCCATACACAATAATAGATACATTATTTTGTTTTTCAAACTTAGCTATTTGCGGTATTTGCACAGGATATTCAATATCATCCATATTTAGTTTACCTTCAATTGTTATATAATAATTCACTCGATTAGCGTAATCTTCATCTGGGTATATGAATGATAGTCCAGACAAAAGAAAACATTTGCTGTGAAAATTTCTTATATCAATTAGGGCATCTTTATTTCTCAACTCTTCTGGTGATGGAATATATCTGGAAGCAGCCAAAGGAATATATTTAGCTAGTTTAAGCTCTAAGTATTTCACACGGTGGTCAGAATAACCGCTTCCTTTGTGGTGGAAAGAAGAAGCTGCTTCAATCATGTAAGTGCATGCACCCTCAATCTGCGATTATAAATGCGTCAGGACTTAGAGTGACAATACACTTACTGCGAAAGTAAGGAGTGATTGTTTCCTCTCCCTCCCTTCCAACACGAGAGTATTCTACACAGCCAAATGTATACCATTTTAGATTACCTGTTACACTAAGTTGTTGGGCAAGCGTTGCTTCCAACTTACTTTTAATTTCGTTAATAAAGACTAAAAATAGCGAGTCCTTCGAGAAAAAGATCTTGATAATTTTGACTGTTTCATTCAAAGCTGAAAAATTACATGGGTTTTAATCTTCATCAACATCGAGATTCTCAAAATATTCTTTCTTTCTTGACTTTTAAATCGATAAAATCCCCAGTGATGTTGCTCATGAAAATATGTTTCAGTACTTATCACACTTGAACGACTTCAACTCCCGACTTTGCGAGGAAACATGTCGCTGTAAGCTGTCACTATTATTATTATTATTATTATTATTATTATTATTATTATTATTATTATTATTATTAGCACCGCGTCTTACTACCCGTTCGGGTTATACGCACTTACGCTAATGTGTAATGGTAGGGTGATTGTGAGATGAAATGCAGGACCTACAATTTAACGTAGAATCCGAACCACGGTGGAGGCCTGGCATTCCCCACATTCACAAGATGTCTTATCAGAGGTGAAGGAAGGGTTTGGTAATCATATAAATCTGTGCCGGGACCGAGGATTGAACCCCGGCCGCCAGCACAGAAGTCTGACACCTTACCCCTAGACCGCCAGGTCACCGTCACTCTTACTAAAAACTTGTCAACAATTTTTTAAGTCCACCCCCAGGTTGTAAACGTATATGACGTGCCAGGTTGGTAAACTTTGTAACAGGTTTTTAACAGCTCTTAAATAGTAAGACCATTTTAATCAAGCGTGTTTTATGAAAACAAATAGATAAAACCTTAGTTATATTTGACTTGACAATTATTCACTCTCACACTTCTATATGTGAAAGACCAGATTCACACCAAAGCAGCAAACAAAGAAGATTTGACGAAAACCTTCGTATACTGAGAGAATATTTTGAAGCCCTTATATAAAATTATAAACACTATTTTTCTGCGAGTAACAAGACATGTGTGTGCAAAATTATTTCAACTCCAGATGCTACACCTAGATATAAAATCAATAAAGATGGTAAATATTGTACGGGTAACACATTCTTTATTGAAAAACATTATAAGTTGTAGTAAGGAACATTAATTAACCGTAGTTATAATAATAGAATTCAATGTAAAGAATATTACAATGTGAGGTAGAAAATATGTTTTAATTAGTACTGAGTCTGAGATCAATTGAGAATTAAGATATGAATGCTGTTTTTAATATCTAAGAAGCTATTAATGTTGACATTATTATTCAAATCAATATTTAACCAAATTAATAATGCAATTGTCATAAAATTATTGTGGATATAATGGTTTTTAACCCTGAAATGGAGGTGAAGTACATCACATACTGAGGTTGTAATAATTTTTACGGGATTGTTATGTCTGATTGCCTTCGTTAAAGTAATTTTAGTTGGTTGAACACGACAGAAATAGCTGACCTCAATATAATTTCAGTTGCTGATGATAGCCCTGTGGGATATATATTAAAAGTAGAGCTAGAGTACCCGGAAGAAATTCACGACGAGCACATTGACTATCCACTTGCTCCTGAAAAAGTCATAGTTACTCCTGATTTGTTATCACAATTCTTTAAGTGTATACAATCCAAGGTGAACTCTCCCACCACCGGCGGGAAAACAGAAAAGCTAGTGCCCAACCTAAGCAGTAAACAAAATTATGTGGTACACTGCCGTAGTTTAAAATTGTATGTTTCCTTGGGTATGAAACTTCAAAGATACACCGAGTCCTAACTTTCAATCAGAGCGCTTGGTTGAAGCCATATATTGATTTTAATACTTCCCAACGAAAAAATGCAGTGAATGGATTTGAAAAGGACTTTTTCAAACTCATGAACAATGTAGTATTCGGGAAGTCAATGAAAAACCAAGGTCATCGTGTTAGTGTTCAATTACTAAATAATGAAAAAAGGCTAAAGATGCGTTTTGCTTCGCCAGCATTTATTTCTAATACGATCTTCACAGAAGTGTTAGTTGGTGTTCAACTAAGAAATTAAGCCTATTTTTTAATAAACCTATCTATGCAGGCTTTGCAATCTTACATATAAGTATGGTTATCATGTATAACTTTCATTATATTTATGTTACAAGAAAAAATGGACAAAATGCAAAGATCTTATTCACAGACACAGACTCCATCTACTACGAACTGAAAACAGAAAATGTGTATGTGGATATGTAGGATAATATTTTCCGATTCAAAAATTTAGACTATCCTGGAACACATTTTTTACACAGTGCGTGCAATAAAAAAAACTCTGGGTGAAATTAAGATTGAGACGAATGTAGATAGTATTCGAGATTTTGTGGGACTTGGACCGATTACTCCATTCAAAAGGAATCTCTTGAGGAGGAAAAAGTAGGTAAAGGTGTGTCAAAAACAGCTTTCAAAAAGAAAATCAACCATGCCCGTTATAAAAAGTGTTTAAAGCCGGGGATCCTATCCTACGCCAATATGTATATGATAAGAAATGAGAAACATCAATTGTTCAGTATCTCCTTGAATAAACTTGCACTTTCACACTGAGATGATAAACACTATATTTTATATAATAGATTTGACAATCTTGCATACGGTAACTACAAAATAAAACAAATGTGTTCACCAATGGATTATTATTATTATTATTATTATTATTACCGCGTCTTACTACCCGTTCGGTTTATACGCACTTACGCTAAAGTGTAATGGTAGGGTGATTGTGAGATGAAATGGAGGACTTACAGTTTAACTTGGGATCCGAACCACGGTGGAGGCCTGGCATTCCTCACATTCACAAGATGTCTTGTCAGAGGTGAAGGAAGGGTTTGGTAATCAGATAAATGTGTGCCGGGACCGAGGATTGAACCCCGGCCGCCAGCACAGAAGTCAGACAGCTTACCCCTAGACCGCCAGGTCACCTCACCAATGGAGACATAAACAAAATCACCCTTTATGTTTTGGTTTTAGGTATATTGAAAAGGAAGTTAGTGTACTAACCTTTGTAATAAAGATTTTATTACGTAAAACAACTCTATGCTTGTGAATATCACAGCCTTATCTCATCAGGTGAAACAACACGGCATTATCAAAATTAAATAGTGTATTCAAAATTAGTTATAAGTGGGAGGTGACGTTACTCGCCTCCTCGCAGTGCCTCCTGGGAAACGTTTTAATAAACGACTATTTGAGTAACACCCAATATGTAGTAATATTACGATAAAGTGTTAGTGATTTATAAAAGTTTTGTCAAATTAATGGCGTGGCTATTTTATTAACAGCTGGTTTGTCCCCTTCCCCCCAAATATGTTTTCCTGATCCGCCACTGATCAATGGTATTCTTATGAGAGAAAGTGGCCCACATGCTCTATGAGAAGGATCAAAGAGGGAGAAAGTAGCCCAACTTCGCTGTGAGGAGGATCTATGCTAAAACTTGAAGGAATTGTCAATCCCCAAAATAATATTTCCTGTTCCGCCACTGAATAACTTTGATAAGTCTTAATATTATTCATATGGGAGAAAGTTACCAGCCTCAATAGTAAGTAATTTGCGAGATAAAACTTGAAAGAAATGTCAAATACCCAAAATATTTCCTGATCCACCACTGATCAATGCTATTCTTATAGGAGAAACTGACACACCTTCCCATTTAATAGAAACATTGTGGAAAAAAGTAACCCAACTTCGTAATGTGTGGATCAATGTTATTCTTGAATGTGGGGAATGCCAGGCCTCCACAGAGGTTCGGATTCCACGTTAAACTGTACGTCCTCCATTTCATCTCACAATCACCCTACCATTATACATTAGCGTAAGTGCGTATAACCCGAACGGGTAGTAAGACGCGGTGCTAATAATAATAATAATAATAATAATAATAATATTCTTATGGGAGAAAGTGATCCACCACATTTAATGTGGTGGATCAATGTTAACCTTATGGGAGAAAGTGGTCCAGAACTATTATTTCAACACCTACTTATAAAAAAAACACGTTTACTAGCAATCAATGTAAATAATTTGTTTTCTTAGTTATATTAACGTGTTTGTTGATTGAATGATGAATTATGTTGCTACCGAAGTCATATTAGATGTATTAATCTTGTTAGTAATGGAAAAGTACGGTCTGCCTTTACCATTACCTTGAATTTGTAATTTTACTTGAATTTGTAATTTACATATTTAAAACAATTTCACAAGCATATTTTGTATTGTTAAAATAAATTCTATTACATGAAAGATAAAAATATAAACCAAAATTACATACTTAATTAAACAAAGATAATACTTTATAAATACAAAAAATCTGACCTCTTAAGACACACAATATTATAAGGACATTTATGACCAAAGGGATATGTGCTAGTAGCTATATCGTTGGTAACATTCTGCTTGTTCCTCAATGAATGATAACTTTGTTGTGTAATGTTTAGTTTTTATTATTACTTTTAAAATTATATTTATTATTAACTTAATCGAAGTGGTATGAATGCAAGAGAAGGTCTAGGCCTATTTAGAGGAAATTAAACCCCAACATAATGGAGAAAAGGTGTTAAAGCCCCGTTAATTCATCAGATGTGGAAAACCACCCCTAAAGTAGCTCTGTGAGATTTGGATACTGGCAATCTAATTTCTGCCAAATTGACGTATTTGACCCTATTGCTGGTTTAATGATGTGTTGTATAATATTATTTGATAGATTAGAAATGAGCTGACTTATTAAATATATCAAGTTAGTCATACATTATTTTTTCTAATAAATCTCTCAAACATAAATTACTTTTGGAATGTATTTATATTTCATAATAAAATATTAGCCTAGTGAGTATTTATAGTGAACGATTCATATTTTCATATTCAATAGCTCATTTAATAAAATTAATTTGTTCTTGAAATGGTGAAGATTTTTAAACGATTTTTACCACTTTACAAAAAAAAGGACTATCTCTCTTTTCCTAATGATTTCGTCAAATAATTAGGAAATAAAGTTTTAGTAAATACTTAAGTTTAGCTAAAGATTTGCATATGTATCAAAATGTTTATACAAAACGATGAAAGGGATGCCCAAGAGGGCTAAGAGAATATTTCTCCTTAAAAGATAAGCTTTTAATTATTTTTTTTATAAATATGCGAATCTTTTCAAAACCAACATTTTGAGATTTAAACATGTTACTTATAGTCGTGTATAAACGATACATTAAATGTCTGATTTTGTTGAAATACATTTTTGTTTATTAAAATTTGAAACTAAAACTCACAACTGGACTGATTGCCTATTCATCTAATTTAACATAAATATTTTAGTTTAAATTATACCTGCGTCAATGAAATAAAAAGAACACATATAGGTTTATAAACAGTTTTCCAAAATTTACATGGGTCTTGATGGATGGGGGTTTAAAACATTATATCATATCATGTGTATGTCAGACTTACAGCTTTTTTCTTATTTTTTTTTTCATAGGCAAGATTTTTTACTCCCATTGAATAAACAATATATAATAAAACAGTAATTTTATCCTATATCAAATGTTTATATGCCTATGTTAAAATATATTTAAAACAAAATTGTTTGGAATTGAGTAGGGTAATGAACAGACAATCATTTTTATGGTACGAGCGGGAAAGGTCTGTTCTCTGAGACCAGTGTTGTCGATCGGTTCACCGGGACAAGCGTCGTGAGAAAGTTCAGTGATATGACCTTAGTGAAAGAGTCGTGTTGTTATATTGCTTAACTTAGGAGGACGGTTAGGTGGGTCAAGTGAATCTGAAGGGATTGTAATCGAAAATAGGTCTCGCTAAATTAAAGGTGATACAGCTGGGATGGGAGAAACAAGACTGAGATCAGGACCACGATGAGAAACAAGGGGGATTTCATTGTAAAAAAACAAAAGCCAGGTCTCCTACGGTTTAAGCCAATAATACAGGATTCTATTTTTGACCCTTTAAAATTGAATGTGTCATATAATGGGTGTAAGTGACGTGACAAAACCAATTTAACCTCGAGCTTGAGAATTCCTCTCCCAGCAATGAGTGCTTATATGTTTTGTAGAGTCGGATCCACTGTGCAATTTACTATAGTAAAGTTTTAGTAAAATGTTAACCACACTGCGTTTTATTTATGAAGTAAAATCTCACTTAAATTGTAGTTTATTATAAAGCAGTAGTTAGGCGTGTGTCACGGACCTGATTATTAAGTATGCCTCCACTCAGTGGATCACTGTGGAGGTATAGATACTGATATCACTGGAGAAGGGGGAGATTCGGAGGGTTAAGTATCAGAGAGGTCCATCTGGTTCGAGCTCAATCTGCGAAAGAGAGCCTCCCCCAAATTATAGTGGGCCCGCACTGCACCAAAGTGAGTTCACGCATGCGCCCCTTAAACCCTACCCGCACCTTGGTGGGACAAGCTTGACATTTTCTGTAGCACACATAGTGGCATTAGGCAGTATCAAAATATGAGAAACTTTACTACCTTGCGTAGGGTTTTAAGCGTTTTCAGGGAAAGACAGCAGATATCATTCAACTCTTAAACGTTGTACTTGCCATTGTCAAATACGATCTGTAACCAAGCTATCGTTTTGGTTCCTTTAATTTAGATAATTGATATTGTCGTTATCGATAGTTTCTCTCTCTCTAGATGATAATAAATCAGCGTACCAAGTTACGAATACGGTCTATCCCCACTTTTGTTAAGACAGTCCATACGGTCTATCCCCACTTTTGTTAAGACAGTCCATGATGGTACGTAATCACCCAATTTACATTCCTCTTACTCCATTGTGAGAAAAAGGCAATCTCAAACGGATGGAGGAACATAAAGATTACTTCATTGAGTGGATCGAAATGAAGGATGGCTATCTCCTTGAAAAGAAAGAAACCCTCCTCGCTTAGGTACCCTTGCACTTCGATCAACATATTGTACGGCACGAGAAAGCTAGAGATTCATTTATGATGCCATATTTATAACGTCACTGCTGGAAGGGTTACAGTGGACTACACGATCGGGAATGATGAGGTAGAACGCCTTAGTATTTGTAAGCTTATATTCCCCATCTAGTACCTTATATGACACGTTATCATCCCGTCCTTGAGAGTGTTTTTACAACGGCTATCGTCAAACACGACTATGGGTGCGTGCGTTTTGAATTGGGCAAAGTCAAGTATCTGTAAAGGAGCGCTCGAATCATAGTATGAAGTCTGGAAATCAGCATAGTCATCGTAAAATTTCGGCAAGAAATCTTGACTGAAGTCCAAGTTAATATCCTCGTAAGGGTACATAACAGAATTATTGAGGTAGTGTTTAGTCACTCGTAGTCGACACTGAACGAACATGCTTCAATTTTAAGCCATCTTATTGTTACGCCTCGAATGAAGAACGAAAATGACGAAACTATATTTCTCAGTATGGTCGAAATTTTCACAATCTAGTCGTCTTGCATGGAGGCCAGTATGTTCGGTAACTGGTACAGTTCCCACTTACAGAAAGGTATGTCGTTAGATCGTCCATTCTTAGTTAAGTTGGGCGGATTGATATGATTCAGGTCGTTCGTTTTTATATGAGGCAATAGCCAAGAGATTTTACTCATTCTATTTTAGAATGTCTTTTTCAGCAGCTGAATTAGCACTCTGTAAAGCGTTATTGCTTGTAATTGAACGAGTGAGCATCAGCCCTTGTTTAGCATTAATCAGGTTGCGAAACTAGTTTTTGACTAATCCTAGTAAAGCACGTAAAGGTATACATGCGTTAAAGACTATCACCGTAGTATTTACACAAACTCCTTCGTGTTTTCATCCTGGATTTTCAAAGTAAGGATCTTTTTCATTTTCCATATAGATGTATAGTTCTTGAGCAGAGCCGAAGTACCTAGATATCTCGATTGATCAATCTCCACCCGATTAATATCTTAGGCGATTCTTTAGAAGATATGAAGTATTCCGTTATTGGTGAATATAGAATTACTTCCGGAAAGTCCACTATTCTGTGGCAATAGTTTTACCCTTATATGCAGGAGTGAACGATACGGTAACATGTATAATCCTTTTTTTTATTACTATCCTACGGTCGTTCCCATTCGTTAAAAAACCGGGAATATACGAAGAGTGGGAATAATACTGGAAACTGGTAATGACAGTATCGAAGGCTGCGGGGCCTCCAATGTTTAGTTCATCAATCACGTTATCCAGTGCTTTCTTGACGAGTAACCTATGAGTCGTAAATATAGTTTATTAGCAGGTGTTAACGCTTTCAATGGTTTTACTTCAATGTTTTGAAGAAGAAAGCATCGTATAGTTTTATCTAGTACAAGTACCATACCATACTTTTTCAGGTGCAGGCGTAGCGATATTGTTTCATCTCTAAACTTGATGATATATCCTCGTTCGTTGATGAGTCATACTGAGATAAACGCTATGACTTGTTTGACTGCAAGGTAAATGATATTATCCGGCGCTTTCACTATCATAAGCCTAAAGGAACGGTAATATTGAACTCGAGCAGGGTATGACTCCGCTATCCATTTACGTAAGCTCTGCTAGAAAAACTATATGGATAAAGTTCACTTGTAATATATTCACACTTTTTGTAAGGATGTGCATTTTACCCGCTGTTAGAATGACCACACAAAACTTATCAAATAAGTGAACAGAGCGGGTTGAATAAATTCAATCGGCTTTTGCAAGTAATACAATTCTTTAAGGTGGTCAAATCAGTGATGATGGAGAGTCTCACATAGTTCGAGACATTATGCCATAGATATCAGTTCAACGCTTCCAGGTCGCAACTACCCGTAGGAACGATTAATTCTCTCTCTTCGCAATATAATTTATTAATACGTTCGTCACTGTTTGGTATGGAATCGAACGTTGCCAGAGTGATCAATATAAACCATTCTTGTTTACGGTTCTCTTCTCCCAATGTGATATGTGTAAAGTGATTGTCAATTTTGAACACAAGCATGTAAAGAAAGCTAGACATAGATATCCGCAGATTACTGTTTCCTACTGATGATGCCGTTTGTAAATATATATTAGCACCGCGTCTTACTACCCATTCACGTTATATTCTTATGTAATAATTACACTAATGGTAAGGGATTCTAAGGGTTTAATTGAGAGGAAATGCACCCTCATGTGCATGGAAGTAGAGTGAAAACCATTTAGGAAAACAACCCTCAGTGCACCAGACCAAGATCAAAATATTATCTCCCGGTCTTCGGCAGTCTGGTCTAACACTAAAGTTGCGCGTTAGACCAAGAAGCCACCGAAGCGGGTGATACCCTTTGTGATTGTGGTCATAAATGATCGGCATTCCTCTTATATATCATTCAAGTTCAAGTAGTGGTCTAAGCTCACTGAAACTAGCTAGGTATTCCATACGTCATCCGTGTTTTTTATTCGGAACCCAATGCGTACCCTTACCGCTAGCCCTATCGAAATTGACGATGGCACAGCTATCTTCCATGACATCCTTGTATATAAAGCATTCATTGTGAAAACTCCTCACTACCTAGTACGACCCATGGGTACAATTTGACCTTTGACCTTTATCCTTGATGTGTAAAGAGAGTGTATTGTGATGATTACGTAATATTGTCGCTCTCTGATTGGCTGTTGGCTTTCTCTCTCCGACTCCCTTTCCAGTGTTTCAAACTTGTTTGTTCTTGTTGAAACTTGCTTTTTATGTGGGCTCATTTTTTTATGTGTACTCTTAGGGTTTTATGAGTGCTCATTGGTTTTTATGTGTACCCGTTGGTTTTTTTATGTGCGTCATTGGATCGTATGTATGGGTAGGTTAAGGATTGGCGTTGGAGTTTATTTTATTAATTGGTAGGTGAACGTCCAGTCCACGGAGTTAGGCGCTCCTCCTGTGGCATCGCTGACTAGGGAAGGAACACGAACCTCTCCTGATGGCCGCTTGGATTAGAGTGTGACCACCGGCCAGCCCGCAGCGGTTCGCAGCCGTAAGACTCCCTTTCTCTCTTCCCCTCAATCCCCCCTTCCCACCGACAATGGATTTTCCAGGTGTCGCAACCCCTCCCCCTTCGCCAACTATATGGTAATAGTTTTTTCCCTCAACTAGAGAACATTGACACAATTCTGATTGTGCACAATCAGGGGCCTCGGAGTTCTCAGTAGGTGACCGCTATTCCCCATCACAAAAATCTACTAAAATTGGTTGTATGGAATCGTCCGTCGACATTCGCGGATGTAGGTATCAGCCTTGCACCACTTTTGGGGTGGGGGGAGTGAGGTAGAAATGTAAATGTTCCAGAGCTGGATAGGGAAACTAGTGACAGTACACCTCAGAGGAGATTGGAACCCCGACCTCCGCTGCCATAACTAGATGGGGTTACACGCACCCTTTTCTGGCTAAACGTGCGGCAGGGATGATTAAGAAAGTGTTTCGGAGAGAGAGATATCTACAGATTACATGGCAGGGATAAGTTTCAACCTCCCCCCGCCAGAATTAGATGAGCCTGACATTTAGACGGCGTGCACAACGGGATTCGAACCTAGATATATTTCGCGGAGGGGTTAGTATAGCTAATGTCTGTTAATATGGTCGTACTTCCTTCCGAGTGCACCCACATTTGCGAGAGTGAAAAAATTGGTCTTGCTGGCCGACCAGATTTTCCTAGACCAGGTAGAATGTGTAGCCGTATTTGCTTGGAGTGAGAAAATCAATCTCATAACAGGAATCAAAAGTCGATCACTCTGTCATCAGCTGTCTAGTATAACAAAACCATGCGACCATGACCATGCGAACATCGATGCATGTATACAAAAATTATTATAAAATTAATTTTTATTTATAAATTGTGACGGCAGATTGCTTCCCAAGGATAAAGTGAAAAAGAAACAACCGTTTTATTCCTTGAACCACTTATAACAACAGAAAATATCATTTAATGTTCTCATATATATTTTATCGAAATAATATATAACCCTTACATTAATTCATAAGTAATATTGAATTTAATGTTTGCAAATATATTTTGACAAAATAATATGTAACTACATAAATGCATAGGTAATATCAGGGCTGAGGAAGATATAAAATGTACCTGTAATTGTGTGAACGGGTAACCAGAAGCGATACGGTTGACCTGGATTCAATCCCCCTACCTCCCTGCGAATAGCCACAAAGTTAATCTTATCGGTATTTAGAATGGCGTCTTACTACCCGTCCAGTTTATACGCTTAGGTACTAATCACGCTAATGGGTTAGGAATTGGGATGTTTGAATTTAGTGGAAGTGAGCCAACATTTGCGTAGAGGTAGAGTAGAAGACACCCCTACTTACCCGACAGATATTTGAACCTCGAACTCCTCCGTTCCTGAGAGTCTGGCTCTACACGAAACAAGCGCTTCAACCAACTACGCCACTGAGGTAAATTATTTTAGAAACAACCGCTTTATTCCTTGAGCCACTTATCACAGCAAAAAACAAGTTTTATTTTATAAATCATTTAATTTTCTCATCTATATTTTTCCGATTATAACTTTTACAAAAATTCATATATGATATTAAATACAATTTTAAATATAATTTAATGCTCGAAACTATATTTTGTTGACTAACAGAAAACATTTACACAAAACAAATTAGCCACTTAAACCTCCAAAATTAAAGGAAGTGTACCTACATTTGCACGAAGTGAGAGTGGAAAGTTCATTAGAAAAACATCCCTAAATACGTGCAACGCTGATGAAGGAATCTATAATATTTCTTTTTAAATTTAGTACTATTGTGCGGATTTGTTAGCTTATCCTGAATATTTATTAAAACTTATAATATATGTTTACAATACACACACAGAGCCTCCCATCGTTCTACATGTCTAATATTTATCACAAAAAGAAGTAAGGTCGAATAAATTAGATTTACTAAGGGAATATATTTCAATTTTCCAGAGTTGGAAGTGGAAAACGATTTATGAAAATTTACCCAAAAATAATATGCTGCGGGATCGAAGCCCAACCTTCCCATAACTATTATCAAAACCTGTTACTAAAATGGAAACTCAAGCGTGATCTGCCAAACTTATTATTTATAGATCACACGAACATAACATATTTTAGCACCGCGTCTTACTACCCGTTCGGGATACGCGCTTAAATACTAATTACGCTAATAGATTAGGAATTGAGAATTTTGAACCCGCATTTGCGTAGAGGAAGAGTTTAAAACAACCCCCAGTTCACCCAACCGAAATTTAAAACTTGATCTTCCCGTCCTCGATGGTATATGTCAACATGGATAGTGTGTGCCTGTATGTAATTTAACAAACCCTTCCTAGTAAACAAAAAAAATATGTTTCTAAATGTATTATTAAATGGTTCATCAAGCACCAGGGTTATTAAAAGTCATAAAAATTATGTGCGAAGTCACAGTTCAAACATATATAGACCATAAAGAGGAGCGAATTTC
>CABFOW010000553.1:39449-65907 GCA_902141385.1 Timema californicum
GGGCGAAGGTGCCACCATTTATCCGGAAAGAGGTTATAATATATTAATCCTCTCGGATTCCTTATTAAACGGGTTAAGATGACCTGGCGGTCTAGGAATAAGGTGTCAGACTTCTGTTCTGGGGGTCCGGGGTTCAATCCTCGGTCCCGGCAAAGATTTATCTGATTACCAAACCCTTCCTTCACCTCTGACAAGACATCTTGTGAATGTGGGGAATGCCCGGCTTCCACCGTGGTTCGGATTCCACGTTAAACTGTAGGTCCTTCATTTCATCTCACAATCACCCTACCATTACACATTAGCGTAAGTGCGTATAACCCGAACGGGTAGTAAGACGCGGTGCTAATAATAAAAATAATAATAATAAATGAGTTAATAAACAATAATTTACATTCGATGCCCAAGATCAATCGGTAATGAGTCTTCTTACGGAATTAAATGTCTTAGTTTCGATTGTCAGCAGTCAAAATTAGGGAATTTATCATGTTTAAATTATATCTTTTCTCTGCGCCAAGTGGCGAACCGTTGATCTTTGGGATGGTTTCTAGACAGTGGATTTCAGATCAGTGCCGCTAGGAACTCACACTATAATTAATTAGTGCCACAGATCTAAGACAACACTCTCGCAATTTACTAACCTTCAGGGGGTTCAAATCCTGGTCCCCTGGCTTCCACCCTCTTTGGTCAGTTAGGAATTCTCCAGCTCAAATGATTATATTTGACATAGGTTTGATAACAAAATTATTACTTTTATTTTAAAACAATGAAAATTACTCTAATTGGTAAGGACAAGGAAATTTATCCGTATTTGCGTGGAGAGAGAGACTGGGAGTCAGCTTACCGGAATCCAATCTTCCGGTAAAACACCATGACACGGAGCTAATATCGGGTTTCGAACCCCTGTCATGTGTACCAGGTTTTGGTATTTAAACACGAAACTAGACGGTAAATAACCATGCCATCAGAATAACATTGATTAATAGTATAATGTATAGCCTTCTTAAAACCAATAAAGTAATCAACATCTTACATAAAGTGACTGGTTACAGGTGACTTCTTAAACGTCTTGACCAATAACGCGAGACACTCGATAAAGATTAAATCAAAACTCTATTAACAGAAAAATACCAGTCTTTAACCTATCTTCATATATATATATGAAGATAATGTGTATATATATATATAGACACACATTCTTTTTAAAGCAGGCACCACATTAGTCTGGGGACATGATGGCACCCGACAATCTGGCTCGCTTTTACAATTTGAAATATATTTATGAGTACATTTATAAACCAAAATATATCGTCACAATTCTCGATGGGAAACAACTATGTATAGTCACGGCTCTCTGAGAAAAATTAACACAAATATATATTTTATATTAGTGGCACGTTTAAGCGATGCTGGTTGCAGATTATTGCATTAAATGTGTTTTAAAATATTTTTTCTTGGTAAAGTATACGTTTTGTACCCAGTAAGTTATCTTAACATCCGTCCGGCTTAACCGCTTTGTATTTCTTTAGTGAAGTAGGGATGATTAAGGTTAAATTTAAAGCAAATAAGTCCGTATTTACTTGAAGAGAGAGAGCATGAAACCATTTAAGTAAAATTACCCCCACTACACCAGAGCGTGATTAGATCCCCGACTTTCCCATCAACATTAATTCCTTTTAGAGAGTAACTTTTAATGGAAGTGCACTTACATTAGCGTGTATAGGGGATGATAACAATCACAATGATAAATCACAAATTGAACCTTCACTCACAGTTGAGGCGGACGAGATTCTAATAAGCACTTGAGTTGTATTTTGTTAAGTGATTTTCCACCATCCCTCCAAGCGGGTGTGGCTACAGATATTCTAAATTCTACCTTCCTCACCCCTACTCGATTAGTGTAAGCATGTGAGTGTTTAAGACGTGTAAAAATAATAAAACCTTACACTTTGTGTTAGGAAACCAGGGTTTTATTTTATTTTTTAGCACCATGTCTTACTACCCGTTCAGGTTATACTTATAAATGTGATAATTAGGCTACTTAAAAGGGGTAAGAATGAGAAATGAAGCATTTTAGATATAATCTACCAGCATTTGCTTGGAAGGAGAGCAGGAATCTATTCGGGAAAAAAGCCCTTCAAAACCCATGCAGGATTCAAAATTCAATCTCCCCCTTCCAACCCCGTTATGAGCATACCAGTCTATCTCGAGAGTAACGCCTTATACTATTCGACCTCTGAAGCGAGTTTATTATCATGTTAATTTAATATTTAGTAATACATTAACTTATTTGCATCGTAGCAATAACATGCTAGCCATGTATATTGGATGGGCTGTGCATTTTATAATATATAGTCACAAAATGAATATTATTTTCAATTTAAATTTATTTTAGGTATTTAACGTAAATTTTATGCACCGACTGATTATATAAATACATAACTTACAATCGATCTTAAATATAGAACATACAGAACACCCATTCCTCGCCCGTTAATGAATCATTGTGAAAGGGGGATCATATATTGCACCAATGATGCATTTTTGACCATTCCGGGAATCGAACCCTGGACCCTTGGCTTAGTGGACAGACATGCTAATTCTTGATCTAAGGTTTTGGCTGAACATATTCATGTTTACGAAATAATTTGAATTTACTACCGAGAAAAAACGGGTAAGCCCCAGGACTGCTACGTTTCTCTTTTAAATCCTCCTCCTTGTCACATAAGTTAACAACCAATCGATTATTGCCTTGACGAGATTTAATTGACCTCCCCCGTCGGTGTGACCAGCAGTGTTTATTTTAACCACAATCGACTTTGGAAACCGAATGGGGAAATTGTTATGTTCCAACCATGTATTTCAAGCACACGTGCCTTTTGGAGCATTGATATTCAGTTATATTTCCGTCACAAATGGCCTTATAATTCAGCGGCTTTTACCTCTGAAAAACGGGGATATTCACGCACCAGAGGTGTTTCATAATGCTGCCTTACGGGGTCCTCTTTCAATTTGGAACTCCTCCTTTGTCATGTATGTACCTGGATTTGAACCCCACTCTCTTTTGCAGGGCACATCATGCCATAACTCGAGATACAAAGGAGTTTTTAGCATCGTTAAGGGCCGTTAGTATGGTAATTCTATCAAGTAATTGCTTCCCTCTTCTTTACACTGTTAAATGCAACCCCTTGCACGACTGGACAGTTTATACACATTTGTACTAATTATTCTCATGATTTTAGCGATTTAGGAAGTTATATTTAGAGGAAGTCTACCCCCATTTGCGTGAAGGAAGAGTGTAAAACAGGCATCAGTATAACCGACCCATATTAAAACTTCGATCTCCCTGCCATCAGTAGTCTTGTCTACGGCGAGAGTAGCGCGTTAGACCACGCGGTCAGCGAGTTGGGGAAATAATGTTGACAAAATTAAATAATGCCGAAATGGATTTCCAAATATTAATGGTATCAGTTCACCTCTGTTATAGTATTGGATAAGCACTGAAAAAAATGTATAATTTTAAGACTGACACTTCAGCTTTGGAAATTCTTGGAGAATCAAAGACAGGAAGGAGAAGGCAACATTACCATATTCATTTATAAATTGTAATTGTTATGACTTTAGATTGCTATCCAAAGAGAGATTAAATGGATTTAATCGTTTTATTCGGAATGTTTCAACTTATCCATAATGTTTGAGGCTGAGCTTCTAAGCTAAATAAACATGTATTTATAGAAGAGGAGAGGGTCTTTGGTTGTAGACGTTAACAGTTTATAATATTTATTTATACTAATAAAAGTTTTACCAATATACCTCACACCATGAAAAGTATACTTGGAATATTTACACCAAAAAAAGTTTTAGAATATTATCTTTTACAATATAGCTCACACCATGAAAAGCATAATTGAAATATGTATTTACACAAATCAAAAGTTTTACAAATATTACAAATATAGCTCACACCACGAAAGTTATACTTGCAATATTTATCCACACAAATAATAGTTTTAGAAATATAGCTCAACCATGAGAAGTATACTTGGAATATTTATTTACGCAAATAAAAGATTTTACAAATATATCTCACACCACGAAAATTATACTTGGAATATTTGTTTACACAAATAAAAGTTTATAATATTATTTACAAATATATCTCACACCAAGAAAAGTATAATTGTAATATTCATTTACACAAATAAAAGTTTAAAAAAATATATCTCACACTATAAAAAGTATACTTGGAATGTTTATGTACACAAATAAAAGTTTTATAATTATAGCTCACACCATGAAAAATATATTTGTAAAACATTTATTTGTGGGAATACATATTTTAAAACTGTTATGTTCGTATTTTAACGTCTACACCCCCTCCTTCCTATCCTAGAAATACTAGTTCATTTAGCTTATAAGCTCAGTCTCAAACATTATGGATATGTAGAAACATCTATTTTTGGAACTTTGATCAAATTCAGCACGTTTGTTTAGCAAACTGGGTATATTGGGATTTGGTTAGTAGCTTTAGGTAGAACTCTGTTATGGATACATTTTCTTGGATATTAGCCGTTTCGGATTGGCATAGCAGATCAAAATTTGTTTTCTATACTATATGTTACATCAGTATTATCTCGTCATTGTGCGATATATACGCATAAACTTCCGAACTTTGAGGTATTTTACGTATAATGTATTAGAATGTTAAGAGGTCATTACGTCAGCGATCTGTGGTTTATAAATCGTGTACATTGTATGTCGCGTGAAGTTTCATACCCTACCCAAAGAACTTTGATGACTTACAGGACACTTTTGCTAAACTAAGCGTACTGAGTTTTATGATAAAGGGTGGAACTCGGGGTATAAGGTGAGACTTTATTAATGTTCGAGGATCTTAAAATTTCGGTTTGTAGTGGAATGTCCTAATTGGGTTTTTATGTTTTAGTGTTACGTCGATACGGTTATTCCCCCATGGTGTATTAACAGGAATGTTCTGAGGTTAGGTGACCTAGTTTATAATACTAGAGTTTTGGTTAACCACACGGTGGGAATCAGTGTTTCCTGGTTGGCGTGTAGTGGCCCGGAGAGATGGATCCAACTCGGCTAGTAAAGGATGAATTGTTCTACGAGATCTCTATAAGGGGTACGATCCCGGCCAGCTTGGTGGAAGAGATGAGATGTCAATTGTCGGACTTAGTAGACCGAGAAGAGGACGAAGGGGAGGAACTAATCAATAAGGAACTGGTGCCTGGGTTTACTACAGAGGGCCCTCATTTATTACGTAAGCTTGAAAGATTAAAAGAAGAAACTAGGGGTAATCCGAAGCCTAGTTATTCCCAGGGCAAAAAATGGTTAACGACGAGTCGACACATACTCGACCGAGCGAGGCGTTCCCGACAGGATGACCCATATTTTTAGGAAAAAAGAGCAAAGCTCCTGGAAGAAAGTTCTCAATCACATGCACGCCTCCTGTACTTACTAAAGAAACCGAAAGGAGAGGAGAAGGAGTCGGACCTAAGGGAACTCGAGGGACAAGAAAGTTTGGGGGGACCAGACACAGTAGACCCGGAAGCGGAAACCACAAGGAAAGGGGAGACGGTGACCAACAAGCCCGGAACTAGTTTAAGGACGGAGGGAATGCCCCACAGGGAAACTCGTTCGGTAGCCGGACAACTTGACCAATCCCATCACGATGAACCAGCATTGGAGAGTTTAGCACACAGGATGCCCGCCGAGGGAAGAAGTCGACTGGTATTTGTTCTCAATCTCGTCCGTGAATGGAAAGTCAAGTTTACGGAACAGATGCAACCGGTGGACTTTATCGAACGGATAACCGAACTCAAAGAAATGTATCAGCTCACGGACGAAGAGGGGTTGGAAGCGTTACCGGAACGATTCATAGGGAAAGGGTTGAGCTGGGTCCGGAACAACACAAACACCTGGAAGACCTGGGACGGTTTCATAGAGAGTTTTAGGTTGAACTTTTTCCCTTCTAATTACCAAATGACATTGGAAGACGATATCAGAGAACGACAACAAGGACCACAAGAATGTGTGGCAGATTATCTAGTAGACCCTCAGACCCTAATATGACGCCACGGAGGGTTTTCATTACCTAGGAGTATGGACAGAATTTACAATAACTTAAGGCCAGATATTAAAATAAACATCGAACAGTCACGGATCGGCACAGTTAAAGAACTACAGGAGGTGGCTACAGGTTTAGAACTCACGCAGAGAGAGATTTACCAGTACAGGGCGAGACACTCCGGACAGGTATGCATGTACGGACCCATCCCACCAAACGAACTCGGGGTGATTAGGCCGGCTAGGCCAAGGATGCCACCAGGAGGGTCCCAACAGCGCCCACAACTGGGCCTCTTACCCGAGAAGGGGCGAACGCGGAAGGTAGGAGGAGACCTCCAAGTACTACAAGCCAAGCAAGTAAGGGAACCAGTGGTGAATCCACGAGGGGTTACCCGAGGAAATGCTACCAGTGCAGGTCGACCGATCACCTGATAAGAAATTGTTCTTATGGGAAGGGCGGCCAAGAGTTCAAGAGTGGGTAGAATGGCTCACACTTGTTTGCGTTCAGGGAACCAAAGGGCGCAATTTGCCTGCCGGGAAGGAAGAGGGATAACTTTTTGCGTGGCGTGAGAGTCAGAAAGTGAGAAACCTCTACGGTCGCCCTATTTGATACAGGAGCGGCAGATAATGTACTTTCGGGAGAATTCTACCACATGCTCCAAGAGAACGGGTTAGTAAAAGGAGTGGACAGGTGTAACTTAACATGTATATTAGCCAATGGAAAGATCGAAGAAAAGGCCAAAATATCGATGAGGATAGGGCCGTTTACGTGGCCTGTCTGGTTTTAGATATCTCCCTCATTACTCACGGATGCCATCTTAGGGAAGAAATTCATAGGGAATTTGGGACTGAAGATAGATTTTCGTGAAGAGGAAGTGAGGTTCCCGTTTGTGACAGGATTCGTAGTACCATTAGAGATAATATGTGACTTGGGAGATAGGGCAGTTAGTATGGTGGGCAACTTGACGAAGGTGAAATCGGCGATTCTAATGGAAGAATTTCCAGACGTAGTGACGAGTAAGGTCGGGCGTACTGACATAATGATACACTCGAATGAACTAAACGATCCGACACCGGTGAGATCAAACCTTATTACTATGCGCCTCCCAAGTCTCAACTATTAAAAGACCACATAAAATCTTTAGAACAGAAGGGTATAATACGACTCTCCAGCAGTCCCTACGCTTCTCCTTGCTTTCTGATTTCTAAAGAAAATAAGGAGGAACGATTAGTTATAGACTACAGAAGGTTGAACTGGAAGATTAAATATGAGGCGACACCAATGCCCAAAATAGAGATGGCGTTGCAGTTCTTGGGTGGAGCCTCAGTGTACACAATTATTGACCTTAATAAGGTATATTACCAGATACAACTGTCCAAAGAGACCAGACCATTGACTGCCTTAATTTTGCAGGTTGGGTTGTTTGAGCTTAAAGTCCTACCGTTTGGGTTAGCCACTGGGGCCCAAATACTCACACGAATCTTGAACACCACTTTTGGGGACATACATCACGATTTTATGTTCACCTATTTAGATGACCTCGTGGTATACTCTAAAAATAGGCAAGAACATGTGGAACACGTGAGAGAAGTGCTCACCAGGCTCCGAAATTCGAGGTTAACGGTGAATCCCGAAAAAATACGGTTCGCGGTGTCAGAGATTGATTTTTTGGGTCACCGTATCTTCTCACAGGGGTTGTCTATTAGCCCAGAGAGGACCCGAGCAATTCGAGAGTTCCCTTTACCCAAAACGGGACGCAAATTAGCCCAGTTCCTAGGAATGGTAGGATTTTATGGACGGTTTATCCCCAACCTTTCTCCGAAATCAGGGGTGCTGTACGAGCTCAAAAAGACTGGAAACCCTCTCAGATGGTCAGAAACCGGCAAGGAAGCTTTCCGTAACCTTCAAAAGGACCTTGTAACCCCACCGTTCTTGAAGATGGCGGATTTTGAACAGGAGTTCATAATACAGAAGGACGCATCGTCAACTGGATTGGGAGCGGTGTTGGCCCAGAGAGAAGCAGGGTGTTTTCTTCCGGTAGCTTATGCCAGTAGGGTATTACAAAGTCATGAGAAGAATTATCCTACATATGAACTGGAAGCTCTGGCCGTAGTGTTCGGAGCGTATCTGGAACATAACCAGTTCGAACTACATTGTGACAATCAAGCACTGTCATGACTACTGAATCACCCCAGACAGACAGGGAAAATTGGGAGATGGATAGCTAGGCTGACCTCCCTACGGTTCGAAGTAGTCCACATCCCGGGAAAGGATAACTGCGTTGCTTATGGCTTGTCTCGGATGTTTGAAGAAGATGAGATTGGAACCACGAGAGGAGAAACAGGGGACCTGGGTCCTCTGGATATATTGGGACAAATGCCAGAGATCTTTTTGTCCATTAGGTTAGCACAAAAAAGTGATCCCGTTCGGGCAAAGGTTTGTAGGGATCTTTCTTAAGGAAAATCTGTGGCGAAATTCAAAATGCAGAAAGGACTTCTATTGACTAAAGCCTCTGGAAAGGTGTGTTGGAAGGTCGCTGTTCCGGAAATACATGTCGACGTCGTGATAAGGTATTACCACGAATGTCCCCTGGGAGGACATTTGGGGATAGCGAAAACTTTTGCGAAAATAGGAAAGATGTTCTATTGGAAACGTATGAACCAGGATATGAGAGAACGTGTAAGGAATTGCGGGACGTGTACCCGTGCCAAACCAGCCCAGATGACAAGATACGGTGCGTCCTGCTCGGAGGTAACAAACTTCCCAATGCAAAGATTGTTTATTGATTTCTTTGGACTTCTACCCCGGTCAAAAGTGGGATATAGGTATATTTTGACAGCGATAGACGGATTTACCAAGTACGTTTGGATGATGCCCGCTAGGAGAGCGACGGCGGAGGTCGCCATGAAACTACTGGATGAAAACATATTTGCGTAATTTTGGGCTACTTTGTACTATAGTGCCCGACAATGGGAGTCAGTTCCGGTCGGGGGCCTTTGGGGATATGTGATTCACGAGGGGCATACGTCATATTACTACTTCTCCTTACTACCCCAACCCATTCCAAGGGAAAGGTTCCACCGGAACCTGAAAAACGCGCTCATTGCGTATCATCACGCTAATCATAGAAATTGGAATACGAACCTGACGTGGCTACAACTCGCATTCAACACAGCTGAACACGTGAGCCATAGAAGAACCCCATTTGAGCTCTTACTTGGGTATGAGCCATTACAACCAATCAATCTCCAGTGGGAGATATTCCCGGAAGACTGGGACGAGAAGCCCACCGAGTCGTCGGCACGACGTTGGGCCGAGGCTCTGGAACGTCTAAAAAGTGCCCATGAGACTGTATCCCGACGGTACAACAGAGGTAGAGAACCAGTCCCGTAAAAGGTAGGGGACCGGGTGGTTTGGAAGATGCATAACATAAGCAAGGCGGGAGAAGGAGTAACCGCTAAACTTGACTTTAGGTGGTCCACTCCGGCTATTGTTGAACGGTTCTTGACACCTGTTACGGTGCAATTAAAGTAGCTAGAGTCGGGTCGACTCGCACGGAAATCTCACGTCAGCCAATTGAAACCGTACCACGGACCAGTAGAATAGGAAGGAAGGACAGAGGGTTCCTCGTACTAGGGTTTCTCCCGCTCGATTGGTATAACTTGTGATATTTGATATATTTTGACTTATTTTGTTTACGTTGGCCCGTTGACGTGTTTGGAGAAAATGGGTCAAAGTTGTAATTAGTTTTAAGGTTCGGTCTGTAAGTTTTCATTTGTATTTGCAATTATAGATTTGTGTATTCAGGTGATCACCTGAAATATTCTTTGTGTTTTCTGTTCGAGTTTGAATTATATGTATTTATAAGGAATTAAGTGTATTTTGCGATATTTGCCTTTTGATAGTATATTGAAGATTTTCTTTGTAAAAGGAGGGGAGTGTGTCGTCTGCGTCACACCATGAGGTTTGGTTGGAAGGTGTGCCGCTAGACGGCATGGCACTCACTCTGAGGAGAGGTCAGTGAGGAGAGGATAAGACAGTGAAGTCGGGGTTGAGGTACGTGATGGACGATGAGAGACGTGGCAAAGATTGTAATGTGTAACGTGTTAAGATAGTGTAACTGTTACGTGGATTCGAGTGTAACTGCCAAGTTTAAGTTAAAACAAAGCATGGTGAATAATGACGCAGCTTGCTTTCTTTTGTTTTGATTTCCAGAGCGAAACGTTACCCAGTCACGTAAAATAAGAATTAGGACGTGTTTACCAGTGACGCATCGGTAATTTGGGGTATTGGCGAAATGTACCCAGTGGTAACAAGAGAACGTGGTACACGGTGAAGCCGCTCGCCTTCACCAATATTTTCAACACTTTGTTTCCACTGGACGAAGTCGACGCCAAACAAGTCATCGTTGGTATGAGCGTCAAGAACAACTTTACGCCCTATGTCCAGCTAGAAAATTGCGGAAGGAATTGTACGTTGTTTAACCGCACACAGAGAGGCAAGAACTGGGCAATTACAAGTCGTTCATATCAAAGTTCTTCAGCAACACGCAACCTCCTTAGAAGATTAGTCTGGATAATCATGAAATCTCTGAGATGCATGTGTGGTGACCCTATCGTCGTCATCATTGAGAAACAAGACGCTGGACTCAAACGGGTCGCCTATCTAGCACGTAGAGGGCCGCGTCTTTTTTAGGTGTGGGAGCTCATCTACGTCGCCGTCGACCGACGGGATATGTGGTTGACACTCATCGCATGATGTTGCAACAATTTGATCGACACACTCGTCATGGATGTATGTGACACGCTAACATAATCAGTGGATGCCATCGACCTCGAACAGCCTACGGTGAAAACGCACATCAGAAACCTAGATCTGATCAGTTATACCTACTATACACGTTAAGTCATCGGTTTGGACTATCACATGCTGGATTGTGAACTAAAAATAATTTTACTAACAAATCTAACAGACACTGTATAAAAACGTATGAACGAATATATGCATCATTCCTGTAAAAGTGTATAATAAATATTATTTATGTCTGTGACATCTTTACTATATAATAATATTATGTATGTCTTTAAAACCGTTACTATATGTTTGTAAAACCTTTAATGTGTAATAAATATATGTTTTGTATAATCGTGTTTTATTCACGCAGAACTTGTCTGTTCCTTACACGTAGTGTAACCAGATACGAGTCGAGTCTTGTCTTGTCGAGCTGGCAAACTGGCACCAAGCATGAACAGAGCCAATTACCTCTTGTACTATCTCACGATTTCAAGGTCACAATCTTTTCCCGTTTTGACTTGTCTTATCAAGCCTCCACACTGATGCCAGGTATGAGTCACCGGTATAAGACCCATTACCACATAGATGAGGAAGAGGGTGGTGGAGGGATAGCGACAGTGCGATGACGTCATCGGGAAAACCCATTGCCGGGGGGAGGGTTGCCAAGGTCAGTTACCTCATGTATTAGCTCACAATCTATTCCTATTTCGACTTGTCTTGTCGAGCCGCCAAACTGGCGCCAGTTATGAGTCATCAGGGAAATACAATTTGCGACATCATTCAAGGTCGTTTTCTATTTCCTTCTCGAGTTGTCTTGTCGCCACATGGTTGAGATGATGACACCAGAAACCCCATTGCCTGGTGGAAGGGGGAAGGTGGAAGCGAGATATTGAGGTTCGAATCCATGTGTGCACGGCGTCTAAATGTCAGGCTCATCTAATTATGATGGAGGAGGTTGAAATAAATCCCTACCGTGTAAATTGTAGGTATTTCCCCCTCCGGAACATTTTCTTAATCATCCCTGCCGCATGTTTAGACAGAAAAGGTTGCGTGTAGCTCCATCTAGTTATGGCAGCGGAGGTAGGGGGTAAAATCTCTTCTTAGGTTCACTGTCACTAGTTTCCCTCTCCAGCGCTGGAACATTTCAACCTCAATACTCCATCAAAATTGGTGCAT
Source organism: Timema californicum (assembly GCA_902141385.1). NCBI lineage: Eukaryota > Metazoa > Arthropoda > Insecta > Phasmatodea > Timematidae > Timema > Timema californicum. The sequence continues at coordinate 51,505 of CABFOW010000553.1, forward strand.
GGCTGATACCTACACCCACGCTTGTCAACGCACGATAACATACAACCAATTTAGTAGACTTTTGTGGTGGGGATACAGGCCCCTAACTGAGGCTTCCGAGGCCCCTGATTGTGCAAAATCAGAATTTTGTCAATGCTCTTTAGTTGCGAGATAAAACCCATTACCATATATATGAGGGTTAGGGGAGGGGTTGCGACACCAAGAAAACCCATTGATTGGGAGAAAGGGGAGGGGAGATTGAGGGGAAAAGTGAAAGTGAGTCTTACGGCTCCGAACTCCTGTTGTCTGGTCGGTGGTAACACTCTACGCTAAGCGGCCGTCAGAAGTGATTCGTGTTCCCTCCCTAGTCAGCGATGCCGCAGGAGTAGTGCCCGACGCCGTGGACTTCACGCTCCCCTACCAATGAATAAAATAATCTCCAACGCCAATCCCTATCCTACCCAGACATATGATCCATTGGCGTACATAAAAAAAACTAATAAGCACACGTAAAAACCAATGATCACTCATAAAAACCAACGAGCACATATAAAAAAGCAATGATCACAACTAAAAAACAAGTTTCGACAAGAACAAACAAGTTCGAAACACTGGAAAGGGGGTCGGAATATGGAAGGAAGGGGGAAGCCAACAGTTAATCAGAGAGCGACAACAACATTACACAATCATCACAATACACTCTTTCAACTTTGGGGTCAAATTTCAAATTGTACCCATGGGTCATACTAGGTCGTCTCCTCTAAAGCATAAAATGTCTTATTCTTAAGCGCTCTTTTGCATATTTGTTTCAGTAAGGGCTCGTCTCGATCAGTTTTTTGGGCATGGACATAGATACATTCCTTATCCCATAGCGATAGCCTTGAGCGTACGATTATATATCTGAGCCTCATTCAATAGTTAACAATTCGCCTTGTCACTATTGATAGTTTTCGTGATTTCCACAGCACCTCCTGCGACTGCTCCTAAATCGGAGTGCAGAGAAGTATAGATATGAACCAGACTTCTTATTCTTCCTTTTTGCACGAAAATGGCGAGTAGTAGTACGTCATCTACCTGCACTTCGTTAACGGTGACATTATTTATCAGACCTTATTCCATCTTGATTTTAACCTTCATCGTTTTCATTACACCTTACTTTGAAGCTTTCTCTCACTCAACTTAGAATTATGTTCCAGTATTATTTTCCTAGTTTTCTTGGTAAGTTCACGATCTATACTATGACGACTAGACATATATTTAAATTTATAGTAGGCGATAGTAGTATTCGTTACAAGCTCGGTCTAAATGCTCAACGCCGGGATCGTCTCGTTTCAAATATTTTGATAATTTGGCACCTGGTCTGCAGTATTGGTATCCAGATGTATGCTACTACTCAAACGGTGGTTTATTGATTACCTTATTCACCAAACCACCTTCCTTTATTCACTTCACGACACATAAAGAATCGCGTTTATATAGAGACCTTATATAGTCCTACTTGTCAACAATCGGCTTGTGAAACAAACAGATTCGATACCTACCTCAAACCCTATGATGAAATATTTTTTTTAGATATCGCGTGTACTAAAACAATGAGGCTAGGCCAACTTCTGAAAATAAAAATCATTCGATTTAACTTCGTTGAGAACGCTTATGTTTATACTACGAATTGGGAACTAAAATATATGTACTATTCGTTATGCAAGAATTTAAGCCCAGCCTAATAATATGCAGTTTAGAATAATATTTAGCACCGCGTCTTACTACCCGTTCGGGTTATACGCTTTAAGTACTAATTACGCTAATGGATTGGGGATTGGGAAGGTTGAATTAGAGGAAGTGAACCCGCATTTACGTGGAGGGAGGGTGTAAAACCATTTAGGAACAACCCCCCCCCCCACGTCACCTTCAAAGGCTATAATATTATTTTGAAATAAGGATAAATTATTATATTTTTAAAACAAAAGTAAGATCTCGTTTTGACTTGAAATGTAATGATTTGGGAAACGTGCATTCAAAATGCGTTTTAAAATTAAATAATAGGTTAAGAAATAGAAGAGACCTTTTCAATTTTAAAACACAACAAAAAATACTCCATAATAGTCAAAGCCAATGCTCAGAGCTTGTTTCTAATCAAAGTCCACAGCTAAAACTGTGAACATTTTTGAATTTAAAAAAAAATGTCATGAGGCATAAACAACAACTTACTATAACAATTGTTTTTACCCCCCAAGGGGTGACCTGGTGGTCTAGGGGTAAGGTGTCAGACTTCTATGCTGGCGGCCGGGGTTCAATCCTCGGTCCCGGCACAGAACTTCCTTCACCTCTGACAAGACATCTTGTGAATGTGGGGAATGCCAGGCCTACAACGTGGTTCGGATTCCACGTTAAACTGTCGGTCCTTCATTTCATCTCACAATCACCCTACCATTAGACATTAGCGTGCGTATAACCCGAACGGGTAGTAAGACGCGGTGCTAATAATAATAATTTTTCTTTATTGTTAAACTTGTTATGTTGATGTTAAGACTAATATTAATTATTAATTTTTTCTACAATATTTAAAATTTTAGCATTTAATCCCATATAAGTTTATAATAATATCATTATTATTAAAATTATTTTTACTAATCAGATATTTTTTTAATTTTTAAATAAATATTTGTTTGTAGTATTGTTATTAATATTATACATGTTAAAAATCTAAACAGGTAGTTTTACACAGAGAAAAAAACACTGTCATCAATCTTTTTAACAATATTACTATAAATAAGTCATATTTGTCTTGTACTCTACCTTTTAAGTGTTTTCCAACGGGGTCGCAAGAACTTTATCCACATCATCATATCCATCGTCATCGTCGTCCTGTATTTTTCGAATACTATAAAAATACTAAAACTTGAGGGTTTAGCCTAGCAGTCAATACAACACAATCTTGGGGTTAAAAGATATATTTTATAGTTTTTATAGATAGACTTGTATTTTTAAATAATGTATATTGATCACTGAGAAACACTCGCTATTTTTTTATCACACGCCCCAATATTATATTGGAAACATAATTATTTAAAGATCACTAAAAAAAAGTCTATTTTTCAAGGATAGCACGCTCATACACCGAACTAGTATTAACATTATTATTATTATTATTATTATTATTATTATTATTATTATTAGCACCGCGTCTTACTACCCGTTCGGGTTGTACGCACTTACGCTAATGTGTAATGGTAGGGTGATTGTGAGATGAAATGGAGGACCTACAGTTTAACGTGGAATCCGAACCACGGTGGAGGCCTGGCATTCCCCACATTCACAAGATGTCTTGTCAGAGGTGAAAGAAGGGTTTGGTAATCAGATAAATCTGTGCCGGGACCGGGTATTGAACCTCGGCCGCCAGCATAGAAGTCTGACACCTTACCCCTAGACCGCCAGCTCACAACTAATATTAACAAAAGACTACACAGATTACTAAGTAGCCGAATTAATATTCAAAAAAGACACAGTGTTATTAAAATTTCTGCTAAAATTATTAACAGTAACATATATAATATGCCTAAACACTCAAACAATAAAAGATTTTGTTCTCTTCAACTTGTGGACACACGCACGTACGGTAGTTTTATTAGTTGTGTTGTATTTGATAATTCACTGCTATAATGTATATTTAAAATTGTTAGATTTAGGTTAGATGAATAACCGCTTGATTGGTTGTGTGGTTTTGAAGTTTGCGTTTGCTGTTTAATACAAATTAATTATTAAAAGCAAGACCTCGTTAAAAGTGTCCTTAGATGGGGAAAAAAAGGCCGCTGAATAGAATCTATGCTGCCAGTTGGTGACGTACAGTAGCCTCATGACTTCTTTGGTGTTAACTGACAGCTCACAGCTCACTTTTAACCGTCAACATTTAGGTATATACCTAAATGTTGACCGTCAGAAATGACAGCTGCTAAACACATGTTTTTACAGACCATATGGTTCGGCGTAGGCATATATAATTTGGTCTGGTAACTTTTCAAAGCTGTCAGCTGTGAGCTGTCAGTCAGCACCAAAGAAGCCATGGGGCTACTGTAGGAGACCTTGTTTGCGAGTGATTGGAAATCGTGTTTACAAAATTTAAACTTTATATTATTTCCCGAACATTTTATATGTATTTTTTTCTTTATTATCACAAAACATTTATTTATGTTAAAGATATACGAGGCCAGTTATAAAAATATAATTAACTGAATATAATACCATTAAATGTATAATTTCACGCACTATTTAACCTGTAGTTTCCACAAAAGTTAAAAGAAAAAACCAATATGGATTTATTAGACTATTTTTATTTGATTATGGAAAATACAATTTTATTGTAATCCTTAAGTAAGTATTGTTAAAAGTGATTGAAAATATTGTTTTTTGATAATAATAGTAATACTGTACTTAGCAATTAATAATTATTCCCAAATATGCTGACAACAGTGACTTTCATACAATGATGGCATTACTTATAGCTTATGCTAGCCTCTGCTAGCTGTCATTTACCACCAAAGAAGCCGTGGATATACTTTACTGTTTAGTTAATTCAATCCATTTTGACAATAGGTCTATCAACGTCTATGCCTAAATTTAAACTTCTATTAACCCCCACACTATAATATTATTTATTCTAGATATGTTCAATTACAAACAACCCTGATTTTCAGTATTATTATTATCATTATTATTAGCACCACGTCTTACTAACCGTTCGGGTTATACGCACTTACGCTAATGTGTAATGGTAGGGTGATTGTGAGATGAAATGGAGGACCTACAGTTTAACGTGGAATCCGAACCACGGTGGAGGCCTGGCATTCCCCATATTCACAAGATGTCTTGTCAGAGGTGAAGAAAGGGTTTGGTAATCAGATAAATCTGTGCCGGGACCGAGGATTGAACCCCGGCCACCAGCACAGAAGTCTGACACCTTATCCCCTAGACCACCAGGTCGCCGGTTTTCAGTTTTCATTCTTATAATAAAAACGGTTAATATAAACATTTACAAATATTTCTTAATTATTTGCAAACATAAATTATGAATCTGACTTTGATTTTGTTTAGTCATAATCCATGTTGTTGGTGTAGGTAATAGGTATGCTCTTTGCCTTGATTATCTTTTGGTGATAGTTTTGTGGAAGATTTAACTGTTTCAAAAATGAATATTGATTGAGTCTGTCAAGCAATGTCCACCTTTTTTATTATAAAAAAGATCCTCTTTACAAATAGAATCTAAGAAGACTCTAAAATGGACCCAAATCGCTCAAATTATCAGTGAAGTTACCAGTTACCCAAAACCAAATCGTGGGCTTATATTTCCAAGCCAGTTTTTGGTGTTGGTATTTTTAAATTTATTTGTCTTGCTACAACCAAAAGTATTTCTCTATCTATATGTTTATTTCAAAGTTAAAATTGAGAATAGTGTTTTTATAGTTACATAAATTTAAACAGTCCGGTATATTTTCTTTATTTTTAGTGCTTAAGTTTTCTTAATTCTTACTGGTTGAAATTACGGGTTACGACAATCAACGGGTGTGGACAGTCAATTTTGTATGCACCTAATTTCATAGCTGAGGGAACTGCAGGTCTTATGGAAAAAATATTTAATTTTGCTCTCTCTCTCTCTCTGTTACCGGGTGAAGGGAAGTGAGGAGGGAGGGTTTACTTGGAAATCCCTCATTATAAACAATGCGGCACGGGGGAGGATGGAGGGTTCAATTGACAGGAAAAAACATTTCCTATCAGTGTAAAGCCTTTTCTAGAAACATTTAACTATTTCCACTATTTCAAGATTGAAGTTTATTAACTTTTTCTATTCCCCACTTAATTATGCTTACAACTATTTAATGTATAAAGATTTTCTCCTCATAATTTATATACAAACAATTATATTACAACATGCATTTTATACTAAATGCTATAAGTTACATTCTTGTTCTTAATCAGAGAATTATCAAGGTCACTGTCGTTATCGATCAATGCTTTAATTTTCTTTGCGTAGGTAATTCATTGTTACGGTAAAGTGACTGTACCTTTCTGCGAATTGCTGCTTGAGTAAAAGTGTCATATTTATCCAAACGCTTCTTTTAAGTGCAGTTATTTCCTTTTTTGATTGATGTCAGTAACTATCCCTTAGTTTTGAATTCTTGTTTAATAGATATTACTTACTAACTTATATGACACACCTGTAGCTTCTGCAATCTGCATTGCCGCTTGATTTACTGATTAAGTTCCATCTTAATGAAAATAGGTGTAAACTCTTAACACAATTGCCCTTTCTTTACTACCTAATATTTTCCTCTTGGATTGTAATTGTTTGTAACAAGTCGGAGATTCCATAATTTGTGTTATATTTTAACTGTTAACAATACACTATTATTCAAATAAATATATTAATATGCACATAAAACTATAATTCCACAACCTCACGGCAAAAAACAAACAAAATACACAACCAACACATACACACAAAATATTAACGTGATCAATAACAAATATTTTTCTTCACAGAGTACTAATAAAATATAAGTATTTATTTGATTAATGTTTTTGAGCTAGTTATTAGTAACACGAGACTCATACTACTGTAACTTTACGATTGTGCTGGAGGAAGAAGCACCAATTACTGGCAACAGCGACAGCCCGGCATTGCCAAACTTGATATACATTCGAAGGAAAACTGATCCACAGAAAACAAAAGAATGACTACACTGTTGCTCAATATTAAGCATGCAGTTCCCTTAGCAATTAAATAAGGTGCAGCGTGACACGTCCTACGACTACTACTCATACACTTACTCCGACAAGCGGGAGCGACAAGTTATAGACGAGCCAACAAACTTTTGTTTTAAAATAATCACTATCAAGGACCTTCAATTCCTTTTAATTTGCAATTTAAGAGTGATAAGATAGTTAAGATTTTAAAGATGTCTTAGTAAAACCTCGATAAACATGTTAAATAGGTCCCTAAAAATGGTTCATTTCAGAACAAATTGTTTTAATCAAAAGGATACAAAAAGTTCCTAAAAAATGCTAGAAATAATTCAATTTTTAAGTGTATAACTATTTTATACGTTCAAGATAGGCTATTTAAATGTATTATTATTATTATTATTAATCGAGTTGTAATTAGGTAGTTTTTTATTTATTTTATTAATTGGTCTTAATAAGTGTTCGGATGATTTTGACTTTAAACGTATAAAAAATGTGGGAAAATATCATCTTAAAAACTGTCAAAAAGGCCTTTAAGGCCCTGCCTACCCTCTCTGGCGGTGTGTTGAGCTTTCAGCTCTCAAAATAGATGGCGTTGCTAACGTTATACAAACTGGTAGATTCCAGCCATCAGGTTGACAGAATAACTGGTTTGTTTAATTAAATGGGAGTCTGGGACCAGTAATCAATAAAGGCCGCAAGCAAACTTTTCCTAGATCTGATAGAGATAAGAAGTGTAGTGCAGGACAGTAAAGTGTGTAGGCGACCAAGTTGGACTAAACGTGGCAAGATAAAAAGTCAAGATACAATCATACTCTCGAGCAGAAAAATTAGCCTATCCATCCCAGCCATCTAGACGCTTCTGTCTGGGGGTTCAAATCCCTGCTGAGGGTATTTTGGGGGGATCATATTCAATCGTTTCTTTCTACTCTCCCACGCAAATGTGGGCGCATTTCCTTCATTAATTCTGCCTGCTTAGGTATGAACTAGTTACGCCAGTGGGTTAGGGATGAATACATTTCAATTTAGAGGAAGTGTACCCGCATTCGCGTGGAGAGAGAGAGAGAGAGAGTGGGAAAATATTTAGGATATATCACCCGATCATGACTGAGCCATGATCTCCAAGTCGTCGGCAGACTAGTATATTGCGAGAGTGACGCCTTAGACCATGTGGCCACCAAAGTGGGATATTACCAGTCCTCATTTCTAAAAATAACTAAACGATTAAAATAACATGACTTACCAAGTATTTAAAAATTACGTAAGCTAGAGAGGTGGGAGGGAGCTTACGCGAGGGGAGGGAGGGAGGATCTAAAATCATGCAATAAAAACTATGGGCCATCGATACAAGGCCTAGCAGTAGGGTCATATTATTGAACAGAGTAGAAACGAACTCAGGTCATTGCTTTATAAATCATCTTTTAAAAAAGTCTTGAACTATTTTTTTTTCGAATAAATATCTGTCGAGGGTAGTGATAAATAATACTGTATACTTATTTATCAGAGAACAAATTATTTAAGGTAAAATTAGAGACAACTTATTTTTTGAAGATTTTGTCACTAACTATAATAAATAACCTATACGAGAGAGTATGTCGCTTACGATTTTGTCGTGCCATTTATTTGAGTTTATAAGTAGGTGAAATAAAAAATAACTAAAATTTAATATGCTAAATTTGGCTACTGTGCTTTGATTAATTTTTAAACATTAAAGGCTAAAGAGGCAATAAAATATTTTAAAAGCAGTTTCATTTAGAAGACTAGAACAATTTTGACTATAGATATACCTGTTATTTTTATTATTGATATCACCGCATCATACTACCTGTTCATGTTATACGCATATAGGATAATATAATTGGGTAGTAGTGAGGAAGGAAGCATTTGAGAGGTTATCTACCAGCATTTTTATTTTGGGAGCTGGGGAAACAATTTAGGAAAAACTACCCTCAGTAGACCCGACCAGGATTTGAACCCCAAGCGCTCCGCTATCAGCAGGCCAATTTAACACTGGAGTGACGCTTTAGACCACTCGGCCACTGAGGTGGGTATCTGTTATTTAATACGGTGTTTACAGTTTTCAAACATCTATAGGATTTACACAATTTTCCAGAAATAAATGTTTTTGGGAATAATTTTTTATCCTATTGGTAGATTTTAACTTTAGTAATATCTCCATGGTGTCAGCCCCCAGCATTCTATCTCAGTTTTCTAAACTGAAGCGCTACTTATTCATTCAAGTAGCTCCTCATTTGTCCTCATGAGGTTGATTATGGTTCCATTTAAGACCCACTGCTTCGCAGACAGAATTGGAAGTACTGAGGATCGAACCCGGGACTTCGGGACCTGAAGTCAGTAAATCTGACCACTATACCACAGAGGCTGTTGGGTATCACCTACTTACTTACTTACTTTGTGGCATTGGGAACAAAAAAGTTAATTAACTTTAATGGTTTTAAATATATTTTACTTATCATCGACTCCATGTCGTAGTCAAGAATGCTAAAGCGCTATGACTGAGCGTAAATTAATCAGCTCTAGTAACTTTGCTAGTTCGATTCCCTGTAAGGTTGAAATTACTTAGTACTAGCGTGATACGAACTCGGCCAAGGCACAAGAGATTTTGAACATACTATTAGTGCGTTACAGAGTGTTAGTAACATTTATTTTCAGCTAAGAGCTTTTTTAGAAAAAGTACTTGAAACATCAGAATAATCGCTACATTGTTATATATAAATATTTATTTGTATCTTAATTTTGATATTATTTCTACAATAAATAAAATAGTATCGCTACTTAACCGTTGTACTTAAATAAGTAAATACAGATAGCCTAAGAGCCAGTAATATATCACTAAACAAAACTTGCCCTTTACGACAAGCAGTTAAATAATCAAATATATCGTTGAGTTTCTATGTGCGCCCTTTCTTCCATTGACCCATGCTTCACAAACTTGTTACTCACAAGGATATAAAATAATATTGTGTAAATACTTCTCCACCTCAAAATTTATACAATCCATTGGATCTTGTTCGAAAGCAAAAATAGTCACATTTTATTAATTATATAAAAATAATCATCGTGCGTACTTATTGTTCCGGATTCAATACATTTCTTCTGAAAATAGCGCACAAACTGCGAGAATGCAACAGATTCAAATATAATGTAATCACATTTAAAACGCTAATAAAATAAAATTAACATATTCACACTTTGAGTAGGTACCAAAAACTTCGTTCATTAATTTTTAGAAAAATAAGGTATTTCAAAGTCAAAACCTAGACCGTAAAATAAATATAGTAGATAAAAACATACTGAGAACATCTCCAAATTACATTCAAACCAAATTTTATTTAAAATAACTATGTTTGATATGAGCAGGAATGTTTATTTTTATTTATTATAATAGTAGATTAAAAATTCAATGTACGGTAGTTTTTATATACTCTGAATATTAAAACTTATTATTACAATGTGTAGTGCTCAAGAATAAGAAAACCCGTGAAGGAATGTAGGATAAGAGTGAAGAATTTTACATGTTTTACTGCCTCAGGTAAATAAGGGCTAATGTCATAAAACTTTGTGTATGAGAGAAGCGTGTGGTTTTTTCTTTGAAAATAATGTATCACTAGAGCAATACTCTCATTGAAGTAAGTAGGGACCAACTATAATTGTTCACACAGCAGTTAAGACTTTGTGAGTATTTTAGTTACTGAATATATTACGATGTCTATATTTAACTACGCAAATTTTCTTAGTTGGTCATTGGCCCTTCTTATCCCAATGCACATGGTATTAATGTTTCTTTGACTCAAGGTCACAGAGATTAGCTTAACCCTTCATTTCCGCCTAAATTCAGATGCAGCAGGTTAGCCAACGCTTTCAAAACGATACTAGCTTGTAAATGGATAATGATCATACTAACGGCACATATTATCAACTAAGATAACTATTTGTAGAAGGAAAAGTTGTATTTAAAACTATGTGTTCTTACTAAAGTGTCGACTTGCGAGTCGTTGAAGCTCAATATCGTCGTGATTATTGAAGCCAACCCAAATTTAAAAATACGTTTAAAAAGAAAAATAAATTATTCATTAAATAATATGTTATAAACAAACACACTAGCTTAATTGTACAAAGAAAATAAATAACTCTATTAATAATTTTTGTTTTCCCATTTAAAATGCATTGAAATGGAAACATTTTAATGAAAATATTTCAATAACTATTTTTAGCATGGTTTGAAGATTCCACAAGAATTATGAAAGATGCCCAGATATGTTACTAAAATAAATAAAAAACAACAATGATGAATTATTATATATTTTTTATTTATAACCATGCATTTATGGGTAGGCTCAGCCTTAAATGTTAAAATATGCCTCTTAAATATAACATTAGCATTTTCAAATCCACCCTACATGTACAAAAGTTGCCGTAAAATATTAAATAAACTGATTACTAAATATAATATAATTTCCATAAAATATTGTATCTACCGGTATCTAGGCACTGTAAAAACAACTTCTTTTAATTCATTATTATTATTGGTTAAGAATAAATGAAAGGCGAAGGCTACACTTATTAGTATTGCTTCACAAAATATGATCAACATCTCACCCTCAATATCTCTCCTCACGGTTCCTATTTATGAGAGATAAACACAACCAAGCTACTAGATCAGAATGATCTCTACAGATGTATATTCCCATACATAGATCATAAACATATGCTCGTTCTTTTACTGTCCTGGCTCACAGGCTTAGAACAAACTAGATAACTCTACTCGTCATCTAACGTCTAGACTCCCCTTCAAGTGCGCGGTTAAGCAATTTATCTTCTCTAATAAGCTAAACTGAGTTCTTGAAACTGTTTGAGCTTTAAATGAGTGTATGAATGAGTGTGCGATGTTTTTATACTTATTTGAATATTCCTTTATTAAACTGTGTTTCAATAAATGTAATAGTGTAAGTTGTATTCAACACTGGTTAAGTGGAAGAGAAGGCTAACGCTTTAACTTTGCCAGCTAAATAAAGGCTATTATTATTAACGTTGTAAAATAAAACATATCTTTCTTGTAATTACAAAAATAGAAAATTCTTTAAGACATGACTTTATCATAACAAATTAATAAATAGGAAATAATAAGCAATGTACAAACAATTTTTTTAAATAAAAGTATCTCAAATACATGGGTAGGCCTATACGCTCTGCAGCATTATTTCAAAGACTAGAATATACATACATACAACTTACTAAACATACTAGATCTAACTTTGAATCTATTTAATCACACTCCAGGAAATCTCTAATAGATGTATGAAAAGGGATTATTATAAATCAGTCAATTCACTCCACCTATACATTAATATGAATGCATTTTAATAGATTATATCATACAGTTTGGTCACTCTAAATTTATCATGTGGATGACACCAATTGAAGGCCCCGACACAGACACCGTATCCGTAGGTCTATGGTCCATGCTCCGTGGTCCTGCAGGGCTATTCTGACCGGATGGGAACTAGTTGACGACGTCGCGTCGGCTCGATCCTGTAGAGATGACGACATGTGCGATTATGTCCTGTCGGCAAGTGACATGACAGCAGCATTGTCGTGAACTCTGTCGCTTGTTCACGAGACTGTCTACCCCCTCGTTAACTTCCCGACTTTAATGGCGTTCATTACTTACTTTTGGTTTTTACATATTTGATTGTTTATCTAAGTGTTTATATTATCCAATTTAATTAGATAAGGGTTTATTTTAGTGTGTTTTAGCGTTTAGTAATTTTCAAAGTGGGATTTTTATTTGTATTTGAATCATAGATGTTTTAAAGTGTTAGGTTAATATAGTATAATATAGCCCTTAGAAAGTTAAAGTTGATCAACTTCTACAGAGTACGGACTTACAAATAAGGACTCTGTGGCCAGAGCAATCTGATATTGTGGCATCGATTTCTTACGGACCAAGGACCTACGGATACAAAGTCTGTATCAAGGCCTTAAAGGGGGGCGGGGGGGGGGGCTTCCTTACTGGAGTGTTGAGACACAATGAAGACGTTTTGAAATCCCAAATTATTTAAGTAGTTTGTATGTCCCTATATTATAAAAAAAATCTTTATTCGTAATTTTAATACGATACAACATTTAACCCAAAATGTCGAAGTTTATAAGAACAAAAAAAAAATATTAGAAACAAAAGATTAGAGCCAGTTTCCTTCATACAAATAAAGACATTGCTATGATAGAGTCACATATTTAGGTAGTGTAGGATTGTTCTAGAGATTTTAATGCTTCATAACTGCTATTTCCATCGTTAATACATTAGATAGAGGTTGTGTCTATTCTAGTAGGTGGCACCCTTAATTTGTCACGGCCCATTTGGTAAATACAACAAACAAAATAAAGGTACTGAAAACTGATTGATCTGTCAATAAGACAAAACACACGTTTTGTCAATTGATCGGAGAGTAGTAGGTTCTGTTTTTGGGGTGGGTGAAGCAAATAGTGAGAACGCATGTGGTTTGGTGCAGCACAGAGGTTGGGGAACAGAGCTGGTCCCTCAACACATTGCTGAGCTGTATAACAAGCAGATGATCCTGTGGGAGCAAGTGTCGAGACGCAGCTCCTTGTCGGCCCTTTCCCTGGCATCGACTACACCCAGGTGAGTGGAATGGTCTATTCAGCGTATTTACACCTAGAGTGTTAATGGCTAACCAGTGGAGACAAAAGCGGATGAGAGAAAAAGAGTATGTTCTGAACATAGCCAACAAGAAACTAGGCCTATAGCTAGATTCTGGTAGGAAGAATGCTTTAGTTAAAAGAAAGTAACAAATGTTTTGACGTGAATACGTCTTTAAATTTGCTACCATACGGGGGCAATAAAAAAAAAACCTAATGATAAACAAAATCGCGCGATACAGTTTGGCGTTGTAGTTTCGAATCTATCCTCTACATCCAAAATTAAATTATACCACTGGATAACTAAAGGATCAAAGAATGCATTACAATATGCGAGAACAGTGACGCATCGCGCGTGGTGGAGGGGAAGCGCCGCCATTTTGAGGTTATTTTGCTGCGTATCGAGATTTGCAGTTAGTATAACTTTTCACTCGGAGAAGCCGCGATGTTCGTTTAAGTTTTAATCGTCAGCTGTCGTCAAAATCTATCGATTGTATATAAAACATTAGTTTAAAGTAGTGACAGTGAATATAATAAGGTGTTGGAATAAAAAAAATATTATCAAAAATACAGTTTGGCGTTGTAGTTTCGAATCTATCCTCTACATCCAAAATTAAGTTATACCACTGGATAGCTAGAGGATCAAAGAATTCATTACGATAAGCGAATAAGCGAGAACAGTGACGCATCGTGCACCGTGGAGGGGGAAGCACCGCCATTTTGAGGTTATTTTGCAGCGTATCGAGATTTGCAATTAGTATAACTTTTGACTCGGAGAAGCTACGATGTTCGTTTAAGTTTTAATCGTCAGCTGTCGTCAAAATCTATCGATCTATCTATATTCACGTACAACACACGGCCGTGTACATGACACAGCCACACCCCATTTTTTTTGTAGCTGGCATTGGTAACTTATTACTATATTATTAATTTTGTTTTAAACATATTAATACTAAATATCAAGAATAACACTTGCACAGGCCTGGATTTAGATCTTGCGGGGAGGGG
>CABFOW010000553.1:66581-88013 GCA_902141385.1 Timema californicum
GGGCGCTTTGGCTGAGGGGCCTGGGGCAGTTGCCTCTTTTGCCCCCATATAAATTCGGACTTGCACCTGCATATCACACGACTAGACAGTATACATTAATGTGGTTTAGTAACTTTTGTGAATGCCGCATACCATTCTTCCTGCGATAATCTTACTAGGCTATAAAAGAGTTGTTATTGGTCGGAATAGCTCGCTTCTTTATATTCCACCGCCGACAACTAGAAAAGGGCGCATTCACTTGAACTAGTTAATTCTCTCATGAGCTTTGAGTGAATATGTTCAAATTTAAACTAAGCAGTTAATTTTTAGCTAATTTGGTTTTGCGCATGAACAATGAATGCATTTTGATTGTTCATTTAAATTTATTTTGCTGGCCATATTTCTCAAATCATCACTTTTATTCCCACCAAAAAGCTTGATTGTTTTGAGAAATCCTTCAGGACTTGTTTTATTTAATTCAAACAGCATGGTTTTGTACTAAAACTTTTGCTGAATGATCTCCTGCATCTTTTGCACTTTCATCTGTTTTGTATTCTATGGTGATAGTTATTGTTGTGTGGTTATTATTACTTTTTAGCTAGTGCTGTAACATAAATTCAAATAAGACTTATTGTGATATTTGGTATAAATGCACCTAAAACTTGGACCAATTTCTTTTTACAATTATGTTGATTTGTTATTAAATGGATGTATACATTTAAAAAGGAACAAAGTGACCTACACCAATAATTTTTAGATTAACTTTAATAAAGAAAGTTAATTTTATTTGAAGAAAATTTGAATTAAAAAAATATATATTGGAGATTGAACTAAAATGGTTCAATGTTTTTGGGGGTATTCCTAGCACTGTAACTCATAAATTTTCCTCAACAATAAAAAATAAATATTTGTACTATTAATATACTAAAATATAATATAATAAATACAAAAAAACATAAATTAGGTGTACCCTGTTATGTTATCATTGTATGCTTGTGTTTCATTATAATATAAATACTGTGCTGAAAATAGACGATCTCATTAATAAAATATCATTTAATTGTCTAAAATTGGGCAAATATATTTGAGATTCCACTTAAATAATTATTATTTGTGCATATTGGTTGCCTAAAGTATCTACAATGAACCTAATCGGACAAATACAATTTTAACCAGAAGTGGCTCGGGGAGTTGTTGCCCAGCCATGGTATGCCAGGCAAAGCTCGAAGAGACTTCCATGCCTCCCATTCAGTATCAAATTTTCCTTAAAGCCAACGCACAATTATTTGTGTTGCTAGTCAGATGGATAATTATGGAAAGGGTACTCATTATTATAACTCATCATACTAAAGACAATAAACCGGCAATCTAACGGTCTAACCGGGTTTACTTTCCAACTCCTCTGTGCTTCAAACCTCTACCTCCCGAAGGGTGTCCTGACACGAACTTAGGGAAGGAGTGGTGGAGTCAATACATTATAATTATTTTATACCTTGGTTAATGTTAACCATTATAAATATAATACATACACATTTAAGATTAGCACTTGCATAGTTAATATGAAAAAGTAACTAATGCTCGATACGTTAAGTCACTTAAATAATAAATTTAAAATTGATTAAGAATAGTTTTCAAGTTATTTTTCATATCATAGCTAAACATGAAGTGCATTTGATATAAACATTGGGCAACATTGCAATCCTATTCTTTCTGTATTTGGAGAACTATGGCTAGTCTGGAAATGATATTTGACATTTTTGATCAAAATATCCATTAAATTATTCCTATCTTCAAAGATAATAAAATAATATATTCCTATTAAAATTGTTTCAAAAATTGTTTGAACACATGGATCCAGCATAAGAGAGCAAATAAATTACTAAGCCTATCTCTGAGGGAAGGTCTAGCGACACGGAGCCTGGCTTGATTCATTCAATATGTATCTTGAGGAATTTATTATTAGTATATTATTATAAATGAGATAATGTTCTACCAAACAAACCATTTAAGGCTGGGACTACACGAGTGTATAGTGTATGCGTGTTGTAAGGTGCATACATTTGTAATAAACATTACTTGGACAACACGCGAGCGTCTGTATTTGAGGAGGAAAAAATGTGAGGGCAAGATGGACGCTAATGAAACTGCAATCTTGGTCCTGCTTGTGACTTTGTCTAAAAATCTTCAAATAATAATTAACACACCTCAATCCATGATGAATGCTTCATACTTTTATCATAATGATTTTTATCACCGCATATTACTACCCATTTGGGTTATATGCATATGAACTAATTAAACTATTGTGTTAGGGATGAGAAAGGTTGAAGTTATAGGAAGTGTACCCCCATATGCTTGGAGAGAGACCACTTAGGTTAAAAAAAAAACTCTCAATATACCAAACAGGGATTTTAACCATGATCTACCGGTAATAGGCAGTCCACTTTATTGCGAGAATGGCACCTTAGACCATGCAGCCAACTATGCGGGATATTATGATCTATATTTAGTCCAACTGTATCTCTTAACATATTTTACTTACTCTATGACCTTAGGAACTCGGAAGTTCTATACTGCACTTACAAAAGTACACCACCTATCCCTATATTGAGCTAGTATTATCCAGTCCACCTCATTACACCCTATCCCTATCTTGAACTAGTACTATCCAGTCCTCCTCATTACACTCTATCACTTTCAGGTCCATTCTAATGTTATCCTCCCATCTGTGCCTAGGTCATCCTAATGGTTTCTTCCCAGTGGGTTTGCCATCCTCACTTATTAATGTTTCTATCTCTAAATTGGCCACACATTTAAAAAAAAAAAAAAAGCTGCTCAATGAAGACTTGTTTAACTGACTTTAGTAAGACATAAGTGTGGCTTCCTATTAGAGTCCATTCACCATAGAAGTGGTGGTAACTGACAGCTAACAGATGATTTAAAAACATTTACAAAAATACAAAACAAATTAAAACAAATGGTTTGTTGTGACAACAAATCACCATTTGATTTTGCAGATCATATGGTCTACCGAATGAATAAATGAGAGTTTATCTGGTAACGTTTACTATCTGTCACCTACAATCCCACCATGGATGAGGTACAGTTCTCCTTTGTATTGCAACGACGCACGTCAAAATGTCATGGCGTTGTAATGTGCATTTTAGTTTGAGTGCATCGGTAGAAAATGTATGCCCAATACAAAGTGCGCTAAAAGACATGCACGCTGATCGTTTGTGGGTGTCATATAAATTCTAATAATTCTACATCGCATGTCGCGACGCAAGCTTCAACAAACATACATTATACATAAATGTGTTTCCAGTCTAAAATATAGAACATTATCAATAACAAGCAAACAAAACCGACTGGCTCTGTATTTAACATTGCCTCTTAATACCCATCTGGACTATCTGAATTTTAACTAAGCTAATGAGGTAGAAATTATGAAGGTTGAATTTAGAGGAAATTTACCTTTATTTAAAAGTAAGAAAAACATCCTCAGTGCACCTAGGCCCTGACCTTATCATCAGCAAACCAGACTAGATGAGACACACCGAGTACATGTACCCACTGATGCGAGTAAATTGAGAGGAAGAGTAATCCTTTCAATAAAAGTGTTTACCTACTAGAACACTTAGACGCATTGCAGACGTTCATAAATACAACATGTACAAGAAATTGTTTATTATTTCAAAAATATGGTTCACTTGAAAAAGAAGGTGAAAAGTATCCACTTGTTCATCTAGGATTAAGAACCTTCAGTTAAATGTATATTTTCAATGACATTTCACGCGAAATGGTGGTAAAAATCGAGATAACATATATTAAGTAATTTTTAATGGCTCTCAGCAGTTGTTTTTTTTAGATAAATGAGGATTGTTTACTTGATATTTCCATAAGAATTGTTGAAATTTGAAAATATTTAACTAAAGGTAGGTAGTACCCTTAAAATACAGCTATAGTTTTGTGATACGCGAATCTAACATTTTTTTCTTATCGTAATTCGGAAGTGAGACTATAATATAACTAGTGTTAAGTTTAATTTACATCCTTCCCTCATTGGAGCTAAAACAAGTAGTAAACATATATTTATACATTTTTTACTACCAAAGTAACAATCATGGCAAGCTTTTGAGTGTTTATTGATTAATTTTTTTTACTGTGACAGCGCATCACACTTACACCCAACACCAAAGCTGGGAGACCACCCACCCCTATCAACTGTCCACAACTTCTTATTCATTATACTCTCAGCTACCCTTCAGATATAAATGTCGTATCCTTATTCACAAACTGATGACGTGATGTGCCATAGATTATAGGTGCCCACAAAACAGTAAACTTCTATACATTTCTCAATCATGTAGTATTAAAAATGGCAAGTAATAGTACCCCCTAATTGGAGAAAGGGAAGATACATTTTAGGCAAGATTGAATTATGCTTTGTACTTTCTGTGGTAGCCACACCCTATTCTCGATATAATTGGGTGAGATATCAAATTATATTTTGAATTGTCAAAACTCTATGATAAAGCAACAATATCAATCTTTACCAATGTTAAAAACATCACTATCAATAAAATTGTAAAACCAATTTTTAACTGGCGTTATATTTGACGATGTTTGCAACCGTCATATCATTTGAAAGAATTATTTTGATCTATTAAACAGATCAAATAATATATCAGGCATTTGATCTATCTTCTTTGATGTTATTACCTGGGTAATTTTCATTTATTAGATGAACACAAAGAAGGGTAATCAAACAATTTTCTTAATTATCCAATATTGAGCTTAAACTTAGAAACAATAATAATTGCATATATAGTTTGCTAACACAATTATTGTATTAGCAAAATGAATAGTCAACCACATTTAAATAATAATCACATATACTCTCAAATTAATGATGACTAATAGAAGAAACCTACCAAATATTCATGTTTTTCTCGCCGAAGATTTATAATCATCGCCAGTATTGACTATATTATTTTGTTAATTTATTTAAATAATTTATGCTAATTTGTGCAAATCTTTGTAGATGGATTGAACCATTATTCTAAAATAAAGTTTGACATTTTCAATCATTGATAAAAGCGGAAAATTCGTCATCACCATTACTTGTTCATGTGTCCATTTTATATAACCATTAAGTGTATGAGATAAACATAATATGATGCTAAATTTTTCAACATTTATTTAAAAAATAGTAAAAACATAGCATTACTATTATTATTATTATTATTATTATTATTATTATTATTATTTGGAATCTATTTATTACTAGAAGCTAAAGAGTTTAAGTACACTACATTATTTTATCTGGGTGGTAACCAAACTAACTAACCAAACTTTCTTCTTTGGCATGGTCGTTGATAGTCATATATATAATGCATGATTCGCTATGTAATGGCATGTCATTTGACCCTTATACACTGCTTTATTGGTCCCTTTGTCCGAAGTATAAAATTCCAAAACTTTATAAGCGGTGGTATTTAAGTGAAGGTTTCTTTATAACAACAAAGTAATTAAAATATAATTATTTGAACAATTTAAACATTAAGATCACTTCACTTTTAAAAGTTTAATTATATCTTCTAAATATACGCTAATTTTTCTAAACATAGCCTACATATTAGTTAAATATAATTTAAAGGTCATAATAATTAAAAAAGTGTTTTATATTTACTAAGTGATTCTAAGCCTCCAATGAACCATTACTTGACCACTAAATATTATGGACCGTTCTGAGCCATTCATTTCAACCTATGTTTTCTATCTAGAGTTTAAGCAATCCATAAACTTGAATCTCTCTGATCAACAAATAAAAGCCAATGTTATCAATAATTTATTTCAAATTATTAAGACATATAGAGCTGTTGAGGTAAATATTACCAAGCACTTTCCACAGTGACAAAATTAGTTTTTTTTAATGTATATATTTATACTTATATTTTTAATCACAAAGCTAATGCCAAAAACAATAATTGCATTGGATTTAAATTAATTTTATATCCATTTAAATAAGTATGACATATTTCATTTTAAGGTTTGAATTGAACCTGACTGTCCAAATTAATGCACTTAAAAGCTATTTTAAAAACAGCATGAGCAATATATCTGTTTAGTAACTGTTTTTCCCTTCTTTTTATCTATCACAGTGTCCTACTACTGGTTCAAGTTATCACAAATATGATTACTATTCTAATGGGATAGGGATGGGGAAGGAAGCATTTTAGAGGTAGTCTACCCGCATTTGCGTAGAAGGAGAGTGGGAAACCATTCAGGAAAACTACCCTCAGTAGACCCGATTGGGATTCGAACCTCGGATCTCCTGGTCATTAGTAAGTCAGTGTAACATGAGAAAGATGTCTTAGATCATTCTGCCACGGAAGTGTCTGTTAGATATACATATAATCTATAAGAAAAATTTGGTAGATATTTAATTCCTCATGCATTTTAATTAGGTATATATATATATAACATTTTTCTATTCACTACTTATTACAGCTGTACAATTTCTCACTTTGTTGTAGTCATAAGGTGAGGATGTAAGGCATGTAAGTATTTTTGGAGTTTTTATAGCAAAACATTTTTTTTGCCAAAATAAATAAAATATTGCTTCAGTACAAATATAAACATTAATTTTCTTAACACGGTGATATCAACAGTTGTTGAATATCTGTCAAGAGCATAGCGGCATTAGATGAGAGACTTTTTAAATGATTATATAAGTTTTCATTAAATTCCAAGACACCCTTGACAGATATTTAAGAAATGTTGATCTCACCATTGTGAAGAAAATTAAACTCTATGTTTGTACTGAAGCAATATTTGATATGCTTTGACAAAAAAAAATTGTTGATAAATATCGCGTCCTCTACATTCCCACCTTAATCCAGCATTGTTGAATATCATATTAGGCCAGATTATAATAATTTTAATGCTGTAGTGTTTTAGCTCTTTGGTTGCTTGAAGATTTTTGGTCAATTATGGAATACATATTTAGCACATCCAATGTGTGTGCATGCAGGCTTATGTGCCATTATGGATTTCATTAAAACATTTCCAAAAGTATTGCCACTCTACTATGATCGAGAACTTTCCACAATATGATTGACCAGCGCCTTACCTTAACATGTGCTGTATATACATGTACCCCCTGTTTACCCTGAAAGGAAGCCTACTTACCTTCATGTAAACACTATGGCATAGATTATAGGATAGGGCCATAGTGTAGTCCATCAAGGAGATACCGTACTACCTCACAGGTTTAACAGAGTAAATATAATGCAAGGGTTGAGTTGAACCAAATTCAACATTATGTTATCATTGGGGACTTGAGCTAAGGCCTCGATTTGGTCTGATTTCCAAATGATGCAAATGTCGGTATTTGAATACCATCATGGTGTATTGGTGTCTTTCATGAACTGGTTTATTCTAGAGACCTTCTTTTCTAGATTCAGATTTTTGATTCCAATTATTAAGCTCAACCCTGATTCTTCGATTCTCTATTTCAATTCTTGAACATTTTCTATTTCATTATTTTTTCAAGCATCAAACCTCATTTAAAAACATATTTATTCAACTTCATAGAATAGCAAAAAAACAACTAAAAAATTATATAATAAAAACGTTCATATTTCTAACAAAGAAAAAAAAAATCTGTTTACCAAGTATTATAGTACATTTTACAAAATTAATAAAATAATTAGGAATTACATTATAAAGCATGTGTTTTTACCTTCAAGTAAAGTCTCACCGAGTCAAACTATTAAAATAAATAGTACAGAACTTGGCACACACTTTCTCACTTCATTGTTTAGAACTAGGGATATTTAGTCAAAGCACATAATATATGAAACAAAATAATATAAACTAGCAAACATGAGCCAAAATTGCGCTATACTTATGTAAAACATTTTTTTACTCCCGGTTTTAAATTTTATTTTTCATTTGTATATTTGGATAAATAAAAAAGATAGATATCGTGTGCACAAAGGTCAACACTTTTATTAAAATTTCGACTTTCAGTTAAAATTTTCAACATTTTATTAGGGGTTGCACATATTATAGATATCACATTGCTATTAAATTCCTTATTTATACATTTTGATCAATAAAAAAGGTAAATACTGACTTTTGAGTCTAAAATGATAGAGATAGATTATTGATGTAGAAACATTTCCCCTAACAGGTTAAAGGAAAAAAAAACATCAACTTTTTGAGAGACTTATTTACGGACTCTTTGGCATTAAATAATTATTGCGCTAAAACTTAAGTAACTTCTCAGTAGAACTAAAGCTCACAAATTTGTATTAATATATCTGCCAATATCTCAAACTGTTGTTTTATAAAGATATAATTTAAATAAAAGGTTTTTATTTTTAATAGTACTACAATTTTGCAATGATAAGTTATTTAGTGTCTCAAATAATTGTGGAGATACGGAAATTTCTTCTTCCTTAAAGTACCCTAAAAATCATTTTCATGGGAAAACGAAAATAGCCATGTCATTTATAATCTCAATCAATGCCTAGAAACAAATTTTAATAAAAATCATTAAAGATGATTTTGAGAAAATAGATTTTTTTTCTCTTTTAACCCTTAATTAAACTACTCTTAATTTTATGGTTAAGCAAACACACAGACGGCACTGCAAAAAACATTCTTTATGGTTGGGGGGNAAGAGGGTTATGTAACTTTGATAACCATCAGCATCTCAGGCTAAATTTTTTTTAACGGTCGCAATACTTCACCTTTGGTGTTTGAAAAGTTAAAATATATATATATTTTTTTTTCATATAGCTTGAACATTATTAATTTTGTCTAAATATATTTAAAATAAAAAATATTTATTATTTTATTATAAATAGACTTACTTATTTGCAATGATAAGTAATTTAATATCTCAAAGAGTTATGGAGCTATGATAAAAAATTAGAATTTATGCATCAGACCCAAACCTTTACAGTCATTTTGACGAAAAATTGAGAGTATCACTTTTGTTTATAATATCGATAAATGCTTAGAATTGAAATTAAATCAAAATCGTTAAAACTGATTTTGATAAAATCGATTTTTTCTCTTTTCACCCTTAAGGAAATTACACTTAATTTTAGGGTTAGATATCAAATTCCAATACCTTGGGGTAACCCTATGAAAACTCTATATACCAAGTTTTAGCCCTATCGGTATAATAGTTTAGGCTCTATACCAAGGTACAGACAGATGGAAATGCAAAAATTACTGTTTCAAAAGTTCGGGGGGAGTCATGGAATGTCGAAATTCATCAAAAACTCGAGTTTGAGTTGTTTGACGATAACAATACTTTCTCTACCTATGGGTATGGTAGTGATAAAGTAAAAAGGTATAACAAACAAAAAGTGCAAAGCACAAGTCTTTTAAATCCACCAAATAGGGTTGTTAACTGAACCAAATTATAATAGCAAATAACGACAAATAAACTATCAGAGATATTAGATGACTACTTGTTATAAATTTTGCCATTTTCTTAGTTGCCAGTACTTTGGTTGAGAACTAAGAATCCAATTATAGATAATCGTAATATTATGATCAATTTTTTATTCTTTCGATTCTAGTAGAAATCGAGGACATCGAGGTATCGAAGAACCAAGTTTGACATTCCTAGTTTATTTTATCCCTTCACGTGGATGTGGGTATATTTTTTCTAAATTTCCCCATCCATAGGGTGCCTATCTTATTAGTCTCTAATTGTGGATCACCTGAATAGGTGTTAAAAGATAAAGCATAAACAAAAAATAATAAAAGCTTAAGGCAACCAAAGATAAGTATAAATATTTAAATGTTATTAATGGAGATATTAACTATAGCACTGAAACATAATTCAAACCTGTCAAAATTCAATCATTAGCTCCTATTTCGTTGCAGAATTAACATGCTAAGAGATAATAATTATTGTCATTTAACATCTCTTAGTATTTTTTACACTATAATTTCATTTGCTTGAATGGTTTAAATGTTCTTATCCATAAATGAATGATATTTCAGATCTATTTCCAAAGAAGAAAAAGAAAAAGAGAATAATAAAAAGAGCTCTCCAACCAAACCGACAGGAAGTCGAATGGTTTCAGCAAAACCCTCCACTACATTAGACAAATCTCTTCAGAGTTACAAAACAAAGGTACCATACATGTTCATTTATATTAGTATTCATTTATTAAAATACTTTACTTAATTTTTAACTAGCTGATTTACCCATTCTCTGCATGATGAGTATATAACATACTTAACTTTGTTATTTTTAGTACATAGAACTAACCACAGAGAAAAGTATCAAATCCTAACATATGCCTAATGTTTAAATATTAATCGTCTATTAGTTTAAATTGTGTTGTGTTGTGTTGCAAAAGTAGGCTGACTAATACACAATAAATGAACGTGTTTTAAAAGCTGATATTTATTTTGAATATAAAGTTATAACTTCTCTTTATACACACTATTTTGAACTCCTGCCTGGTGGTTCTAGAAAAAAATTAAAGAAGAGTAACGACAGCAATGGTTGTTAAAAAAGTTAAATCAAATTAAAGTTGAATAGTAACAGTTTACAGTTTGGAAAAGGAATTATTCATTTTCAACCTTTCTGGCCTAACTCAATCCTCTATTCAGAATCCATCATATTAAATTTTTGTTTTTTGGATCTATCAAAATTTCAAATTTTAGATTTCTATAGTGTTTATAAGTGTTCGAATAACTAATGAGGACAGAGACATCAAATTTATATCGCATTATGATGTTCTACATTCAGCTGTATCCATCCTTTATATAATGTGTTTATTTTACAATAACAAGATAGCCATGAGAATCCCAAACAAAATATATCAACCAATATATTATTTTAAAAACAATCATTGAAACGAAACATTAATCAGCCCATAAACTGAGTGCACATACGAATGCAATGAATATGAAACACAATATTTGCCTAAGAACGATACATGAATAAACAAATTATGTACATTGTTACAAAAAAAATAGAAAAAAAGAGCATTACAATTTACAAAAGAGTATAAATGGTATAAGAGGCTGTTAAAGAGACAGATTGGTCCCTGCCAAATGCCAATACATGTATAATTCTAGTTTTAGACTGCAAAAACAGTTTTTTTTCTGTTTTTCATAATTGTGAAATGTTTATTCCACTATTTCTTGGATCAGATTTTCAAATTTAAAATTGTCATTTTATGTGCATTTATGATACTCTTTGTACCTAAATGACTAAAATATTACGTTTTTCTATTGGTATTGGTTTTTGAGATTCTAACAACCCTTCCCCCAAATTTTCCAAATATTAATTATAAAATTAAAAAACTTTCATACCTTTCTAGTTATCTGGGACAGTCCATCCACCATCCTGACACTTTTTTTTTGATGTTTTAGAAATGTCCATACTTCATTCCCCCCTAATCTCAATCCACAGATCCATATTTTGAAATTAGGTTCAGACTCTTTTAATTATTTAGGGTTGTCCCTAACCAAGTATGTAAATGCTCCAATTTTCTATCATATGGGAAGGGTTTTATTCTATTATATTAGCAACGTTTTTACTGCTGTACGGGGAGTTCGGGGTTTGACTCTTGGTTGGATATATTGAAGGTGGTTTTTCCTTGATAGTTTTCCCACTCTCCCTCCAAGCAAATGTGGTTACACTTCCTCTAAATTCAACCTCCCTAATCTTTAACACATTAGCTTAATTAATACTTAAGGGTTCAACCTAACAGGTAGTAAGACGAGGTGATAAAAACAAACATGAAATAATAAGTTATTAAATTTCAAAAGAATGGTAATTGACGAACTGTAGAAGTTCTTTGAGACACATTTCATCCTCTGCATCGAAAGTCACACATCCAGTAGCTTAACTAGCATGCTGGAAGCAGTTTTGAATTTTGGCCATCCCCACACTCCTCCATGCCTTGTCAGGAAAAGGTAAAGCGAAGTAATCTGTCTTGCTGCAACTGGGGTATGAAGCTTAAGCCCATAGGATGGGGTGCAGTGGCTCTCTGTATTCAGCCTTTTGTCCCCTTCCCATTCCATAAATTTTGTTGCTCTATGTGCTACCAAAATAAGAACGCTGGTAGAGAAACAGTTTTTCAAGTTTCTAATTTCAAACACTAATATAGGTTTGTTTTAAAATTGTATGTTAGAATGATATTTTTACTTGGATATTTTAGTTTTTAGGTTCACTAAAACTGAAATTGATGGTTCATAATAAACAACGTTTTTAACTTATAGGCCCAATTGAAATTGAAACGTATGTGAATTAGAACATTTAATTTAGGTTGTGTGTGCACTACAACTGAGTCCAGTAAATCCAGAGTTGAGTAATGTACATGATAGTAAAAGAAAATAATAAATAAGGGAAGCACAGCAGTAAAAGAAAATAATAAATAAGGGAAGCACAGCATTAAAAGAAAATAAATAAATAAGGGAAGCACAACTTTAGTTATCTTTGACTACGCAGGCATATTCCAAGCTTCAGCTTGCTATTTTTCTTGGCTTTTGAGATACCCGTGGCAGTGGTTACACATTCTCAGGAGTAGGGCTAGAGATAAATAAATATATAAGTTAAAAAAATGTTCTTGTGTCACATTCAAAAGTTGCACCGAGTAAATAGTTAAGCTACTTTCAATCTCTATTTTTTGGCGTTACTTACATCTCATCATTTGATTATGGTGGGCGGAAGGAGACATGAGAAAAGACCAGTGTTCTTGTGGTTTTAATATCAAAACATTTTTTTTTTTTGGCTAAAATAAATAAAACTTTTCTTCAGTGTAAATATAGAATTTAATTTTATACACATGGTCATATCAACACTTCTTGAATATCTGTCATGAACATAGCGGCATTAGATGGTAATCTTTTAATATGGAGAGAGAAAATTGACATTAAATTTCAGGACACCCTTGACAGTTATTCAAAAACTGTTGATATCACCATGTGAAGAAAATTAAATTGCTGTATATTTTTTACCTGAGAATTTTTTGAAGTATTTTATCAAATAAAGGTTTTATAAAAACCTGCCCTATTTGAGTCTCTTTTCACATTAGTCATCAAACTTACAATATGTTGTTGGGGTAAGGATAATATATGTGAGATGCACACCCCAATATTTCCTCTTACACTTAAATCTATGCTAAATCTTAGTCTTTTTTCTTGGTTTTAGATTTTTTTTAGCACCGCCTTTTACTACCTGGTTATAGTGAAGTATTGGTCAAGAAATTTGAAGGTATCAGGTTCACCAAAATTGTATATTATTAATAAACATTCAATTTCACACTTCTAGGTTTTAAATGATGAAAAGTCAAAGAATAAAATTTATGGATTTTGAAGTAACCCGCACCAGTAACTTAACTGCCCAATGTGTTAGGGCCTCAATATAGCTAAAATTATTTTAAAATAAATGGTATAACACAATCACACAAACATTCTCATATTGTGTATTTGCTCCTAAGAAAATTTTCAAAAATAAGTTTTTAGTCAACGTCACTCAAATAAGCTTTACTCATAAAACACAAAAACATCCTATTGTTGAGCACAATAATCGATGTGTGTGTGTGTTTATTTATATATATATATATATATATATATTAAACATGATTGTTCAAATATATTTAACAATATTCAAATTTTCAAAAGTATTTGCAAAAATAGAAATGTATTCTTATTTATAATAAAAAACAATTCCATATTCCCATTTTGAAATCAATCTTCAAGGTCAATTTTTAATACATTTGAATTTTATAAAAGTTGTAGTTAAACTACTACCCTTAATTTTATTTTATATAAATAAAATATATTATTATTATTATTATTGATACATAAAATAGTCTCCCGATACCAGCTTTGAATCAAATCGCTAAGACCATTTTTAAAAATATTCAAATAAATAAAAACAGTCATAAGTAAACTACACATAACTGAATTTCCCTCCCCCCCCCACCCCAAAACAAGTATCCAGCTTTATTTGTCATGTTCACTCCCGAGATAAACATTTTAAGCAAAATAATTATAGCCATTTTCAAAATAATTTGTATTTTCAAAAATCATTCCTCAGTAAATGACTCCTAATCGAATTTTTACACAAAACTAATTATACAGGGCTATTTTTAATGTCAAACATTCCTAAGATATCCATTTGAATCCAAATATTTAAGGCCTATTTTCAAATATTTGAACTCTTTGGAAATCAGTCATCCATAAACGACCAGTAATGTGTTTTTACCCCCAAAACAAGTATACATTATTATTTGTCATGTCAAACACTCTCAAAATACCCATTTGAAACCAAATCATTGGAGCCATTTTTAAAATATTTCAAGTTAAAAAAAAATCAGTCACCAATAAACTATTAATAATCTACCTGTAATTTAAGGGCTAGGGCAAAAAAGCCTTTTTGTGGTATTATTATTGTTTTTAAACTTTACTGGTCGTACATTGTCTCAACAATTTTACATTATGATACCTGTGTTATGCATTCACTCATTACAGAGAAGCCCAACATAATGCTTAATCTTTATTTGCATCTAGAAAATCTGCACAAAAAAATAGATATATTTCATTTTTCATCATTTACAATCATTAAGAAATGTTAATATCATCTTCACAAGTGAAATTTCAAGTTTCTGGAACACAATAGTTAAAACATATCGTGCAATTGGACCACATAGATTTTGGGCTGCTAACTCTAATGAGCACAGGGACCAAGCTGATAACATAAATAAGTAAAGTGGGCCAGGTGTAAAAAAACCGACAGATAAAATGGCACTTTCTTTATTTTAACTAAAAATATAATATTGAAATTTCTTGTGTTATTTATACATTATTTTAGAAATTTGATTGCCAGCCACTTTGACTGGCCGTGGGCATGATAACTAAGTTATTATTTAATATTTTGTTTATATTAATATAAAATAAGGTGTTCGGGTTAAGGTGCGGCAGAAGGGAGCGCGAGTAAGTTTACAGTTTTTATAGCATTACATTTTGTTGGCCAAAATAAACGGTGCGGTGCAGTAGCAACATAGTGTTTAGTTTTCTGCACATGCTAATATCATCAGATCTTGCATATCTATCAAGGAAGTCCTGGAATTTTGTCAAAACTTTTTCTCTTTATTTAAAAAGCTTTGACAAAATTCCAGGACCACCTTGACAGATATTCAAGATATGTTGATATTAGCATGCGCAGAAAATTAAAGTCTATGTTGCTGCTGGAGAAATATTTAGTTTATTTTGGCCAACAAAATGTAATGCTATAAAAACTGTAAAATTACTCGAACTCCTTCCTGCCGCACCATAAGGAGGATACGTATACCGTGATTTTGGTTGGAAGAACAGTAGAAAAAATTCTAATATGTTTATTTGCAGCCAACATTGATAACATTTCATTTTATTATTTGTGTTATTTTATATTAATTGATAATATCTATCAAAAATGACAGCTACAGATCACATGACTTGATGTATGGATGTATTAAAATTGTTCTAGTAACTTTAGTAACTAACTTCTACTGTTCTTCCTACCAAAATCATACTATATGAATATGCAACATTTTTATCTGGTAGAGCACTATATTACCACAATGTAAGACTAGCAGTGGTGGTATTTGAAACATTGACTTCCCACTGTGAGAGATTCTCATCCTCTCAATATGACAGTGCTGGTGTAATTCCTCTACGGTACTTTCCTCATCTCTACCCCTTAATTTTAGTGGTTGGACTGAATTAACCATAATCAATCAAACATATTATGGAGAATAATTTCCCCATGCCCTTGTCCAGGAATCAAACCTTCTAGATTCTCTTCTTTCTGGGTTAGCGTCAAGCATGCTAAGCCGTTGTTCTAGAGACAATATTCAGCCACCTCCAACATACATTTTCTCCTTTAACTGGTAAGGTTGAAAAATCCAGTATTTATGTTGTGTGAATATATGAAGGTGTGTTTTGGGATTTTACTATAATTCCGTCCCCCGGCTTCACTTCTTTTAAGTGTTTGTCAAAACTGTGCCTCAATATCGCGGTAAATATGAGGAAAATGTGTAATTCTTTGGTGAGTTTTATACTTTTCGTAAAACACAAGCTCGTTTCTGTTTATTTAACCACGTTTAGAGTGAAAAGCTCTCAGAATTTTATAATTGTAATTATCATTTGCCACCCATTTGTTTAGATAAAATTTGTGGAAATTCAATTTAACAAACTACCGTATATCTTCGATTCTATAAAAATTAGGTGCGTCTTAGAATCGATGGCATCTTAGAATTGCAGTTCTTTTCGATTTTTCCCGTGCTTTGCACACAACACCACACTTTTGTTTTACGCCAAAGCCCCATTTCGAAGTTTGACCATTAGCGCATTCTTCAATTCCACTGAAGAATAAAGTAGCGTGGGTGTTTTCACGCGCTTTCCAAATGTTAAGCCACCATTATCTCACTATAATGAAGCTCGCTCAGTGAGAACTAGGAACTTATGGTTTTATCCTCGTAAGAACTATATATAAGAAGTTGTGTTGTGTTTTGTTTAAAATTTTGTCAAAAAGATTGCACCACAATGCCGCATTGAAATAAAAAGTTATTGTGTATGCAGAAAAACATGTAAATATAGATGCAGGTCGACATTTTGAAATTAGTGGAGTAAATGTTCGTCATTGGAGAAATGATCGCAAATCCATATGTTCATGCAAAGCAACAACCAAGTGCTTTATAAGGCTCAAAAAGGAATATTCCTATAAGTTGAATTAGTTGTTGTACTTTTGTAACAGAGACACGCGCAAGAAGATTACCCATCACTCTACAAGCCATATAATTAAAAGCCGGAGAAATTGCCAAGTCCCTTGGAATAGAGGATATGAATTTTAAAGACAGTCACGGCTGGTGTGATAGACTCATGCGTCGTAGCAGATTTCCGTTAAGGCGCCAAACATCTATATATTGAAAATTACCTGTAGACTTTCAACAAAAGTTGATCAACTTTCAGCGACATGTTATAAATTTAAGGGGGTGGGAGGGGTAAAAACTATGATTTTAGTAAAATTGGAAATGCTAATGAAACGCTGGTCTACTATGATATGGCTTGGAATTACACAGTCAACGTTAAAGGGGCAAGAGAAGTCAAGATTATAAGCACAGGCTACAAAAAGCTGCATATTACTGTGATGCTTTGCATCACTGCTGATGGCCAAAAGCTATCACCATATTTAATTTTAAATCTAAAAACCATACCGAAGAATGAAAATTTCCCCAAAGATGTTATTGTGTATGCACAAAAAAATGGTTGGATGAGGGCAGAGCTTATGGATGACTGGCTTGTGATGCTATCTGGAAAATATGTCCTGGAATTCTTCGTAACCCACCTGGCATGATAGTACTTGATGGATTTCGTGGCCATTTGACCTAAAAGTTCAAAAATAAAATCATACTAAAAGGTAGTGACTTGATTGTGATTCCTGGTGGCATGATTAGCCAACTGCAACCCCTCAACGTTTCAGTCAACCAACCATTTAAGGATTACTTGAGAAAGAAATATGAATCCTGGCTGTTGACTGACAACCTTCTGCCTACACCTTCCAGAAAAATAAAGAAAGCACTAGCATCAAAATCGGCCGAATGGGTATCAACAGCTTGGAAGCTAATCCCAGAAAGAATAGTGCAGCATTCATTTAAGAAATGTTGCATCAGCAATGCTTTCGTTGGTTCAGAAGACTAGGTATTATAGGAGAATTACGTTAAAGATGGCTCAGAAGAATCAGATTCTTGGGCCAGTTTCATAGTCATATTTAGTACGCCTCAAGTGCAGCGCTACACTAAGTTCATGACGACACTTACCTAAACCAGAATGGAATTTGGCCAGTTTCCTATGCGAGAACGGCCCATTACATTCGAGTTTAGGTAGGTGTCGTCTTGTATTTAGTGTAGCGCCGCACTTGAGGCGTACTAAACTTGACTATGAAACTGGCCCTAATGATGAAGTAGACACTGATGTTGATTCAGATTCATATATCAACAACTCAGAAGAATCATACTGGTATTGATTCTAAAGGAAGTGATACCACCTACTGATAAATAAGGTACCCCTGTATTGTGTTGTTAGTAAATTGAATTCTCTAGTAAAAATATTTCTTAGATATAAGATAGCTTTTTTTCTGTTGGTGGTAATAGAAAATTCGAAAATATATGCTATATTGTAATTTATGAGTAAGAAGTATTTCATTTAAGAAATATCTTGAACACATGTTTTGGAATTTGAAAGAGGACAGAGCTTATTTACCTTTAAGTCATGTGACATGCTATTTTGTGAAATGAACTATAAAATCCACTTGAGGCCTTTTTTTTCTTCTGTCCATTTTGTGGTGTTACATTTGGACCCAAACATGTTATCTATGAAAGTTTGACTGGCAGGGTTGGCTGCATTGTGAATATGCCTGGTATCCAAAAGTCCATTGCTCAATATCTACTGACTGTTTCAAGAATGGTTTTCAACAGTATAACAAACTTCCTTGGTGGCGTAGTTAGCTAATGTGCTAGTTTCATGTTGATCTAGACTGCCGAGGGTGGTAGATCGAGGTTTGAATCTAGGTCTGGTAAACTGGGGGTGGTTTTCATTAAATGGTGTTCCACTCTCCCGCCAGAGGGTGGTAGATCGAGGTTTGAATCTATGTCTGGTAAACTGGGGGTGGTTTTCATTAAATGGTGTTCCACTCTCCCGCCTCGCAAATGCAGGATTTTGTCCTCTAAATTCAACCTTCACAATTCCTAACCCAGTATTGTAATTAGTACTTAAGCATATAACCCGAACAGATAGTAAGACACAGTTATAAATAAAACACAACAATAATGCAACATGATTTTACATTCTTATTTAAGGTCCAACTATTACGGAAATATTTTTATAGATTAAATGTGTAAATATGACAATTATTACAATAATATTATTAAATATATTTCTTTATTCCTTAGGTTGACATTGGAGAGGACACTAAAAAAGACTTAGCTCGTTCAAGAAAAGATTTCCTTATTCGACATCACTTAGAACGAACAACCGGCGCAGGTAAATAGGTGTTATCAATTTATTTTAATATTCAATTTCATCCGGGAGTTGTTTTTGACAAGAAAACAAAGGCTCGACTGAATGTTAATCCAAAACTGTATCACTTTTTACTCGCCCCCTCCCCCCTCCCCCCCTATCACAATTCTTTGATCAATCCCACAAAAATGAATTTAATGAGTCAATACATATTTATTGGCCTTGAGGCTGTGACAAACCTCTTTGGAATTATTTTTAGCATTTCAGATTTTTGAGTCAAAAATTTGTGAAAATACGAAATTATTTATTGTTTTACAAATATAATTTAAAAAAAATGTTTGTAGATGAATTTTTGAAATATTGAGCAGATTATTAATATAATAAACTTCACAGTGGATAAAAAGTGTAATTTATATTAATATCAATACATATTTTCAACTATTGGCTACTTACTTTAAGGCAAATAGAAAATGTTAATTTTATGTAACAAGACTATCAGTATTACTTTTTCTAACATTTTCTTTACATGAAATCCAACTTATTTTTTGTTTGACCCACTAACAAATATCAAAAGGACTAAAAAAGAAGGATAATTTTAAGGAAATACACTTAAATTCCTCTATAGAGTATCTTATGTGGAAAACCTCACAATGCATCCAGCTGAGATTTGAACTAAATCTCAACCTCTTGGGTTCAACCTGAGCATGTCATTTGAACACACTCTGAGCTAATAGTGTAAACCTAGTATTGGAATTAAAAATAAATTATTAAAAAACATTTCAAATAATTAGAGATAAATGTATATGTAATGTATCTCCCAAAACTTCTCATTTGATAGGATTAATTTTGCCACATATACAAGATCCAGTTATTCGGCCTAACAAAATATACACGTTGTCTGTTTAAGTTGAGGACAGCGAAATATTAAAAAAAAATGCATTCAAGAAAAAAATGTTTCATTACAAATTGCTTGGTTTAGAGACGCTGACAAAATGTCAATATATTTTTTATTTAGTGGATGTCTTCAAGGTCATCTTAAAGTCAACTATTGTTTTTCCAAATGGGAACCTGTATTTTTTACTGCAGAATCGTATTCTATGAAAGATATCAAGCAAATTTTGTCTTAAACACTTCTTTACCCGAGGTCACAGACAAGGAAACAAGAGATGCACAACCGCTAGGTTAAACGTGTTGCACTCCTTTTCAAAGATTTACTCCTTCGACGTTGGGATCGCTAGGTGAGGTCCCCAGTGACTACAGTGCAAACAAGTGAGCATTTTTAAACGACTCACTTTAGCCTCAAATTTACTAGAGGGAAGATACAAAATATTGGCTCCTCGAGTCAACCAGTCGGCTATCAGCGAGAAAGCTTCAGGTAGCGACCTTCCCCGTCGCTCAACCCTTCCCCCCTCCTTCCTCAACTGGTCTCTAAGTACCCTAATCCTACCATACAAGTGAGTTTACTCTGACCTCACATTAAAGAAAACTTAGAACACAATGGTCCTTTTTTATTCATTCAAGGGACTTGTTGTCAACTGCAAATATAATTGTTAAAGAGAGGACTGAGAAGCATTGCAGACATTTAGAAATCGTAATTTATTTATGAAGGGGTTAGATATACTTTAATGTTGTTTTCACCAAAATGAAGGTGAAAATTCTGACCAGTTAAAAAGTTTAAATTTTGATTCTAAAGCTGTTTTTTAGTTTGTGATATATAGTATCTTTATATAGAACCGCACAAAACAATCCCTCAAATTGTGACCTCATCAAAACATAACTTTATTTAATAGAGGAAGGCTAGATATAGGTTTTGAATCTTTTGCTTTAATCTTAGAAGTACACATTTCCTACATAAAGTGTCATTTTTAAAAAACTTTAAACTCAAAATTCAAACTTTCTAACGAGTCAAAGTAACCTTATAATTTTTGCCAACATTTTGCTGAAAACTATGTTTAAAAATATCAAACCACTTCTTAAATAATCTGGGATTACTAAAAGTCTGCACGCATCTTAATGTTCTCCCATGTAGCATCCTTAACAACTTTTAATATCCTTAACTGGGATAGTATTTAAACATATCTTTGATAAATCACATTTTTACTGAAAATAAGATATTAATTGTTTTAAATCCATACATGTAAGTGTTTGTAAACCATCATTTTTGTAATTTTTTGCGTACAACCCGAACGGGTAGTAAGACGCGGTGCTAATAATAATAATAATTGTAATTTTTCTATAAAATGTATTAAACATAATTTTCTAACAACAATATGCCAGTACAGGGGTGGCTCAAGGGTCGTGCAAACTGGGCAGTAGTATAGTATGACCAGTTTGAGGGGGCATCAGACAGAGCTAGACTTAACCTAACCAGGGGCATTGCACAAAATATATTTGGGGGGG
>CABFOW010000553.1:110263-140830 GCA_902141385.1 Timema californicum
GCACAGTACAATATTTGTTGTGTCCTCCCCCCTCTATCCGCCCAAAAGAAAAACTACCCTTCCTAAGCTTGGCCTGGTGTGAGTATTCTGGTGATCCCACTTGTTTATCTTGTGACCTTTGTGTTTAAGAAGAAATGAGTAAACTCAGACCTGCCTCAGTGGCGTAGTTGGCCAACGTGCTAGTTATGTTGAGCTCGACTGCCGAGGATGGGGAGATCGAGGTTCGAATCACCGTCGAGTGAACTGGGGAGAGGTTTTTTTCCTAAATGGTTTTCCACTCTCCCTCCACTCAAATGTGGGTTCACTTCCTCTAAATTCAACCTTCCCAGTTCCTAATCCATTAGCGTAATTAGTACTTAAGCGTATAACCCAAACGGGTAGTAAGACACAGGGCTAAAAGAAAAAAAAAAGTAAACTCAGAGGAAAAACCTCTATTAAAGATGATTGGTTGGACAGTACAGTGTTTAAATATTGGCTATGGTTACTAAAAGTGGATTGTGATAAAAGTAAAGTAAAGTTCTTTGTGTAAAACTAACTTTGATTTAAGTAACATGGCAATATCTTCAATCCGAGCTCATGCCAAGGGAAAGAATCATGTTGACAGTGAAATCTGCTAGTTGGGAGCAAAAATAGATGGGACTTGGTCCCTACAGCCAAAAATGCAGTGCCATCTGTAGGCCTACATGAAGATGTACATTTTAGTGCTAGTTACCATGAAGTAGTTTTGAAACCTGAAGCTAGACCTAGTTGTTCTATTCAGAGCTTCCTTGTCAAAGATAAAGTTTCTCGTGCTGACATATTGTGGGCTATTAATCAAGTAATGACACATTCTTCTGCTAGAAGTTTTTCTACTTGTAGTGATCTTTTTAAAGTAATGTTTTCTGATAGAGGTATTGCCTAGAAATTTCAAATGCATAAAGATAAACTTGGATATGTCATCGTGTATGGAGTAAGTCCTTTTTTTTTTTCGAAAGTTAGCTTGCGAATATGGTTAAGCAATGCTCATTATACTGTATTTCATTTGATGAGAGCATAAATACTGTGGCTCAGAAGACCCAGATGGATGTTGTTCGCTTCTGGAATGAAAATTAAATTTGTACAAGATATTTAACATCTTACTTTTTAGGTCATTCAACAACTTAAGGTATATTAATAAACTTTATATCCCTACTAAAAGAAGAGGGCTTGGATCTTAAAAAAACAGTTCAAGTTTCCATGGATGGACCAAATATAAACCTCAAATTTTTAAGTGAGCTCAAAAGTTACTTGAAGGAAGATTCTCCACAAGATCCTGAGTTACTGGAATTTGGAACTTGTTCCTTAGACATTGTCCATGGTACTTACAAAACAGCACATGTTAACTCTAGTTGAACTATTAACCAATTTTTGTGCTCACTATATTATTTATTTAAATATTTTACAACAAGACTTGCAGACTATCAAAGAATAACAGGATCATCTCTTTTCTCGATTAAGTTTGGTTCTATTAGATGGGTAGAAAACCCAAGGGTGTTAGAGAGAGCAATGTCAATGCTGCCATATCTAAAACAGTATTTTTTATTATAACAAGCATCCTCCAAAATCTGATCATTTTCAAACATCAAGAAATTTTTGTGAAGGATAAAATTCTGACATCAAAGTTGGGATTCATGGTGTCAGTTTCACTTGAGTTGGAGCAATTTCTCACCGAATATCAGAGCAATCAACCTCTATTGCCATTTATGTTTGCAGATCTAAACACCCTGGTACTGCTAAATAAGTGAGTAACAATGGAATTGAGTTTTCAGTATCTTCCCCAGTTCTTCATCGAATCATGCTGGGTTGCTAGTAATTTGATATTTAATTCAAACCTCAGTAGCTTGCAGCATTTCCTGTCTTATATTACTAAAGTAGGAGATATGGCAAAAATTGGGAGCCCCATTATAAAAGACTAAGTTGAGACCCTTAAAGTGCTCCTCTATTTTAAAACGAATGTATATTTCCACAGTATATAGTCATTTACCTCTGACGTCACAACTTAGTTTTTATGCTGGGCTTACTATATTAACTTCTCACATTAAACTCACTAAACAGAGTATTGAGTTTTTACACTGTGCTTAATAAACTAACTTCTTACATTGAGTGCACTATATATCGTATTGAGTGATTCTAACCACAACAAGAAGTGGCCGGTCTCTGAATCAATCTTTGGATCTCAACGTGATTCCTGTGACTATTAAACTGCACTTTCATACTATGTGGCATTCCTAGATATTTAATTAACAATTAACTTTTGCTAAATCTAAAATTTTACATTAAATTTTTGATGAAAGTAATTTTAGTGTTAGTGCTTGAAAGGCTACAATCCAAATATATTATATTTTTGGCCTATCTAAATCATTTGGTACTGAAAATTTAACTAATATATCTCACAACTTTATCCTCAACAATTAAGGCTTCTATAGTCATTAATCTCCATTGCTTTCTTTTACTTTAAACTTTAACCAAAGATAGTTCCAATAAACATACAAATTCTCTGATTTAAGTACACTTATGTCACTAAACTCAAAAGGCTATCTACTACAATTATCTTAAAACGCTTTCAGGAACAATAACATCATCCTATGAATCTACTACTCAGTGACTTAAGGGTAGAATATAAATGAATCCCATCTGAGATCGAACTAAGGGCTCCATCATGTATAACACTATCATCAATAATAACAACATAACAGTTCAACTTAAGTTTTTCAGAATTTATAAATAATGACACACACTTAAAAAAGTATAACCAGACTGTACTTAGCTTTAAAAATGCAATTAACTCTGAAACAATAAACAATAAAACACAAACAAAACACAAATGAAATAATACATATTAAACTAATTGTTGACTATGAAGTCAATCCTTCGATAAGTATTTTCTGGGTCGTAAAAGATAATTGTGGGCTGGTGATGCAGTGACTGTCTGATCACTGTTCTTGGGTCGTCACTTTGTGGGTGTTCTTGTTTATGTTGGCTGGCTGGTTGGCGATGTCTTACAACGATCTGACCGCCGGACTGGCAGATTTGCTTTTTGAGGATTACTGTTACCTTTCCTGGCCATCCTTAGGGCCTGTACAACTCTCCTCTCTCGACGCTTGGGGCTGAAGGAATATCTATACATGTACAACTTATCCTGTTCACATAGACTATGACTGGCCTATATAGAAATTGCATCTTGACCACCTAATGGACTAATAACCTCAATTGTGGGAAATTAGCCCTAATAGCAAGTTTTGAATTTTTTGGCTTGCTTCAACTTAAAAACTGGATTTGATAGATACACTAAATCACCGACATGATAGTTTATTGATTTTGATTTTTTTATCATACTGCTTAGCTTGTTGCAAAAATTCATCATCATTCTTTTGTTCCATTGTCTTCCACACTACTTGTAATCTAGTTGATAGGTCAATTATGTGTTCGTTACTAATGTCTGCTGCTATTATTACACTGTCAAAGGGAGTATTCAAATTGTGTCTATACACTACTTTGTGAGGTGATATTTTTAAGCGCATGCTCATTTTTGAACTGTATCCAGAAACACTGTAAGTTAAATAACCGTTCCACTTGTGACTAGTGTTGACATAATTACTCAGCATCTTTGGACGGTACAATCAACACGCTCGGCCCTACCATTTCCCTTGGGGTGATCAGGGGGGATTTTAAGCTTGTTTATCTTCAAAAACTTGCATACATAAACCATTGGTTCAGATATGAAGTCAGTCCCCTGTTCGGATATAAAAGAAATTGGGGTGCTATACTTTCACCTACTTGAGCAGAACTGCTCTCGCCACAGTCATTGCATACTTGTCTGATGTTACCAAATATCTAGAAAAGTGATTCAGAATCTTCACAATGTATTTATTTCCTTGCTCGGATTTTTGTCCAGAACAACTCGTTCAAAGGAGTAAGTCGTTGCAGGTAACTTGACTAATTTTACTCCCTTGGTATTTAAGGTCATTCTTTATTTACAGCTATTACAGCTCAAAATATACTCATCTACATACATGCATCAGGTATTCATCCCTGGAGAGATTTTATTCATCTTCGATCAACAGTATGGCTACCCGGGCATTTTCTACAGAGCATAATGGAGTTGGGACCTCCGAGTTCACATCTGCAATAGTCCATGTGGTTTCCTTTTCTGTAACTTTATTTTGTCCTTAACTTTAATGTTACAAGTGTAGTTTCTATTTTCCTACATTGATTGTCACGGAGTGTTTCTTCAAGTAGTAAGCGGTCTAGGGGTAAGGTGTCAGACTTCTATGCTGGCGGCCGGGGTTCAATCCTCGGTCATGGCACAGATTTATCTGATTACCAAACCCTATCACAATCACCCTACCATTACACATTAGCGTAAGTGCGTATAACCCGAACGGGTAGTAAGACTTGGTGCTAATAATAATAATTATTATTATTATAATAATAATAATAATAATTCAAGTAGTAGAATCCTAAGATGCCTGTGTACCGTGAATTATTGCTATCCACTACCTGGATTCGAACAGGGTATTCTTCTCTACCCGTACTCATTTCTACGGTTTTTTCATCAAGGTTTGGTACAATTCAACCTGACAAACCCGGAAATCCCATATTTCAGCGGGGAGATGCCTTGAACTCCTACAGCATTGCAACACATTAGGGTACACTACACTCTGGTGTCCAAAAGAAGCTTACATTCTCGATGTTTATAGTAAAATGTAACATCAGCTCTTTAACAATATCTTCATTGTCTGTAAACACAGATGGAACATACCTTAGTGCAGACCGTGGCTCGTGGCTAACCCAACCCCTTTCATGTTTGGGCATGGCATGCGATCCCTGGGTCCCTTATACTTACAACTGCATTTGTTAGCATCGTGTCCTTATGTACCACAGCTAAAATGATGTCCTTTGGGTCTCGACATCCTTGACGTTCTGGTGGTCTCCAACGGTCTCAGAATCCTCGTGCACCTCCTGGTTACATGCCCATAGCTTGAAGACTTAAAACACTGCGTTTTCTTCCTAGTGGAAAACACTCCCCAAAGAGATGTACCGTTTACATCCTGTGGTCTCCAATTGGCCTCAATCATGGCCACAGCAGCCTGTAATGCCTCTCTTAAGGTCTTCGGCTTAGCCAATTACGTCAGCCATACTAACTCACATGTCAAGCCATTTAAGAAGGCATCTAAAGCTTAATGATCAGGTTCAAACTTCACTGCTTAGTTACTTACAGCATTGTCGCCTAATTCATATGTATGCGGTCAACAAACTTCTCCACGTTCTCACCTTTACGGAATTTGACACTGGTCAGCTGCTCATGATAAAACTTATTTATATTTATCCTTTTAAAACGACTGATGAGCTACTGCTCTAACTCTAGGAGATAGTTGGTTTCACTACAAGTAGTACTGGCTAGCACTAAGTCTAGCACTTAACCTGTCAAATGCAACTTAAGTCACTGCAAGACATTCAGTGTCACCCCATCCTGATACTTTTGCTGCTTGTTCTATCTTTGTAAAGAAAATACCACAATACTATTCTCAGAATGGCCATTAAATAGAGGGATGGTTGGAATTATGGCAAAGTTCCTAATATTACCATGAGGAAATGTGTCGGTCCTGATTAGTTTAGTGTTCTTGACCTGATTGCGACCGAACTGCTCATTCTGTCTTAAGCTTGTCTAACTGCGTGACTAGTCAGTCCAAAGCTGACTGTATGTCAGTCTTGACACCGTGAACTAAGATTGAAGTCATACTGAATCATGTATGGATCCTACCTTACAGATGACCAATCCTTTTCCTGGCTGCACGTGGTGATTCTTGACCTTCTCCTGGCTGGTCCTGGAGGCATGTTGTGACAGTTGCTAGTACTCCTGTTAACGTAATCTCGCTACGCTCATGTATTTGCACCCAAAATTGTCCTACATTTCTGTGACTGTGTCCTACACTTTGTTCCATGATGTAAATCTACTAATTTGAGTTTGGGTTCTACACTTAGAACCAAAATCATCATACACCAAAATTTTGATTATAACCACTCTTCTCACACTATTATGTGACTGTCACCCTCTTGTGACTCCCACATGGAATGGTTTGGAGGGTAAAGAGGTGGATTAGTCACAGTATGACACGTACTGTGGGGTTTTAACAGTGTTTTATTGAGAGAATGATGGAATTTACAGTTGATAGGAAAGGTGTTAGGTTACAGATAGGAAGAGACATGGAGGTGTCGTGAGCAAGAAGTGCCCAACTAGACCTAGTTTTTTATTAGTTTGCATTAGGTAAACCCAGCCATTCAACCCAATTGCATCATGCTTGCATTAGGTCAACCCAGTCATTCAACCCAATTGAATCATGCTTGCATTAGGTCAACCCAGTCATTCAACCCAATTGAATCATGCTTGCATTAGGTCAACCCAGTCATTCAACCCAATTGAATCATGCTTGCATTAGGTCAACCCAGTCATTCAACCCAATTGCATCATGCTTGCCCCAGAACATAACCAGTGCTGTCGGTACTGCTGTTCGTTAAGCGGTCTCTGAGGTGGTCCCAACTGGTCTCGAACAACAGGATCCTGCATCACACCTTGAATCACCAAACTAACTTAGCAGCTGCCAGCGGACCCCTTCCTGTTTCCTCGTGCCATCTTGGCCCTCGGGTCTCTTCCTGCGATTCTCTCAATCACCTGCACCAATAAGTGAGCTTGAACCCTCATCCAAAAGATGTTTAGGTCTGCTAATAAGCGAGTATCAATGGAATTGAGTTTTCAGTATCTTCCCCAGTTCTTCATCGAATCATGCTGGGTTGCTAGTAATTTGATATTTAATTCACACCTCAGTAACTTGCAGCACTTCCCGTCTTATATTACTAAACTAGGAGATATGGCAAAAATAGGGAGCACCATTCTAAAAGAATAAATTGAGAGCCTTATTTTAGTTTATTTACTCATCAATTTATGTTAAAAATATTAATTCAGCCTTGAAACATTTTACGATAAAATAATCTTATAGTATGCAAATCATTAACTATAATTTACTAATGTGTGTATAAATATATATATATTTAAATAATACTACACTCAGAATCCTCACCCATTAACCATATAGCTACACTTAGAAAGATTTCTCCACTATTATGTTGTTAAAACTATCTACAAACCTATGGATTACAATGTAATATTCTAAATATTCAATCAATTATGTGTGTTCACTATAAATAAAATAAATGTTATCTAGCAGTTTTATTTGTGTTGTGTTTTTCTTTATTTTATTTTTTATTTGCATTGTTTTGGTTTACCAGTTGAAACTCTGAGGGAAAAACAAGTCAATATAAACAAATTAATTCATTATACTGTATATGAACTTACATTTTTAAGTAAGTATTTAAATCTATGTATCCACTCTATTTGCTTCTTTAAATTGCTGTCATACATAAATTATCCTTAAAGAGCTCCAACTAAGTGAAGGCTGGAAACGAAAGCAATCCCTTGTTTGCATGACTGTGGTATCTCCTCCTGTGGTTTTTTCAGCTGTTGGGGTGGGTAGCGGAAAGACTGGTTTGGGCCGGGGGCGTCCACTGGCCCGACTCCCCGCGAGAACACGTACGTTATGTCACGCTTCACTGCCTGCAGCATTCAGCCTTCTCCCATGTTTATATTGAAACACAGCCGACACAATTCGATCTGACAATACCCTTTTCTCGATCCTTAGGCAAACTTTGGAAAAATGCAAAGGAATATTTTTATTATAAGCTTTATTCTGAGCTTTAACAACATGTAAAAATAAATTAAACATATCCCATTGATGTTTTGTAGTGTCTTTTAATATATTTTTTTAGTTAGTAAAATTAATATAATACAAATCGTCAAATATCTTCAAAATTTTAATTCAGTACAATATATTTGTTGATGGAACACTTAGAAAAAAAAGTATAACACTCACATAATTCTTCTTGGTAAACTATTACTAGTTACAGCAACTATAGACTAGGAAATAAATTAATATTTACTCAGACTTAAATTAAACAGGACTGTATAAAATAAAATATGTTTCTACCTTCATAATTTTATACATAATTAAAACCAATTGATTTATTGTTTTTAAGAATGATAAAATAACTTATATTTTATTTTAAAATAGCTTATGACAATCTTTTTTAATATTCCATATTAGGAAAGATCGAATCGGGTTTGTTCCAATCTAAACAGAGCCTTACTCACAATCACTGCCTGCTTTTATATATATTTTTAAAGCATACTGGCTTTCAGCCTTGATCCTTTCAATTTGGAATTGTTGACGGATATAATATGCCCCCATTAAAATGTAACAGGAAAAAAAAATGGAGGAATTAAGGAATCCCAGTTATCTTATGAAACCATGGCTCGATAATAGTTAAATACAAAGAAAGAAAATATTAAGTCAATACTCATTTTGCATATATATATTTATTTGTATCTTAAAAACACTTGCATCTAATTGAGTGGTTGATTATTGTGTCTAAAATATCAGGTATTTCCATACTTCTTAGAAAATTTAAAATTTGTACACAGAACGATTATCAACCGACAATGTTCAACCCATGTCTTCATTCAGACGGTGACCTGGCGGTCTAGGGGTAAGGTGTCAGACTTCTATGCTGGCGGCCGGGGTTCAATCCCAGGTCCCGGCAAAGATTTATCTGATTACCAAACCCTTCCTTCAC
The DNA here is from genome assembly GCA_902141385.1 of Timema californicum. Classification (NCBI taxonomy): domain Eukaryota; kingdom Metazoa; phylum Arthropoda; class Insecta; order Phasmatodea; family Timematidae; genus Timema; species Timema californicum. Next base: position 118,970 of record CABFOW010000553.1, read on the forward strand.
CTCTGACAAGACATCTTGTGAATGTGAGGAATGCCAGGTCTCCACCGTGGTTCGGATTCCACGTTAAACTGTAGGTCCTTCATTTCATCTCACAATCACCCTACCATTACACATTAGCGTAAGTGCGTATAACCCGAACGGGTAGTAAGACGCGGTGCTAATAATAATAATAATTCATTCAGACGATGCAAGTAAAATCATTCATCTAGCTAGGTGAATGCAACTGACAGAAATATTCATAAGTCATCAATTTTCTATTACAGTATAAAAAAAACACTAACACATATGCTTATTCAAGTGGACACTTTTTAGATAGATTGATTATGTAAATAAAAAAAAGATGTTTCATAGCGCCAATAAATATTTTCTTACACACACCAGTTTGACGATATTTTAATAAGACATGGAATTTAGGAATGTTATATATTCCTACTAACAACGTTATTAATCTAACTATATTTAATTTTTTCCATTTACATATTTAAATAAAAAAAAAATCAGGTTTAACAGAACAAAATTGTACAATTCCAAACTTTTTGTTTACAAACACATTCAATATCATAGTCTTAAACATTTTGCCTTCATAATTTGCTGTATGCACTGTTATAAGTTGTTAAATTTTCAAGTTTCACTAAAAATCAATTTCAAGATTTTTCTTTTCTTTTTAATATGCTTAGTATATAATTAAAATAGGCTAGTAGCCTCCACACAGCTCAAACTTAGAGCCCATCTATATCATAATCCTCTAGTCACTCAAAAATCCAAGTTTCCCAAACCTATATACCATTAGGCCTTGGTTTCAATCATAAGAACCTGTTAGTATGTGTAGATGAGTTATTCTTATTTATCTGATGTAAAAATCATTGGTGATTGGGACTTTCACTATAGTGATTTTTATAATCATTTTAACTATATGAGCATAATTTGACCCATTTCTCTGGCCATCAATTTTAAATCGATGTACCTTGAATGTTCGATAATTCATGACTAAAATTTTTTCTGTAAAACTTCGAGTTTTATAAGCACTATTATTAATAGCATGCATTAATTATATATCCACCTATAATTTGGCTGAAACATTTTTAATTTTTGTAATATATTTCACATTTTCTATCATGTCATAAACAAGATGATATAAGAAATGTAACAACTAATCAGCTATTTTATAGCATTGTTTGCAGTTTTATTTAAAGATTATATTCATACTTTCAATAAAGTAAGGTACCATTCTAGACCCATCTAAAGGTCACCAGGCTTTTCAGACTTAATTTTCTTTGACGTTTCCTCTAGAAGTGTAATTATAACACAGGTTGTTTGAGAAGTTTGGGGTTCTTATGCTACAGAACTGTAAGATAATGCAGAGTATCTATTTGGGGAATAGTTTCAAATAATGAAACCACAAAGTAACTCGTTTGGATATCAATTAAAATGTAAATACATGTATTCCACTTACGTAATGTAAAGGTACATGAAATGTGAATTGTATAGGGTAAAGCCTTTTGAGAGCGTAAGCGTTGTTTATCAATAATTTTAGAATAAATAAAATATTGTAGACCTTTGAGAATTATGAGTAGTAAAATGGAATATCGAGATTTTTAATCTTTATTATAATCATAATTATTACATTTTAATTATAAAAGTAATAAAAATGGTAAAAACCAAATATGTTTTTCTATGTGCACGATTTAACTACCAGTTTTGGCTATATGCAGAAAAACAGTTGAAATCATTCTTGGAAACTTTATTTAGTCAACACTTCTGAATTGTTATAACAAATTATACACTCACGTGGATATTTGAAAGTAATAATAATCATATATACTACTATATCTACACCTCCATAAAAAAAAAGTTGATCGGGGAAAAGTAAACTTGTTAGAGAAGTGAATTTTGCGTGACATAAAAATGATTGACTGTGCCACTTTAGGGACACGTATATTAGATTAATCAGCCTTGGCTTAGGGCACTACCATATAATAAACGGTATACCTTTCAGGTGTTTAACAACAGATAGATTGTTTCTAAAGCACATATTATATATAAATTAGGTTGTTATCCATATTGATATTTTTTTTAAACTTACTGAATAAACCACTTATAAAATTTGAGGTAGTACTTTTTGGCTATATTGTCATGTTGTGATCCTAAAAATATAGATTCCTTTGTTTTTTTTTAGCTGCACTTTTATAGTAAGTTAATTGATTAAAAAATGGCTGGGTGTACTAAAGGTGCTATTTTCTTAATTATTATTCCCTAATAATAATAATTTTGCCCGCCTTTAAAATTGACCTTCTTCAGCCATTTTTCCAAATTTAAATAAAGTACGTTAAATTACTCCTAGACAGTAGGCCTAATTTTAGGCCACTCTATTTTAAACAAAATAATTTTGTATTCTTCTTTATAAAGCGTTTGGATCTTATTATTGTAACTAAGCATAATTACATAAAATATATTGATGTCTGGACTATATGTTGTTTTTTTTCCATTTAGTAGATAGTTTGATAAATATGTGATCATTTCACTTTATGACTTAAATAAACCTCTTGAAAATAATAAACTAAGTTTATAATCTGACTGGCATTTACAAAGATATCATTTACGCCTAGGTCAACCTGTATTACTATTGACATTTTGAATAAGCTACCCAACTTCACAATTAATAATAATGAGTTAGTGTGTAGTAAACGTGACATGAGGAATTAAAACACGGCATTTACTTCAAAAAACAAATTTAAAAACACCTTTTGGGGGACAGAGGAGAGAGAAGTATTCACCATTTAGGCGTTTTAACTCGAATAGGATACTTACATGGAACAAAAAATTGTTTATTACAAACTCTGGTATATATATGTTTAAAACATTTTGTAGTATGTGCTATAGTAATATTTTATTTTATTTAAAGGTTTACCTGTGCATGATTATTTAATGAAAGAAAGGCTTATAAACTAACAACGTTAACAATTAAAACTTTCAGTAAGAGAAAAAACAAACATTATTAGCGAATTTAAAAACACACAAAGAGCAACTTTTTTTAAATTAAATTTTAATATTATATTTTATGTATATATAGCCAGGCACATTGGTTTGTTTATTTTTGATTAATTCTTTAGGTGTAGATTATTTTATTTCTCCAAGTTTTTGTTTGAAATGACTCATATTTTGGTTTTTTAGTACATATTTTACGTTTTTTTTTACTTGTTGACATTCTTTTAAAAAAAATCTTATTTTTTTGTCATTGAAGCTCATAGACCCCAATTTTTGTTTGTTTCTTCGATTCTAAGTATTTTAATTAGTGCTGATGGTCCGCAAAGAATAAGCATAGGTGGACATGCTTGTGTTAGTCCATAAGTAAATTTCAAAAAATTCCACCTGAGCTTCATAAAAATATTCACAATTCCTACTCGCATACGTCGGCTCTTTAGAGAATGTATTATTTGTATAAAAATTACTGTGAACAACACATCATTTGGCAAGGTTAATAAGTTTAAATATTTAGGAACAATTTTAACTATCAATAATAATATTATAGTAAAAATTAGTAAAATAATACAATCAGGAAATGCATACTATTACTCGGTCACTAAGTTGTTGACATCTTGCCTGCTTTCAAGGAATGTAAAAGTCATAATATACAAAACAAAAATTTTACCAGTTCTTCTTTATGGGTTTGAAATGTGAGCTCTTACCTTACATGACAAAAATAAATTTAGGGTGTTCGAAAACAAGGTATTTGGTAAGATATAGGATCCAAAAATGGATGATGCTAATGGGAGTGAAGGAGGTTATATAATGATAAATACCTTGTTTTCATCACAAGATATTGTTAGGTTAATCACGTCTCATGGATTATAGTGGGAAGGACATGCAGCGTAAATGGAATATTCTAGAACCTTGTTCAGGGTTATGACTGCCAAACCCAATGGGAAGAGACCATTAGGAAGGCCCAGACGCAGATGGGAAGATGACAATAGAATAGGCCTTAAAGAGATAGGGTTCAATGAGGTGGACTGAATAGAACTAGCTCATGATAGGAATAGGTTGTAAAGAGGGGGACAGTATAAAACCAGCTCAAGATAGAGGAAGGTGTCATACTTTTGTACATGCGGCAACGAATTTTTGAGTTCCTGATGTTATAGAGTAGGTAATTAATAAAGAGTTTATGTTACTCATTAGTTACAATTCCTGACACCAAGGGCGGGTGCTTTATATAAATTATGCATAATATTACTATTTCTTGCGTGTTCTTTTATTTAAATTCAACAGTGTGTGTACAATTGGTGAATATCCACTGCACCACAGAGTCAATTAATGTTTTCAGTGTGTACAATTGGTGAATATCCAATGCACCACATATTCAATTAATGTTATCAGATATATATATATATTTTATAAGGGTATTTTATTTCTGTATCAGATATTGGTTAACATTGTTTAATTTATAATAACTTTTGACAGTTTTCAAATTTGTCTCATCATACTCAAGTTAACAAAATTAATAAAGATCTGTATCACTTACAGGCTTGGATCCAAACAAACTGATCTAAATTATTTAAAACACCACAAATAAAGAATACAGGTGCAAGGAACCTCTCAATATACTTATATTATACACTTAGAAAGAAACTCTTTGTTTCACTTTACAATTTAAGCATTGTAGGCAAAACCGGATGCTAAGTTGTATTTCCTATATGTGCTACTTTCACAATCGGCAAACATTATAACGTCAGTACTGTAATTTGTAACGTTTTATTATTTATTTTATACACTTTTATTGATTATTTTAACTACAAATAACTATTCAAATTAATGCTAAATACTAATGAGTAGACTTTAAATCAAGGTGCAACTTTAGATACAAAATAATAACAATTTTGGTGTCAAAAATAGAACACATAAGCTTGATTAAATTAAGTGCTGAATTTTAAATTGTAATAAAGTAGGGTATTAATTATTGAAATTGAAGAACCCTAAGACACCCTTCATTAGGACTATCTTACCACAATGGTGAGTATCTGGTCGTTTCTTGTTCTGAACAGAAACTTCAAGGGAACCATTAGCAGGCAGTAAGAAAGTAACTTGGATCTTATTATCTCTAGAAGTATAAGTGCATTGTAGAATATGATCCCATCAATACAAAACCAATTCATAGCTAAAAATCATTTACTGGTATATATGTTCAAAAAAATACTCTTTGTCAAAATAATAAATAGCTTAAGATTTTACGATAATGGTTTAAAACATCATTCACAAACATTAACATTAATATATGCTCAATACATATTTATTTAGGTGTTTTAAATCCCTGAAAATTTAACAATAACTCTTCAAAGTATGTTCATCAACTTAAAAACCATCTTATGCTTTTTGGCTTTCACACCAAAAACTCCAGTACAGTACAGTACAGTACTCCAGAACGCTGCAAACTTTTTTGCCCAGATTTTGCTTTATCCATCCAAATTTTATGCAATGTTTAGAACATCTTTTTTGTTTGCTTGACATTTAAACGAGCCTAAATAATAACTACAGACAGGAGATTCAGATTCAGTGGTCATGATAATACATTCTGAAACACTCTAAGGGCGGATTTACGTTTAATACCCGATTACAAAAGTAGGAGGGTAATGTGATTGGGTGTAATGTTGGTTTTTTTTAATCACTTTTTAGTTCTTACCTAAACTATTCAAACCGATTTTAATTACCGTGGCACCAAATGATTTGTTATGACCTAAGGAGTGTTTTTAGCTAGATTAAGTTTCCCGTAGAACCTTTAGGAGGCACAAGAGAGCACAATTCGATGTGTTGAGGTACATATTTTTTGAACTCGATGAGTCAGGCATATGTAGCTATCTAACAGTTTCACAAACTTTTCACTAAAAATAATAAAAATACAATAGTAGATTTAAAAACCTGAATAGGGGAAAAACCATAATAAGCTAAAAACAGAAAAAATCTGTGTGTGGTTTTTTATTCTAGCCTACAATCATGAGGTACTCATTCAGTTATTTATTACCTATAGCATTGGTACTCAACCCTTTTTGTTCATGTACCCCAGATATGATTTTTCTTCAACTTTGGGGATACAAAGTTGTTGGTGTTTATACATGATATAGATATTCTATAATTTACACATAGGTGAAAGAGATAGCGAAAGTGGTGCTTCCAGACCACAAGTTATTATTTCCTGGTCTCTTGTGGCTAACCCTAAATCTGGGCCCGACTATTCAGAGTTTAGCATCAAATAACATGTACATTAAAATTTTATGTAACCCCTAAGATATAGGATGAGGCAGTCAAACAGCAAGATTTTAAAAAATCGCAAAAAATGAAAACAATTATATTTTCTTTAATATTTTTACATAAATGTAATGTGCATGAGTGGAAATTACTAGTGTACCTGGAAAATGTTCATTTTCTGAAGATGGTGTTAGTAAGATGACATCCTTGGTTTTGCACATACTGTTGGCGTCCGAGATAAAGCTGCCCATGACGTTACATAGCATTTCCAACAGAATGTTGTTGACCTCTTGCCAAATTTTCTCCTTAAAATTATCCCTGGTCTTTGGCGAGATCTCCTTGAAAACCTGGGATTTAAGGTATCCCCATAAAAAATAGTCAGGAGCCCTCAAGTCTGGCGAACGAGCAGGCCAAAGGAAATCGCCAAATTTGGTGATGAGATGACCAGGAAATGCGAGCCTCAGCAAATGCATTGAAACTATATATGTACAGAGAATACAGTTAAGATACATATCTACACATAAGGGCGCTTGGCCCACTATGACATTAAACTTTGATGTCCTGTAACTATTCACACTTTTCATGTATACCTATAGCTAATAAATACCCGAATGGATGTAACTATTAGTTTTAAGTTAGTAAAAAAAACCGAAACTTGTTTTTATATTTTCAGTTTATTAAGTTTTTTTCTGTAACCAGGACTTTTGTTTTTTAATTAATGTGTTTATATTGAACACATACCTTACACATTGAAATTAGTATATTGCTTAAGGTTGTGGTTTCACATCACATGATAAGAACTTATTTTTCAAATACACTTTCAAGATATTGTATGGTGGTGGTCAAGAATCACCCGTTCACCAGAATGTTTTTGGAGGAACTTACACACATTTTTTCAATTCGAAATTTGAGATATGTAGCATCGGAACTCAAGATATTTTCCAGCATGTATGTTAACTTTTGATTTAATCAAAAAAAACCTATTCCCTGGTTGGCTGACAAATTTTAAACTCTTATTATTACACTACTGATTATATATATATATATTAAATACGCTTATTATTTTTGGATTTTCGTTATAGATATATGATTGTTGTATACAAACACATAATTATATTATGATACCTAATATTCATTAAAGATGTGATTTTATTAAATGGATTAAATCTTACCTTCTGTATTTACCTTCATTCACCATGCTAGAGTAATATAGTATGTATTTGTTACTTCTTAAAATAATTATTGTATTAAATTAAGTAAGGACACTCATTCACTACAATGCATAATATTGTATACACATTCATTTACTAACAAGGTAAGGAAAGATATGACTCTGTATTTGCATCCCTATAGTGATTTTTTAAAACAAAATATTCCCATAAATACAAACTTTCAAAGTGACCGAATAAATTTGAACTCTTGTATTTATACATATTATTTGAAAGTATAATGTTGATATAAGCTTAATAGATAAAATATCAGAATTTGAAAATTTGTTTTAAATTTCATCTTTTTCTTATTATAATTTCTAGTTTTGTTTTTATTAAGATACTATTAATATTCAATTACATTGACACCAACGACAAGTCTAATACATAGCCAACGCAACCTAGCCTACCCAAATTGTGTTTAAAACAAATAGTATTTTAACTTTAAAAAAGTGTATTATACAGTAATCAATTAAACATGAAATTTTTTTTACACCCTACAATATATTTTCTGTCAGAACACACTATAAAGAAAGTGAATTAACAAATGTTTACACGGCGAAATTAAATTTAAACAATAAATAAGGATCAATGCTAAGAGCATCATTGTCTAAATGTTCGAATGGACGTTGGGGCCTCATAAAGTAGACTTTTATCTGCACTTTTCCAATGTTATAGCGAATAGTCGTCAATATTGATCTAAATGTTAGTGGAATGAATGACTAGTTAGTTTTATGTATTATATATATAAATTCGCTTTTGTAGATGTGCAGCTGATTAAGTCTAATATAAATCTTTCAAAATGGTTCAGTATGAATGCTGAATGCATAGTTTAATTATTTTAATAAATATTGCTTTTATAATGTATAAAATAAGATTTAGTTATTTATGCCTAGTATCTTTGCCTTGAAATAAAACATATTTAGAGTTTGTTGTCAGTGTGCACCTTAGAATTGCTTTCATTTCATACTTTAAAAATATAATTTATATAACGTAATCAAATTTTTAGAACATTTCATAAATATTTTTATACTTGATGAAAATATCTACATGAAGCCACAAGAATGAGAATTTAGTTTACATATTTGTAATTAATAGTAAATATAGAACTGAAAAATTAGATGGCATATTTATTTACTTTTAATGACAGAGTAGACAGAGTGAACAGGTGTAAATAAATAAAACATTTTATTAATTACCATATACGGTACAATAAACATGATTTATTTTAAAACTTTTTTAATATTTGAATAGGTGCATAAATTAGAGGTTAGTGAATGTATAAGGTTTCTCAGTTTAAAAAAGTTTCTTATTTTGCCGCTATCCATGTCTAGACTTGCACTTACTAGGTCTACAAATGCTATAAACATTCAAATAAGGGATGAAATGCCTAAGTGTTTCTTTTAAGATGGCAGTAATAACCTTTATCTCAATTTGTATTATAGTAATAACGTCATGCTTAAAATTTAGTATATTTCATACATCAGGAAGAAATATTAAATTATAATATAATAGAACTGGTAAATCTTTAGACAAAATACTACTTGCCTAATATTTGCAATTTTCAGGTATTTGTTGATTATTTTGATATATTAAATACTTCATGTAACACAAGGAATGGTGACCATTCATTATCACATCATTTTGTATTTGAAAGCTACTCATTTGCCATTGATTTATTATACGAATTCACTTCTATGTTAATGATATAACACATATTCATGTCATCAAATGTTTAAGAAATTGTTTCTTCTTTTTACATCTCTTCAAATAGTGTGAACTCTACTAAAAATATATACAAAATTTAGGGGTAGAAAAACATTTTTGTAAATCCCAAGACATAGAAATAAAAATGTTGAAATTCAATCTTTTAACACTACTGCAAAAACAATTAAATAAAGTATTAATTATTTGCCTTTAAGTTGAATGAAATTAATAAAATAAATATAAATTTTCACTATATTTGTTAGAAATAATTACATATTTGTCTAAACATTAACGTAGATATAGAGTATAGCTTGAATAAGGCATCAAATGCTAGTGAGGTTTTCTATAGTCTTCATTAGAAAGCAGTAGAATAGAAGATATTGAAACCATTTTACCATATTAAAAATAAATGGTACGGAACTCCGCACGGACTTTCTCACTATATTGTTTGAAAATGGAGATATTTACTCAAAACTCATAATATATGCTAAACTAAATAATATACACTAGCAAACCAAAGAATAAATTGCACTATAGTTAAGTAAAACATGTTTTGAATCCCGGTTTTAAATTCTATAATTTTATTTCTAAAGAATGTCCTCATTTGAATGTTTGGACCAATAAAAACGATTGACTTTGGGTCCACAATGGTCAACACTTCGTATTAAATTTTCTGCTTCCAGTTAATATTTTAACATTTTATTAGGTGTTTCACATATACAGTTCATCGCATTGCTATTCAATTTCTCATTTATTAATTTTGACCAATAAAATATGTAAATATTGACAATTGAGTCTAAAATCAAGGAGATAGATCATTGTTGTACAAACATTTCTCCTAAGATGTTAAAGGAAAAATAGCAAACTTTTTGAGAGACTTACTTATATTTAATAATTCTATGGCACTATAGAATTATTACGTTAAAACTTAAGTAGTATCGCTTTACAACTAAAGCTCCCAAAATTTGCCAATATCCCAGAAACTGTTGGGTTTATAAAAATATATTTCATATAAAAGATTTAAATTTTTAATAATACTACAATTTTGCAATGATAAGCTATTTATTATTTCAAATAGTTGCGGAGATACAGAAATTTCCACTTTTTTAAAGTACCCTAATATTTATTTTCATAGGAAAATTGAAATAGCCATTTCATTTATAACCTTAATCAACGCCTAGATAAGCCATTTCATTTATAACCTTAATCAACGCCTAGATACGAATTCTAATCAAAATCGTTAGAGCCCTCTTTGAAAATATCTATTTTTTTCCCTTTTCATTTTTTATTAATCTACTCTTAATCTAATGGTTAAACAGACACATAGACAGATGCCATTGCGAAAACCTCTTTTTAGGGTTTAGGGGGTAGTGAGACGTCGATATCCATCAACATTTCGGGTTAGATTTTTTTTACGATCACAATACTTTACCTTAAGTATTTGAAAAGTTAAATATATATATAAAATTGTGTATAGCTTGAAAGTTATTGGTTTATTAAAATTATGCTTCAAATAAAAGATTTGTATTATAAATAGACCTAAATATTTGCAAATATAAGTAATTTCATATCTTATATAGTTTCAGAGATATGACTTTAAAAAAAAAAGAATTTACGCATCAGACCGGAGCCCTTAAAGTCATTTTGCCAAAATATTGAGAGTAGCCATTTTGTTTAGAATACTTACAAATGTTTTGAAATGAAATTCATCAAAATTGTTAGAGCCAATTTTGATAAAATCAATTTTTTCTCTTTTTGGCCTTCAGTAAACTACCCTTAATTTTAGGGTTAGATATCCAATTCCAAAAACCCTCAGGGCAACCCTATGAAAACCCTAGATACCAAATCTTAGCCCGATCGGTAAAATAGTTTAGGCTCTAGTCGGAGTTATAGACAGACAGACGGAAATTCAAAAAACATTTTTTCGGATTCAGGGGGTCATTAAACTTCGAGATTTGTCACAATACTTTCTCTACTTGTAAAATAGCAAGAAAGTAAATATACAGGCCAATTTAAAACATATTCCCTTTACAAATAAAAAACACATTATGGTGATCCCAATTTCAAAACTGTCAAGTGAATAATGCAGAAAACCACATCTTAATATGATTTTTGATTTGAGTGTAATCTGTAAAATATCTCGATTAAGGTGAGGATTTAGGGAATGCAAGAAAAGGCAAGTGTTTTTGTTGTTTTTATAACAAACTTTTTTTGGCCAAAATAAATAAAATATTCCTTCAGTTCAAACATAGAGTTTAATATTCTTCAAATATTCTTCACATGGTAATATATATATATATATATATATAAATATAAATATATATATATATATCTTTCATGAGCATAGTGGTATTAGATGACAAACTTTTTAAATGAAGAGAAAAAGTTGTCATTAAATTCCAGGACACCCTCGGCAGACAGTCAACAATTGTTGATATCAATATTTGAATAAAATTAAGCTATATGTTTGTACTGAAGAAATGTTTGATTTCTTTTGACCAAAAAAGAATTCTGATATAAAAACTTAAAAACTCTGACCTTTTTTGCCTCCACTATATCCCCAACTAAATAGGTTTTGAGATCGGCACATATTAAAATTCATAACTATACCCCAATTTTCTTACTAATCGACGTATCTGGCAGCAATAAAAAGTTAACAAATCCTCTTTCACATACTCCTATGTTAGGCCATATAAGCTGTGGCAGTTACTTTTTTATATAGATATTACCAACACCTAAAAAATAAAACATAATATAGTAGAATGTTATCAGTACAAAAATATTTTTTGTATTTTATAAATGGTTTTATGAATGTCCATCATGATAAAATAAAGGTATGTAAATCTTCTGCCAATATCAGCACCTACAATAAAGATGTTCAAACCGCATATTATATAATGGGGTTTTATCTACATGGCATGACATTACACTATGGAAGAAAAAATAGAACATATGTCCATTTTATAATTTATCACGCAAGCTAAAAATAGATATAATTTAAATTATATCACAATAGGTTTATTCTATTATTAATGTGTTATATGTTATTTTGATTCATTTTGATTAGTAAAATGTACCAAGTGTATGTGTGATGATTCATAATATTGGTTTAACATCCTCGGCTGTCGGGGTAGGTGCACATGGAGGCGTAGGGAAGGTAGTAGAGACTGCACAGGAGAGGGAAGATTTTTATAACTAGTGCTCATGCATAGTAGACAGGTTATATTATAATGAATTACATACACAACACTCATCACAAGACATCGTAAGGATTATCAAGTCTCACAGATCACGGTTAGCAGGATATGCAGCACGAATGGAAGAGATGGGAGGATAACATTAGAATGGACATGAAAGAGATAGGGTGTAATGAGGTGGACTGTATAGATTTAGCTCAAGATGGGGATAGGTGGCATACTTTTGTAAGTGCGGCAATGAAGTTGATTAGCATTTATTCACGATTTAATGGTTTCATATTGTTAGGTTAAACCTTATAGTCGATTTTATATAAAAATGGATACTACCATGGATTAATTTTATTTCCATTAAAATAAGTCAACGTAGGATAATAGAACCTTCTTAAACCAAGTAGATATATTTTTTAAATATATCAAATGGTCAATATTGTTGTTTCCTCGAGATATAGTTTTTTTTATTAATGTGTACATTTTTATTTTGTAAAAGCTCAGGAAATTAATAAGGCAGGTGGGTGGGTGTCATCAAAGTACTCCTCACCTTGAATATTACTTGAAGTATAATAGTATGTCTTGATTTTTGAAGTAAAGTATTTGTTTTTATATCAAATTTCTTTCTGCCCTTGGTCAGAGTCCTACATACCAAGGGCAGACTATGTAATTTAGATTTTTTTTCTATGATTTTTATTAAAAGATATTTTGAACTGATGGAGCTGAATCCTTGGTTGGTTATCTATGTGGGGGTGGGGAAAGGTGAAGGCTTCTGTCCACCACATACTAAGCCAAGAATTCTCAAAGTGGGGTCTGTGGACTCCAGTGGTCCCCGAGACTCATCCAGGGGGTCCGCGAGACCTTGCAGGGAATCTGTGACATACCCTTATATATTTTCTAGATCTTATAAAATTAAATATAAAATGGTAAATCACTGGTATGTACTAAACACAATGGAGATGCGTTCCCATATTAAGGCCCGGCGAGAAATTAAGGATGAAAAGTAGGGGGCTGAGCACGCCCCTTTTGCCCACATCTTTGAAGAGAGAATTTGGAAATTCACTTGTATATTAGTTTTCATGTCAGCCCCCAGCACAAAGAACTTTCAGAAAAAAACTTGAAACATTTGATGCCTTTTCCAACAACTTATTTGTGCAAGAAAGGCTTTTCTGCTCTTTTTGGTGGGAAAAGGTGAAATGAAATAGTCTTAGTGTGGAATGAGACTAAGGAGATCTTCACTAAAATTGCTACAGATTTAAATTATATTTTTAAATCACAAAAGGAGTGCCATTCCTTACATAAATTATCAGTGATTATAAATGTACAAATAAAATACATATTATAATTAATTTTTATTGCATTTTCTTTTACATTTATTAAACAAAATATTATGTTTAAAAATTTTCAAATATAATGCCTACACTTATTTTATTTTCATTTATATTTTAATTATATTTACATCAAAAATATATTATGACTAATTTATCTTTACAATATATTACAAATTAATTATTTTCATTTTTTAAATCATTTATCCTACAGAAAGGGATCCGCAAATCAGATTTTCTCTGGTTAGAGGGTCCGCGTGACTAAGAAGTTTGAGAGCCATTTTACTAAGTGGTTTGTAGTGTGTACTTGGCTTTGCCAGAGATAACTGGCCAGGACACTTCCATGAGGTCCTCACTGGACAACTTATGGTAGCACCTTGGGATACCTTGGTAATGTCTAAGCCTGAGTGACTGACTTCCTGTGTGACGCTGGCCATTACATATGGAGGAGCCAACTCCTCCCATCCCTAGAGCCAGGATGTGGCGGAGAGTTTTGTCTAGAAAGTCATTGAGGTCCGGGTCACCGATAGACAGGGATTAGTGTCTCAAACAAATGAGGATATGTCCACAGACTTAGGTCAAATAAATCTTGCGACGATGGGGTGACAGTTTCCACTGTGGGTGCCTAGCGTTCCACCGTTTACAGCATTGGGTGGTTTGCTACAGCTAAAGAACCTCCGGTTCAGCTATCGGTAAGTGAGTATAGTCCTCCTTGTGAGTGTGGATTGTGACCTTCCCAGTCCATTAGGTGGGAACTCTTTATAAATGACCTTATATTGAAACCTTGTATTTCAAGGGAATTAATTCACATTGAACTAATGGGGAGACCCTTGTACCTAAGGTCACCCTTAATAACGCTGATACTAATAAGGTAAAATTTATTTCTCAGTCATATTCATGTTGGTTAAATTGTTTGCACTTTAACATTACGTTTTGGGGGGAATCAGAGCCTCTTTGTTTTTGTTTTTTAAGTCTTTTATAAAATTTGGTCTTCAAAAGTAAATTTTTTACTCTTCAACTTCAACATTTTTGGCCACAAACTTAAGCAGAATTAACTATTCTTTTACTAATCATTATAATCACTACAGTCTGTAGTATAGAATACAATATTAAACATTTAATTTTCTTTAATATTCAAGGTTACACTATCAATCTAACAAAAAAAATGACCTGCACTTGTACCTAGAGCCACTTAGCTGCCTTGTACCTGGGACCATGTCCTAATACACACTAATTATTCTTTTTGCTGTGGTAATTTAAGTTGATGGGCCTACCTATGATGACTACCGATCTTTGATGATCATGATGGGGAAAGAATCTCAAAGGGGGATTTTTGTGTAACAAAGTTAGGTGCTAAAAAAAAAGTTTCCATTTTTATATTGTAGAGATTGTTGGGTACTGTAGTGCTAGTAGTGATCTCTATGTAAAGCGTTTAAAGAAAGTTCCTTTTGCAGCCAATAAATATTTGTATCACAAAGGAGATTTGTATCAAATCTCATCAGAAGACATAATAATGAAGCTCCCAGCTCCCACAACAGATGTTGGATCAGCATGACAGTGCCTTCAGTTAGTGTTTGGTGTTGATCTTAGATCTTATAACATTCATTAGTAGCTTACATCATTAATGAAGAGACACAAATTAACTAGAATTAAAGTGACCTGGTGATCTAGGAGTAAGGTGTCAGACCTCTGTGCTGGGGGTCCGGGGTTAAATCCTCGGTCCCGGCAAAGATTTATCTGATTACCAAACCCTTCCTTCACCTCTGACAAGACATCTTGTGAATGTGGGGAATGCCAGGCCTCCACCGTGGTTCGGATCCCACGTTAAACTGTAGGTCCTTCATTTCATCTCACAATCACCCTACCATTACACATTAGCGTAAGTGCGTATAACCCGAACGGGTAGTAAGACGCGGTGATAATAATAATAATAATAATAATAACTAGAATTAAAGATGCTTCTAATCCTGTTTTTCTTGAATCAAAATCTTAATTTATCCCTATGAGTCTTATAAACCATAATAAGCACAATGGTATGATTTTATTTCTTCAATTATGATTTTTGTTTGCATCTAGTGGTTAATTAAGGTGGAATGGAGGGGGAAGCGAAGAAATGGAAGTGTTTTTGCAGTCTTTATGGCGTTAACATGTTTTGTCTAAAACAAATAAAATATTTCTCCAGTAGAAACATAAAGAATTTAGTTTAATACACATACTAATATCAACATTTCTTGAATATCTGTCATGAGCTGAGTGGCATTAGATGACCGACTTTTTTAAATGAAGAAAAATTTTGCCATTAAATTTCAGGACACCTTTTACAGATATTAAAGAACTGTTGATATCAGCATGTGTAGAAAACTAAACTCTTTATGTTTCTACTGGAGACATATTTGGTTTAATTTGGACAAAAATTGTTTCATGCCACAAACACTACAAGAATACTGCCCTTTTCTCACATCCCCTTCCATTCCACTACTATGGTTTGGGGTCTGGTTGCTCGATTTTCTATTTTGCTGGAATAAATCACTAGTATGGTAACCTAAGTAAAATTAGGTTACTTTGTTACTAGGCCTATATAATTAAATACTATTTTCCCGTAAAGTGAGGCTACTTTGCCCCTTAAGGGATAAATTTGCCCCAAAAAGAAAAAAAAAGTTTTAACCCCATCTAGCGAGTGATGTAAGCATTATTTGGTATTGTTTTTGTGTCTTACCATTAGGTGGCAGTACCTCCTTTGTTGGGAATTGTCGTTGGCCCCATCTTGTTCATTGGGATTCACCAATGTGAATGTTATCTTAATGTGTGTTCTTTTTCTTCTTTTTCTGACTTTGATTAAGATTTATGTTTATAAATAAAATGTATGCACTGCAGAATTTTTAAGGATTATTTTGGTATGTATAACATTGCCCCTCACTAGTTTTTAATACAATATTATATAGTTTTTTTTATAGTGGAGCAAAGTTATCAGCTTATATGGGCTACTTTGCCCCACTTAAATATATATATATATATATTTTAAATATCATAATTGCTCAGAATGATAAAAAAAATATTATTTTATGTTAGCTTAGCCTATCAATAATTATTTTATTGAACTATAAAAAATAATGGTAAGTAATCTACAGTACATTAAAAAAAATTGGAACAAGTAGCCCCACTTTACTACTCTATCTTTTAGTGTAAAAATTTTGTAAATTTGTTAAACACACAGAGACTTACAGCACTTTGAAAAAAAAAAACGGCCCTAGGTACATGGGTCTCCCCTACCCTGATTTTTTAAGAAGTTGACAAATTCAAATAAATAGGTACCGCACTAAAAGATAAGTGCTAATTTCAAGAGGAGGCTAAAAACAGAATTTATGCAGGCAATGGTTGCTATTATTCACTTTGTAATCTGTTGTCGCTTCATATTCTGTGTCATAATATTAAACTGAAAATATACCAAACTATAATAATTTTTTTCCATTTATTTGGGGTATTAAACATGCTCTTTCTGAACTAAATGATTATATCAGCATACTACTTTTAAACTAACTTAAATCTAGAACAGACACAACATCCAGTTCCTAGCCGTTAACTCATCACTGTGATAGGGGAAACTCACATTTCACCATTATTTCTGCCATGCTGGGAATCGAACCCAGGACCCTTAACCCAGTATACAAAACACAATACTGACTGAGATACAGTGTAGGACAATTATAATCCTACCCTTTGTTATTTACGGATTTGAAGCATGCTCTCTAACTATGTACCAAGGTAATCAAATTTAGAGGTTTTGAGAACAAAATCTGAGAAATATATTTGGACTGAGTGGTAAGAACAAATAGGAGAATTGAGAGAATTATATAATGGAAAAATAATGTATACAAGTTCAATAAAATAAATGATACTAACAAAATATAATTCACAAACATTAACTGTGAAAGAAAATTAAATGCTGTCATTAAAAAATTACTAATTATAACAAATAATAGTAAAAAAATGAATTATTGCAGCTGGTGTGATTTGTAAGCTCAAGTTCACTTAATTGCTTCAAGCTCTTCATCTGTATTTATATAGCATTTGCCTGTTGTTGTATTAATTACATTGCGACCATCTGCCGTCCAAACATTTTTGAGTCCGTACTTTGCGATTGCCTTGTTAACTAGTTACACTCGTGCAGAAGTAAGGTCCTCTCGTATTGTGATACCTGTTTGAGCAAGCCGACGCTTGTTACAAAACATATCACTGCATCTTATTTAGGAAACAAATTTCACAATGATAGGATGTGGTCGTGTGAAGCTCTTTTGGCCCACCCGGTGACTTCTGTCAATGTCACATAACCCAATATTTGAAATATTGAGTCTTTTAAGAACACTAAAACATCGGTTATTTCACCTGTGCTATGGGGAATTCCAAAACACAAACACTGTTCCTCCTTTGGTACTCTTCAAGATCGTATTTAACAACAACTAGCTCCCGATTCAAATTGTTGATTTCCTTGTCCAGCATCTTCAACTCTCTGTTGAAATTTTTGTTTGATTTCATATCAAACAGAAGAGTAGATTTTATTTCTTTCACAACAGGTAATGTCACTGCCTCCATGATACTTGTGACGAGAAGAGCAATAATGTATTTGTTCTGAAGTGACTCCTTAACTCGCTCTAGCACTAAGGGTTGAAAGTTCACTATGTTGGCAACGGTTGACTAGTTATCTGCCATAGCACACAGAGAATAATATTAACTTCGATATTAATAGAAAATAACAAACAATTGTAACACCAAAACTTACACCTTCTAGGCAACTAATATCATGGAAGTCACAGATACATAAGAATAATCCTTAAACAAACTTTTAACAATTACAGTTATTCAAATGTACAAGAGTCGAGATGCACACAGTCCAACCTAGTCTGCCATCTTTCCTCTTTGAAGGATGTTGGGTGTCAGGTTAGGAATTGGAAAGAGGTGTCAGGCGAGGGTTAAATGGCGAGCTTACATTCTGGCGGTCAGGAACTTTTGAGTTCCCTAAGGGCATATAACTAGTGAGTTACATTCATTCATTTTATCCACCTAAACTACCATTCAAAAAAATTTGAATATTCAATTTTCAAGCTTGATCACAAACCAGAATTCACACCACTATAAAATGAAACCTCTTGTTTAATAATAATAATAATCATAATCATAATTATAGTAATAGTAATAATATTATTACTATACAGAGTGTCTATTTAGCTGTTATGATCCGAAAGAAACCTAATTATACTAATAGATTACATTGAAAGAAGTTTGACTCTTCAAAAGAGACAAACAAATGGTTATCAAATTATTATAAATCAAAAAGTGTATTCTAAAGATTAAAAAGTAATGATTAGTTATTACATAGTCAAATATTTTTTACAAAACAATATTGTTTAAGGTAAACAAGAAAAATATTTTTGTTTTAGTTTACCATTTAATAATACTTTAAAACCTTAGTTCCCATTCCTATCACCCATCCCCCACCCCCCAGTCAAAACCAAGTAAACTGTAATGTAAATATTTTCAAAGTATTTTGGATGTAGATAACACATTCATGCCGAATAGATAGTTCAAATAAATTTAATTATTAGTGCATCAATTTAGAATATACAGTAGACTTACGACTGTCCGCAGGCGGATTATCCACTTTGTGGCTTAACCGCGACATCACTAACAGCAGGGGCTAAATTTTTGAAAAACGCTGCTACCGATTGTTGTATTCAGTAAATCCCTAGGGAAGAAATGATAGTAATAGAGACAAAAAGTTTATGCAAATGGGACTGTACTGGAAAGACTCATAACCTGCTTAGTTATCTGAAGCAGGAAAATGGCAAGCTGATGTTATGGAAAATACAATGTGGGATAAGGAAAAAGGAAAACAGCTACAATGAACCAGAATACTAATACAAATTTTTTTAAGGGATGTATACTGTACATTGATTAAAGGTTTTTTTTTTTTGGGGTTATCTGAGTTCTTGAAATATAATGATGTGTTCATAAAAGCAATCACGATAGGTGAATACTAGTTTGAATTGAATGTGCTACAATCTCTTGTCTTACTAAATATTCGGATTATCTGTGGTTTTGAGTTATACACGGCACTTTTCCCCTCCATTGCCGCTGCTTATTGGGAGTTAACTGTATCTTTTTTTAAACTATTTGCATAATAAGATTAAAATCGTATTATAATTTTTTATTAATATCATCAAAAATATAAATAAAGATCTATATTACTTTGATTTAAACTATTTTTTATTTCAAAAGGTATACAATTTCTAACAAATACATGAGCTGTGAGAAGAGGTGAATGGTTTTAATCAAAAATACTTGACAATGTTCTTGAAAAAATATCCTTCAAATTTTAATCATTCTTAGAGATTTGATCCCTACAAAATTAGAAAGGAAACTCTGTATCATCCATAGACTGAATTGACTTCTTAATTGTTATCATCACTATAATTTTCCAAGATAAAATTTACATTGATTACAATGGTGAATTAAGTATGGTAGAAAGAAATCTGAGAGTTTACCCCTCCTTCCCTTGCTTCTAAGATTGCAAATATTTGTTAAAAATCTCATAAAAAGGGAAGTAGATCTATAATCTAGCTAGAGCATGCTTCAAATTTATAATTTAAAATACTGACTTGTTATTTAAAGGTGTATTCTAAAATTCCCATTAAAAGTGTTTATATAAAATTCTCAATAAGAAAAAAATACAGATATAATAAACTAATCCCTCACCCACTGTCCCTTCCATACTTCCCCAATTATATTTCTGGGTGTATCACTGTGAGGTTGGATGCCAACCAAAACAGTTAACTCTTTTGATGTATATATATTCATTTACCTCATAGTTAAATTAGCTAGTACTTTAATAATAATGTAAATAAACATTTTCACTGAACACAAAACTAAAATATAGTAGCCTTCCCATTTGTTTGCCAATAATCGTTACTACTTTGGGTTCTATCAAATGAAAAAAGTGTGAAAAATCTTATTCATTGATATTTTTACTGAGGCAAACTTTTCAGTTTCTAGTAAAAGACAACTTTATTTTTTGAACAATGTGATTATTAATATTTTATTTTAATAGGTACATTTTGTAAACCTTGAAAAGTATCCATCTTACCTTGGCCGAAATTCTGTAAAAGTAATTTTAAATGTAAATATTATAGCTATTTCTATATCACTATATTAGTAGTGTCACATTTCAGAAATAAGGTCAAAAGTCACTACTTGACTTGTTTTTCATCTACATGCTATAGTGGCATTACTAGATAGGTCTACATTATATCTGATCTAAGAGAACAGGTGGGACAAGGTGATATTTAAGAAAGTATACACTACTCTCTACCTGGGCAGAACTTAGGAAATTTTCCACATTAATTTAGTAAATAATACTGCACCTGACCAGGAATCAAAAACTAGCATTGTGAATCAGAGTCAGCTTCACCTCCATGGAAATGATTGGGCTCCTCAAAGGCTAATATGCACACTCACAAGATAAACTCCTTAAAACTTCCTTTTGTATAACTAGTTCTGCCAACATTTCATATAACACCTTTTTTTCGGTACATCCAATGTGGTATTGAATAACAAAGGACGTTTCTTAGAACTTAACGAGCTAGTGGATATGATGAAATAATGTAAAAGTTGGTTAATAAACTGAAAGATAATGAATGAATTAAGTTTGTATCTTATCTAGACTTACTTTCACTTTCAACACACAAACTTACCCAACCTTGACAAATTTGAAAGATTGAAAAGCATGACTCATTATGTATTATAAGGGTGTACAAAACTATATGCGTGTTTTGTTTTAGAAAAGTGGAATCATTAGTTATCTAGTACTGGTATTTTGCTTGTATAATATTTGTCAAGATTATACAAAAATTATATCAATATATCAAATCAAGAATTACCGATTTTAAAAAGCCTAATTTCTTATAATCACTAATCACGGAAATTAAATATATTTAAAGGTTTTATAGTACAATTTTCCCCACACCAACCCCCATGACCACCCCAAGCCCCATTATTACCCCCTCCCTAACCCCCCAACATATACACAATATAGCTATCGTGGTTGATGTAATATAAACCTCCACTACTAATAACAACTTTACTTTTACTCCAGTTATAATTGGAACTCTCAGCTACTTTTAGAGCCTTAGCTGCCAAAAAAAAAAA